>OZ018327.1:119570001-120110001 GCA_963969495.1 Ceratothoa steindachneri | reverse complement strand
CTAAATATATTGGCCTGACAACTACTACACCTTCGAGGAGATTAACAATGCATCTACAAAGAGGAGGGCCAAAAAACCATATGGAGAGTGTACATAATATTGACCCTAACGAGAGATATGCTCGTTGACAACACCAATATTAAAAGAAAAGAGGTTGATAAAGCGATGCTTGGATTTGGACTTGGACATGAACAGTGGAGAGATTAGATAAATAGAGAAGTAGTTAGTTAATGAAAAGTTTTATTGTGAAAATTGGAAATAAGGAATAGATAAAAAAGGTCCCTGGGGAAAGGGTATCTCTGTGTTTCATGTTTATTTACGTTGGTGTATTTGTTCTTTTTAACCATCTTTATTATTATTTTGCTTCAAAGCCTTTCAAGTTTTCTAACATTTGCGTTAGTCTGATATATCTATCTATCTATCTATCTATCTATCTATATATATATATATATATATATATATATATATATTTATATATGGGAAATATCACGAAAGTTAGCACGTGATAACTATAAATATGAATATGTACCACGGAAGGAAGCTGAATAAAAAGCAGATTGGAGTTAGTTCTTTCGTCTATTCTACATTTTAAAACTCAATGGTAAGAAAAATAAGACACCCAGTATTTCTACAAAGCACGTTTCCCTCGGATGAGGTTAACATTTTAATGCTATCAGATAAGTCGGATTTTAGAAAAAATGATAAAATTGAATCTAGCGGAAACAGCCCTGGGCTAATGTTGAGATTACTCTCCTTTGTGTGGGAGATTAAAAATGATTCCAGGATATTTCTCTCTCTAAAATCATTACTATGGATTATAGTATCAGTTTTTGACCAGTTAATTCCGTGTCCCATCTTGAAATTGGGGACAGCTAAGGCATTATTCAGATAACCCTTAATTACTGCATTTTTGTGTTGTTGGGTCCTTACGGAAACATTTTTGGAAGTTTGGCCTACATAGAATAAATTACATCTAAACATGGAATTCGGTAAATTGCATTATTATCATTATTGGGGCTATGCTTTATTAAGAGATTTTTTAATGTTATGATTGTATTTAAAGGCTACCTTAATATTAAGTTGTTTTAGAATAGGCACTGCAGACATAAAATTATCATGATAGGGTAAAATTAGTAGTTTTTTACGAGGTTCTATTGTCTCTAATTTACAATTATAAAATGTTTTTTTGCCTATATTTATTCATTTTTCTAGAAAGTACTTTGGGTAGCATAAATTGGTAGCAATATCTTCAATTTTGTGTATTCTTTATCTATATAGTCGGGAATACATATTCGAAGAGCCTTAAGATACATGGAGGAAATAACGGCAGATTTTATATTTTTGGCATGACTTGAATTAACAGTAAATTTAAATTTATGTGGTTCTATAATTATTAGGACATCCCAAAATGGAAGGCTCTTATTTTTATTTATTTTTTTTCTTCCCTTCTTTTTTTATTTTTTTTTATATTTGATTAAAATTTAGGATTATTAGTTTGTACAAAACATTTGTACATATGTACATAGTAGCTTTTAAGCCTTTTTGTGCGTGTGTTCTGTGACTTTGTCTATTGTATTCATTGCCTCTAAGATATATTGTTTATACGGTAGTTATGTGTAGATCAGTTCCTGGTTGTGCCGCACAGCTCTTCTGCTGCTGAGAAATCTTTTCCGAGTCTGGTTCTGTATTAGGTCGGGAATTCCGAAGTGATTCCTGAAGAAATCTGAGTCGGAGTTCTCTTCCACCTTTTGCCAAATTTTGAGGGCTCGAGTACCTAAGTCTTTATCTAGTGCCTTGATGTTTGCTTCCTCATGTAGTGTTTGTTGGCCTTTTATTTTCCGTCTTCTAGCGTTGCATATTATTAAAAGTGCTTTATTTTGCACTCTTTGCAATTCCATCATCCAAGTTTTTGGATTGGCCGCTAGTAGCATTGGGGGATACCATACTTTTAGTTTGATATAGGCAGAGTAGACTTTCTTCTTGTTGTTCCTCCTTAGGTCTTTAAATCAATATAGCTCTCCTATATCTTTCCTCATACCTGCAATTATACCGTTATTTGGTCCTTGTATCACTTGGCATTTATTTTTATTCCTAACACTCTGCCTATTCTTTTGTATGGGTATCTTTCATCCCCTACATAAATTGGTGCAGTTTTACTTCTCTTGATTGGTATTATTGTAAATTTGTTCAGATTAGTCGCGATTTTCTGGGGCCGTTCGTAAGTGTTTAGGTTCTCAATTTCGTATGACGTCATTCTCGCCATAGTTCTTTCATTTTTGTATGGGGAGACCACTATTTGTGTCACGTCGTCGGCTAACTGGATATACAAAGATTCCTCTAGCCAAGGACTAGGGAGGTCTCTAGTGAATATCGAGTACAGCAGTGGACTCAAGCACCCACCTTGGGGAACGCCCTCTTCCAGTTGAAATTCTGGCCATTGGTATTCCCCTATCTTAATGAATACTCTTCTGTCCATGACGTCCTCACATGTTATTTTCTCCAATCTGGGTTTAAGTCCCAGTTGGAGGATCTTAAACTGTAGTTCCCTGCGCCACACTTTGTCGAACGCTTTTGTGACATCCCTCAATACTAAATCAGCCTGCCTTTTATCTATTTCTATTTGTGCTAGTTTCTATGTTATCATCAACAGTGCTGTGTCCGTACCTCTCTGCTTTCTAAATCCATGCTGTTGTTGATTATGTAGATTATTGTCTTCTAGGTAGGATTGCACCCTGTTGGCGATGATTTGTTCCGCAGATTGTTTCTCCAAATTCGAGGAGAGAGATCTGGCGGTAGGCTGCTGGGGAGATTGGGGACTCCCCCGACTTAGGAATGAATATCATTTTTGATATTTTCCAGACATCGGGAAAGTATCCCGTATTGAGGGCCTGTTTTATGTTATGTGAAGCGTTGCTTAAGCTTGCCATCGTTAGGCCTGAGTGACCTGGGGCACGCTTTTAAACGTTTTCAGGGTTTCGTTAAATTCCTGTAGGGAGATCTTTTTTCCTAGTCCTACCATGAGTATTTCCGCTGTGGCGTTATTGAAAGGATACGTTCACTCTATTTCTTCGTTTAACTGGTCTAATATCTCGTTCCCGAATTCTGTATCAAAATTTTTTTCCTCTTCAGGGAAAATTTGAAATATATTAGACCACTATTCTCTAAATATTTCTTCTAACTCATCAGGTTCAGTGACCACTTCACCTTCCCGATTTTTGATATTTGCTGTTTTGGTGGCTGGCTTTCCTCTTAACCTCTTCAGTGTTTACCAGAATGTTCTGGGGTCCATTTCCTCATCTAGTTTTTCGATGAGTCGATCGCAGATATCCGATTGTTGCTGAATGATCAGCTTGTGTAGGTGTTCCCGTTTTTCCTGCATCATATGGTGGAGGTCCCTGTTTGGTCCACATCTATTTATTGCGACCACTAAGCCTCTGTATTCATCTTGAATGGCAATCATTTCTGGTGTCCATCTAGGAGCTGGAAGGGTTTTATACTTTATCTTTGGGATGGTATTTCTATCTCCTTCTGATAATTTTATTGTAAGGAGGTTTAATTCTTCGTCTCTCTCTTCTGGGGTAGCTTCTTCTAGGTTTACCGGGACGTAATTCTGGCAAACGTTCTGGTAGGCCTCCCAGTCTGCACGCGCATATGATTTCCTTTTTCTTATTGGTACTTGGATTGGGCTTGTTGATATTGTGATGTTTAAGGCTTCGTGGTCGATGGGTATCACGGGTCCGGGGGTGATATGATAATTATAGAGAAACTTTGGGCTCGTTAGAACTATGTTAGGCTTAATTAAACCTCTCGCTGAGTAATAGGCCGAGAATTCTAGTCCAATGCGCACAGCTATGTTACGTTCTAGAAGAAGTTCTAGATTTCATCCCGCCGCGTTGGTGTTGGTGTACTCGGCGGCCCTGCAACTAGCGTTAAGGTCGCATGCGAACAACACCGTTTTTTTATGGGCAAACAGCTTCAAAAAGTTATGCATGGGAATGTACGCTCTTCTTGGGAGTTGGTACCCAGTAGCGATATTTAGGGGGCTTATGGTAGATTGGACTTCTATCGCTAAGTATGACTCATCTAGTTGTGGGAGAACTTTGTGCACGAGTATTTTTCGGATTGCAATCGCCGCTTCGTCGAAGGCCTCATCTGTATGGCTTGTTGAATAGACTTGGAATCTAAATATTTTTATTTCTTTGTGTTTTGTATCAATGACGTGTTCAAATATTAAAATAATATCTGGATCAAGGTTCTGAATTATGTTTCCATATTCGGAACTTTTCCTCGTCCAACCATTTACGTTCATATACATTAGTTTAGTGGTTTATTATTAGTGTCCATTGTGTAGAAAGTCTAGCTTGTTGCTTTGTTTTACCTTGGTTGTACCTTTTTTCTTAGTCTTCTCTTCTGTCTTGCTTTGATGCCTGGTGAGCGGGGGGGGGGAAGGGGGCTGCATTTTCCGTTTCGTTTCTTATTAAATTCAGACGGACAGATGTTGTTGATTATTTCTAGAGTGTATTTAATTTTTCCTTGATAGAGAGCCTCTTCGACCTGGTTTTCTGGCATTCGGTCCTCGTATTGCCATTTGATATTTTCGTTTGTTATTCCCTCGGTGATAGCCTCAGCGTGGTGTTCCTTGGGTTATTAAGTGTTTTCTGTAGCGAAGAGTCTGAGATTTATCCTTTTAGCGTTAATCTGTTTTTTTTTTTCCTCGGGGTAGACGTTGGGTATCTTTTCCTCTGTTGGCTGTTTGACCCCTCTTGTTCTCTGGCTGTACGTTCTGTGATTTTTTTTATTTGTTCCTGCTCAGTTTCTATTACCATTTCCTCTGCAGTATGACCTTTTTTTCTTGATTCTTGACTGTTTCCGCTTTCTTTTTCGCTTCTTGTTCAGCAATCCTTGGATCCCTGCAGTTGGAGGTGTTTCTTCCTGCTTGAGTAGGTAGTTGACCTTGTGTAGGTTTTACAAGTTCAATTTTCAGAACTTCTTCTGATGGAGGGTTGTAGGGGAACCACATTTGTGGCATTCCATTGTTTTCCAGCATCATGTTTAGTTTTGTCTTGAAAGTCCCTGGTCTAGAAAGGTTCGCAATGTGGGCGTAATAAATACAGGTCATTATTTGCGTTGAACTTTCATTCTCTACGTGTAGAACAGTATTTTCCTTGGTTGGTTCTGCTTTGGATGTTTTTGCAACTTGGGCGTACGTATTATTCCTCTTTTGCTCTTTTTACCTCTTTCTTCTTTTTTATTATGTTTTTCTTGAAGAATCATGTCATTGCGAGGGTGCGATGGCGCCACCGCAATTCAGGCACCTTTTTCGCTCGCTATTGCAGCTCCTCAAATTGTGGTTATCCGCACTGAATTCAGAACATTTGTCTCTTGTGTGCAGGATCTTGTGGGGTGGTCGTCCATGCGGTAGCATCTGAAACAGATCTGTACTTCTATGAATTCCTCCCTCTCAATTTGATCAGGAGTGATCCTCACGTTGAAAGTCAACATTCCTGTTTCAGTTGCTTTTTGGGGCATACCTGTGTTACTAAAAATGACTTTAAATACATGCGCATATTCTCTAAATTTTATATCTTCAATTACTGTCGCCCAGCTGTAGTTGGATTTATTTCTGTTTTAAGCTCTTCAGTATTATGCGACGTGACCCATGTGTTTAGACACCTACATATTACGCTTCTATAGGTCAGTATTTAGGGAGGGATTCTGGGAGCTAGTCCGATATCTTTTAGCACGTCCACTGACTTTTGTGGCATCAAGATCTCGACATCCTTCTCATTTTGACAGATTGCTGTGTAGCCTTGGGGATTCTCGATTAATCTGATCAAAGCAATATTGATTTTGGAATATATTGCTGCGAAAACTGTCCCCCTGTCGGGCTTTTCCATGGTTAGGGCTTTGAGCATGATCCTTGTTGTTTCCCGCATGCATGTTTGTAGTGGATCTTTACTGTACCATGTTACCCGTACTATTTTATTAATAGAGGACACTGGGAGGGGGGGGGGCATTATGAGTTGCCTATCTGTATATAATTGTATTTATGTAATTTTATTTAGGCCCTAGTTGGATAGAGGGGGAGTAGGAAAAGATATAGAATAAAGAGAATTTTATAAGTCTTTGTCCACGTACCTTTCTTCTTTGATAAGTAAATATCCCTTTAGATACTCCTTCTGATTGTTCACTTGCACGGTTTGGTAAGGGGTCGGTGTAGGTAGATTGTTATTATTTACACTCAAGTCTCCGGTGGAAAGTTCATCTACCTAATATAAAACACTCGTTTTTTCACTTTGTTTGTTGGAGCACTGTTTTTAAGGTTGAATGAGTTTATTTACTTGAGGAGAATAAACGTGGGGTTCACTAAGTTGATCACTTGCTTCAAAATTTGGGGCAATCAGTCCCACTTTAAAATTAAATACACCAGGCGAACAATGTTTATTAAAGTTAATTTAACGTGTTCACTGATTATAACACTTCCGTAGTTTAGCGAGTATATGGGCACTTGGCTAATTTTAATTCACTTTTGCACTGAATGTTTAATTACCGTACTAGGCAATGTCGCATTTATTTTGGTTTTACACTTTTTTTCACTTTGGTTTATTCACTTCGAGTTCTCGTTGAAGTCAATCAAAGTTTAAAAACAATTAACACTTCTATGTGTTAGGAAGGTAAAGCACTGGCTGTAGCCGTTTGATATCCTCCTTTATCGATTCTTCGAGATACGCGAGAGTAGAATCCTACAGGCGCGTATAAGGCAGTCAAAACGAGGCTTAACATCTTAGAAGCCATTTTAATAAATGAAGATAAGTGCAAAAGCAAGATATATTAAAGCGATAAATATACAATTAGTTTTTCAATTTTACAAATATTAAAATTAAATACATATATGTAAAACGAAAGAATAGATAGGTGTAGTGGTGTAGTTATATTTTTATGAACTTCAGCGGAGAAGAGTAAGCTATAAGTATAAAGGAAAACAGATTCTCCCGGAATCAACGGAGAGGTCATCTCATTAGTATTATATATTACTTTGATAAAATAGATAAAATGTTTTTAATTTTTGTTATATAAACTTAGTATAAATTTTTGGGAATAATTTTTTAAGTCAAATTTTGATATAGACACATTACATTCCTAATTTTAATGTGATTTTTTATATAATCACATTACATTCGATTTAATTAATTTTAGCACTTTCAATTTTAGTTGTTTTTTTCTGTTCTAAAAAAATGTTTGAAGTAAATTTTTGATATAATCATTTTACATTCGATTTTATTTATTTTAGCACTTACACATTTAATTGAGTTGTTCTTTTAGTCATTGTTAGATATATTAGTTGTTCTGGTTTTATTATTTCCTCTTGTTTCGTTTAAAACTTTATTTTGGTAGCACTTTATGATATTACTATTTACACACGAGAAAAAAAATTATTATCTAATCTATAAATAGTTGTACTGATATTTTTAGTCTCGTTTAGTTTAATCGTTAATTTATTATTCTATATTTTACACTATTAGACCATTTTAAGTATTATTTACTCGATTCATTCACTTCTCGCACTTTAGATTGCTTATTCTAGACGCTTTAATTTGCTCAATTGTTCGCACTTTTGATAACTTGTTTTAATCAATTTAATTTGTTCACTTATTGCTAACACTTGTTGCTGTTTTTACCGAATTTTTCGACCTTGTCAATTTTTGCCCAATTCTGTTGTTTAGATAGCTCGACCTTGATGTCCTCACAAGAGTTGTCCGTGAAGAACGGGTTGAGTCTCCTAAGTATGATGGTTCGGCGTGCGAGGATTTCCTTGGGGATAACAGCTTTGAGGCCAATCGTACGTAGGGGTTCATTGAATTCCTCTGATACCAGTCTCTCGATATCTTTGTCTTTTCTGCACACTGCTGCGTAGCCGTTGGGGGTATCAATAAGCCTAATTAGGGCTATATTGAGCATGCCAAAGATGGTTTGCATGACTGTTGGAATTAGTGCTTTGGTCGCTCCACCGATAGTGTGGAGGGGCACCCTGTTGTAGTCCCCGTTGGGAGGCTCCATGGCCCACTTCGGGCTTTCTCTTCTTCTTAGTGCACGTATAATCCGTCTTCTCCTAGAGGATATTCTTGTTCCGAATCACGAGGCTCGAATATGAGATTGTCTCGTCAGACCTCCCCTAAACTTTTCTTCCTTTGCCACGACCAGACATGATGAATTTGACTAATCAAAAGGTCACTCACTCACTCATGAAAATAATGGTATATTTATTTAACAGAAAAGAATACTAGTACAAATTAACGTTACAAAAAAATAGTTAATAGTCTTGAAAAAAAGGGTAGCGGAGAAGAGAAAGTTACACAAGTAATAGTAACAAAAGAAATTGGTTCTCCAGGTACACAACCAGAGCTCATATTTTTTATATTTACAGTTATTTTAATCTTTCATAATAAATTGAGTTGAGTTCTCCAGGACAAAAGGGAGGTAAAATATTTTACATTTTACAATTAGGAAATTTTTTATGAAAGAGAATTATATCTTAGAAATTACATTTATTTTAATATATTATTGTCTTTTGTACAAATTTCACGAAATCCTTGTGCTTAATGCAAAAAATGTTTATTATTAGTCACGGTTTATTAAATGTTTTTATTATTACTATTCTTAATCACTAAACTTTGTTATTAGCCACTAAATATTGTACTCATTATTAACCATTGAACTATTATTCTTAATTACTAATTATTCAATATTGATTACTGTTTATTTACTGCTTTTATTATTTCACGAAGTCCTTATGCTTATTACTAAGTATTCATTATTATTCACTGTTTATTATTAGCTACTAAGTATTATATTCATTATTAATCACTGAATTATTAACTACTAAATATTCAGTATTGATCACTCTTTATTTAATGTTATAATTAATTTGCTTAATTGCTTAACTTTGTTATTCTTACTAACCATTAAATATTATGTTCTTTATTAACCACTGTTTTTATTCACTTAACCACTGTTTATTGAATGTTTTTATCATTAATCGTTCTAACCTTTGAATTTTAGTATTATGATTTTTAGTATTATTATACACTTTTTTCCTGTTTCCTTTTTAACCAATGTTTATTAAATTAATTCACTTGATCGATGGGTTTACTATTAACCACTAAATATTATATCCATTATTAATCACTGCTTATTATTCTTAATTGATTATTATCCACTGTTTATTAAATGTTTGTATTTTTTCTTCGTTTAATCACTGAATTTTATAATTGTTAACTATCATTCACTTCTACATATTTTTCCACTAATCGATATCGAACGTTTTTTGACCACTTTTGATTTTTTTGTAGGTTAAGATGTTGACGGTGTGTACACACAAGTCTGGGATGTAGATGGCTCTTTCCTCCAACATTCCTCCTATTTCTTTCGGCGACCATGGTCCTTTGAAGGTCCATTTGTAGTCCTCGCGAAAAATTCCATCGATCAGGGCCTCCAGGTCACCTTTCGGGGGCTTGCACACTACAGCGCCGATGGGTATTCCGGGATAGTCCAGAATGTCGTCGTCCTTGTCTTCTTCCCCGTGAAGTTTATACTCTTGTTCTTCTCTCGCTTCTTCCTTTCGGGATTTTTTCTTCTTTTTCTTTTGCCGTTTCTTTTTGGAGCTTTTTTGGGGGATTTTCGTTTTTTGTTTCTTCTCCTTCTGTAGTTATTTCTTCTTCTGTGGGTTTCAGCCGTTGTTGATTGTCGGCAGGTTCTTTTACTTTTTCTTTGGTAGTTTCGTTTTGTTGTGGGTCGTCCACAAATTGTATTTTTAGCACTTCTTGTGAAGGGGGATTCGGAGGAAGCCAAAGTTTTTTCTTGATACCGTTCTTCTGTAATAGCTGGTTTAATTCTTTGGAAAAAGTGCCGGGGTTGGCCAGGTTTGCCAAGTGTGCGTAGATGACCATAGTCATTATTTCTTTGCATTCACTTTGCATCACCAGCTTCGGTGCCGTTATTTCTGTGACTGTTGTTTTTGTTGCCGCAAAGTTCTCTGGTTTTGCCTCCTTTTCTTTTTGGGAATTTTCACGTGTGGCTCTGATTGCCTATTTGCGGACGAGACACCTCATGGCCAAGGCCCTGTGGTCCCCTCCGTAGTTTGTACAGCGTGTTTTTTCTGAGACACACTCCTTTCACCCGTGTATTGTTTAGAACAGATGGAGCATGCAACCTCGGTAGCTAGACATTCACTTGGGGGGTGTTTTTTCACTGCAAGGCATTTGGAGCAGGTTTATAACTGAACGAATTCCTCCGCTTCTATTTGTTCAGGGGCTACCCGGAGGTAGAACCCCAGGAGTCCCTACTTCATTGACCTTTGTGCCATTTCCGTGCTTAAGAAAATAACTTTGACTATATTTTTTGCCAAACTTTTCCACCTTCGCAATTCTCGCTCATTTTTGGTGCCTAGAAAGCCTAGCCTTGATTTCTTCACAGCTGTTGTCCGTGAAGAAGGGGTCTATCTTTCTGGGGATGACTGATCGACGAACCATGATTTCGTGGGGGATAGTAACTTCGAGTCCAATCTTCCGTAGGGGACTCCCCCTCACCCCCTTCTCTGGAGGTGGTTTCGGGCACCTCCCTGCTTCCAGCGGCAGTCCCTCCTTTTCTTTACAAGGGGACTGCCAAGAAAGCCAGCAGGCATCCCATAGCTAACCGCTCCCCATCGAAGCGGCTCGGTAGGGCAAACCCCCTTAGGGAGGAAAGGGGAGCCAGGCCCCTTCGGTCGCTTTCCTCAAAAGACATGCTGGCAAGAATTTTAAACATTGCCGGGGTCAAGGCCTGTGCCTCCCCACAAAAGATTGGTGACACTTTGACTATATTTTTTGCCAAACTTTTCCACCTTCGCAATTCTCGCTCATTTTTGGTGCCTAGAAAGCCTAGCCTTAATTTCTTCACAGCTGTTGTCCGTGAAGAAGGGGTCTATCTTTCTGGGGATGACTGATCGACGAACCATGAATTCGTGGGGGATAGTAACTTCGAGTCCAATCTTCCTGAGAGGGGATGGCTAACTGGAGGCCCCTTATGTGATAGACATGGTCCTCGAGGAAACCCAGCCTCAGACGGTAGGGCCTTCCATCGGGGGGGGGGGATCCAGGTTCGGCGCCAAACACCGAACCCGAATCCGCCCCTATGCAAGGTTCTCCTCAAACGGCTTGGGTTTCTGAGGCAGTACAAGGAGGAAAGGGATCTCCTCCGACCGGTGCCCCTGCGACCCCACGGACCTTCTCCATTTCGAAGGAGGACCTGGCTGAGGCCGGTCCATCTGGCCTCAGTGGGTTCATTCCCCGCCCTCCTCTCCAAAAAAGAAAAAGACTAAGAAAAAAAAGACTGCGGGGACGGATGGGTCTGCTGCCACTTAGGTAAGCGACCAAGCTAATATCGACACATCCGGCCCCTCTGTGTCCCCCGTGTGCGGAGCCCCTGACTATGAAAAAGAATACAAGCGCACAGGGCGGAGCCTCGATGACATCGGGGCCCCTGATTCAGAGGTTAGCTGGCGTTTTCAAGCCCGCTGGCTTCAAACGCTTCCTCGTTATTCACTCCACTGATGAAACCATGTTGTCCAAGGGCAACATGATCCATCAGAGGAAAGGATTAGCTAGTGCAATTGGTAGAGAGCCGAAGGTGACCCGTTTCTCGGACCGGAGCCTTCTGGCGAATGCGGTGAATCCCGCCGAGGCGGTCAAGATTAGGGCTCTTCGGACACTTCATGCCACCCCAGTGAGTGTGACGCCGCACTCTACCATGAACTTTGTGAAAGGAGTAGTTTATGTGAGGAAACTCGTTGACTACTCCATTGAGGACATCACCCTAGAGCTGGCCGACCATGGGGTGGTCAAGGTAGAACGTGTGATGAGAAAACAGAGAGGGGCCTTGAGACCCACTCCTACACTCTTCGCCACGTTTGACTGTGACAAGCTGACCTGATTCGGTGCGTGCCGGTTGGTACCGCTACCGCGTGAAGGCATTCGTGCCACTGCCGTGGCGGTGCTATTACTGTCATCGCTTCGGCCATACAAATCGTTCTCGTAGACGTGCAAAGTCGAGTCACACAAAGTTTGTGTAAATTGCTCCAAGGCCGCACACGATAAGTCCAAATCGTGTGTGGCCTAGTGCGTCAATTGCGGAGAGCCGCACTCCGCTTCTTTGAAGCAATGTGGTACCTATCTCCTTGAGAAAGAAATCCTAGCCATTCAGGCCCAGGTTCGAATCTCATTCCGCGAGGCTAAGGATTTGGTCCTGGCGCGCCCGGCTCTGCCTGGGACGTCATATGCCTCAAAAGTTAGAAAGGCACCCTCTGCTCCTGGCCCAACGAGCGTGGTTGTTTCCACGCTCATTTGGAGCCTTTCTGCGAACTCTACTCAACCCGAGCGCTCCCCTGGTAAAGCTAGGCGAAAAGGGTTCATATCCAGCCCCGGCTAAAACCAGGGCTTCCCCCCTCTTCCCCCAGTGTGACCGTTTCCCGTAAGGTGAAACGGCCACGCGCCTCCACCCAGTCGTTAGACTCACAGGAGGCAACACCCCTGAAGTTGGTCGCTATGCCATCTTCCGGGGTTCCTAAAACTGTCCCCCGAAAAGAGGACAGCAACAAAGGAGCTTCGGCCCCTTTGCTCACGCCTAGTGGTGGAGCGAGTGGCTCATAGACGGTGGTTTATCGAAAGAGGTCCACCCGCCTCCAAAGCCGCAGCGCCCGCCTAAGGTTTCGAGGTGGAGGGAGGAAAAGACTCGCATGTTGAGCCAAAACCCCCCCAATAAGTCTCGAAGGCGACAGCGCCTTTAGCCCTTTGTCCGGCCAACAGCGACTACAGCACTTTGTCTGGCCAACAGCGCCTGGGGCTCTGCCTCCAGAAAGCTTACGGCCATTCCCATGAGGGTCTTCTGTTCAAGGAGGGACCCCGCGTCTCCTCCGAGCTAGGCCTGGAGGGCATATTCCTTTAATGGAATTGCCGTGGACTCCGGGCAAACTGGGAGGAGCTGCGGAGGCTCGGCTCGTCCCGTTTTCCGTTAGCTTTCTTTTTGCAGGAGAAAATGCTAGGGGCGTGCCCCCTGCCTGTCCTCCCGGGGTATAAGGGCTGGAAGATGCACGGTTCACACCCGGCATGATGTCACCATTCTTCCTTTCTCTTTAGATACCTCCTTTCAGGCAGTGGCTTGGCAGTTTCACCTGGATAGGAGGTATACTATCATTTCTGCGTACATTCCACCGTCAGCTGACTTCGACGCAGCGGACTTCCACTGCGTCGTGGCACAGTTACCGAGGCTCTTTCTCTTGCTTGGAGATCTGAACGGCAGGCATCCTCTCTGAGAAGATTACTCAATAAATCCCAGGGGACAAGTCCTTGCCAATCTGATCGAAGAGCTTAAGATGGGTGTTCTAAACGTGGATAAGTTTACGCATCACTGTCTGAGAACCGCTTCATTTTCTTGCCTTAAGCTATCTTTTTGCTCTTCGGATGCACAGCTTGATTCGCTAGCCGGGATGCTGCTCCGCCAGCATTCAATGCACGTCGTGATGTCGCGGAAGGTCCGCTGGATTTACTTTACCTCCAGAGGCGGAGAACCCTTCAACGACAAGTTTACTGTGAGTGAGTTGCGCTCCGCTCTCGCCTTGTGCGCGGACACCGCCCATGGTTCGGACGATGTCCCGAACGCCATGCCTCGACACCTGGGTGAGCGAGGCATGGCCTTTCTGTTGGATTTGTTCAACAGGATCTGGGTGGAGGTTCTTTTCCCAGATTCCTGGCGAATCGCTACTGTGCTCGTTTTTCGCAAGCTGGGGACAGATCACTCTACTCCGACCGGTTTATGCCCAATCTCTTCAACCTCTTGCGTGTGCAAGTTGATGAAGAAATTGGTAAATGTTGGACTAGCCTTTTTCCTGGACAGCGGATGCCATCTGTCTTCTGCACAGTGCGGCTTCCGCAAGTTCCACTCCACGTCGGATGCTCTGCTCCGACTGGAAAATGCTGTCTGCGAGGCGTTCCTTCGTAGACATCACTACGCTACGGTGTTTTTTGATCTGGAGAAGGCCTATGATACCGCATGGCGATACGGTATGATGGAGACTTTCCACACAATAGGGGCGAGGGGACGCCTCCCATTCTTTATATCTGAATTTTTGCGAGATCGTCGATTCTTCGTACGGGTGGGGGGAGCTCTCTCCAGCCCGAAGGAACAGGAAGAGGGTGACCCGCAGGCAAGTGTCCTTAGTGTAACACTCTTTGCCCTGATCATCAACGTCATAACCTCAGTGCTGTTATAAGATGTTCTCGCTACGCTATACGTGGACGACCTTTCGATCTTTTTTCGCGCGGCCCAGATGCCAACTCTGGAGCGTTGACTCCAACAGGCATTGAACCGCGTCTCTCGCTATGCCGAAGCGCACAGGTTTCGTTTTTTTAGCCAAGACTAAGATTGTGCACTTCTGCCGCCATCCACGGCTCCACCCCTACCCAGATTTGTTTCTTAATTTGGTGCACCTGGATGTAATCAAGTCGCACCGTTTCCTTGGTCTTGTATTCCACCGATGCCTCACCTGAGAGGCTCATATTCGCAGCCTTAGGGCCTCTTGTACCCACGCCATGGATATTCTCCGTTCCGTGACGTTCAGCGCTTGGGGTGCTGATAGGGCTACTGCCCTACTTTTTTATCGATACTTTGTTCGTTCGAAGCTCGACTACGGATGCGAGTTTTATGCATCCGCAGCCGAGCGTTTATTGCGGAAGGTGGATTCGATCCACTACACCGGCCTTCGTCTTGCGACCGGTGCCTTCCGCACTTCCCTTATTGAAAGCCTGTTGGTCGATGCTGGGGAGATGCCACTTGCTTTGCGCCGCGTGCAGTTCATCACTCGCCTGTACTCGTGAGCCCAGCGCCTGCCTCAGTCGCCAACAGCTTTCACTGCATCCGCAGCTGATCTCGACGGTGCTTATGCCCCTGAGAGACGCCAGTCATACCCTAAGCCCTTTGGGTTTAGGGCCAGGAAACTCCTTCGAGAACTAGATATAGCTCTCGGGCTGGTGGTGCCCCTGGTTCAGCTTAGGATGCCATCCTGGAGGGTACCACATTTGGCTATTTGTCGTCACGCCTCTGCTCCCAAATCTTGTACAAGCCGGCAGTATTGCGTAAGACCTTTTTATAGCACACCTCGTGTCACGCTGGAACCAGGCCAGTGTATACGGATGGCTCCAAGTCCCAAGAGGGGGTTGGCTTCCACGCCGTATCCCCTCTGTTTGAAGTCAGCAGGGCTCTACCAGGCGCTGCGTCTGTCTTCATGGCCGAGCTGGTAGCAATACACCACTTTCTACGGGAGATTACGCGACGTGCCCGGTTCGGAGACCGGATTGTAATCGATAGAGACTCACAAAGCACCCTGAGTGCTCTCGAGGCGTAGGAATCTCCGCATCCCCTGGTTTGCGATATCCGTGACGCCACGGTTTTGGCGAGCCGGGCAGATGTCGAGATTATCTTCTGCTGGGTTCCTGGACATGAAGAAATTGCGGGGAATGAGCGTGCCGATAAGGGCGCCAAAGAGTCCGTGAGGACTCTGCGACCGGCCTAGCGTTTCGCTATTCCTCACACCGACTACATGGCAGGAATACGGGCAGCTCTTCGGACTGCTTGGCAAAGAAGATGGGATACGGTCAAAGGGAACTAAAAGTTGCGTGCCATTGCGCCGCGACTGTTCCCATGGACCTATCACCCAATGCCGTGACCGCTTCAAATTGCTTTCTGTCGTCTCTGAATCGGACACACTCATGTGACGCATCGCTATTTGATGGAGCGCTCGCCTGCGCCCTATTGCGACGACTGCGTCGCCCCTCAGACTGTTCTGCACATTCTTGTCGAATGGCTCAGTCTGGGTGATCTTCGCGCACGTTACCTGTCCCGGTATCGGGATGGGCGGGTTTGCTCATGCCTGTCCTTTGTACTCGGGACGGATTCGTGCACATTGACTGGCGGACTTGTTGACTATTTGGGGGAGGCCGGCCTTCTCCCTTTCATTTAACTAGGTTTAGTTGTTGTTTTTGTTATTGTTTTGTTATTGTTATTGTTATTTCTTTTTATTGTTGTTTTCTGTTCCAATTTTTTAAAGTAGCCTAGAACTAGGGTGTTTGTTTACGGCGACTTATGCCTAAGTGGGCAGTTGCCAGATAGCCCCTCAAAAAAAATGATAAGATGGAGATGGAAGACGACCCCAACAAATTCTGGTCGCAAATTAGATACCTAAGCGGCACGCTCCTGCATAAAAGTTCTATTTCCATCACCTCGGGTGGATGGAAAGTGACAGAAGATCAGGAAATCGAAAGCCACTTCTGGGAACACTGGAGCAGGAAATTCGATATCACGGAGCAGGAAAACTTAGATTTTGACATGGTGTATGAGGAGGAAGTAATGGAACACCTGAGACGAGAGGACCCGAACTTACACCCTTCCACTATCTCGACGACACCCGACAATCGAGAGAGGAATGAAGGTCGTTTACTCAAGAGGAGTACGAAAAGGCCCTTAAAAGTTTTCGACAAAAAGCCCCGGGCATCTCGGGAATAACTAGGGCTCATCTCCTTAATGCACCGCCTAATATTAACGAGTCATTATTAAGACTATTCAATGCTTGCCTGTTTCGGATACCTTCCGGACCGGCTGAAGAGAGCGAGGATGATCTTCATCCCCAAACCGGGCAAATCTAGAGGGGAGGTTAAAAGCTACAGGCTTATCTCCCTCCTGGAGTTCATAGGAAAACTTTATGAAAAGCTCCTAAATGCTACCTGGACGCAGGGAACCTGTACAACAAACAGCAACATGGTTTCTGAAAACATCCTTGCCCTGATGACAGAGTTCGTTGCCAAAGCAAAATAACAAGACAAGAAGGTTGACGTTGTTCTAAGAGATGTCGCATCGGCATTCGACAAAGTCTGGATTCCCGGATGGAAATAAACATCACCAAAGTCCTCTGCGACTATCTAGAGGACAGGAAGGCGACTATAAAAATAAATGGATATGAGGGACACCCTTTCACTATGAAGGCTGGTGTACCTCAAAGGGGCTCCTTAAGCCCCCCCCCTATACACTATATTTACAAGCGATCTTCCCCTCCACACCCAAGACTATACGCTTAACGTGCCACTAGCCGACGACATCTCACAGGTAATTACCAGCGACTACAAGAACCCTGTCATAACATAAACGCTTATGAGAAGCGAAATAAGATCCGAACCAACAACGACAAGTTTAAGGTTATTCCGTTCGGCCGTATCAAGACGGATGACGTTGTGGTGAACGAAGAGCTATACCCATATAATACCGAAGGACAGGCCTTAAGGCTAAAGTTCAACACCTAATGGGTACAACGTCCATCTCACTGATAAAATAAATAAGGCCAAAACAAGGATTAAACAACTATACAGGTTCAGGAGGCTATCCTTCCGAAACAAACGGAAACTGTAATTATCCTTTGTAAGGCCAATCCTCTTGTATCCGGCAATTGCGCTACATGTGGCAAGTAAAACACGGATAAGAAAAGACCAGGTGGTGCAAAACCAGGCACTACGATACATCCTCGACGTTAATCATCTGGACTGCATCCCTGCAACAACCCTACATGACATAACTGACGTAGAACCCCTAAATGTGACCTTGCACGAAAAAGCAAGAAAAATATGGCGCAAAATTGACCAGCATATACCAGAAGGTTTCCTCCAAAGTATACGACTACCCGATCATGAGCCCCGAATTAGACAGTATAAACAAGGATTTACCAATAGCCAACTGCGAATGTAGGAAGCTGTAATACCAATATATAGATAATTAAAACCGGAAAAGCGCACATAGAATTAAAAAAAAGAAGAAAGAGAATTAAAGAGCTGTAAAGGTCACCACTCAAAGAAAGATCCAAAAAGGAAAATAATAAAGATTATATAAAGTATAAATAAACGATCAAAAGTGGACATGAACAACAAAGTAATAAAAACGAAAGAAACAAAAAAAACAAGACATAAGAAATAAGTGAACATCACTAACAAAAAGTAAATTCAGTTATAAATCAAAAGATACAAAAGGACAAAGAAAATTACGAAAAGGACGCATACATGCTAAACAAGAATAGCTCAAGAAAGACGTAAAATGAAAAAAACAGAAACCAAAGGCTTGAATGCTATAAAAAATTAAGTTAAAGTTATAAAGAGACAAGATTACAACAAGAAGCCATAGCCAGACGTACTGGCACACCTATCATCTACTACTATTCACTTTTTCTCACTATACCCCTACCACTATCAAACACCTTTTTTCTACCTTAGAATTTTCGAATTCCCAATTCTTTCACTTACATAGAGTACATATTTTGCAGTAGTCAGTACATTCACCTTAGACTCATTGTACGAAACGGATCTCTTCTCAAGCTCTCCGAAGAAGTTTATCACCGGCAAAGGTGAGAAAGGAAAGGGAAGCCATGCCAAAAACGTGAACTTGCCACACTTTTTTCCCACGGGGACACCAGAAATCGAAGATAATTTACGGAGCCACACACAGCTGACCCATGTCTGGCTAATCCCCCCATGGCCCCCTTATCGGGGCAAGGGAGCGGAAATGAACTGAACTCCTATTCATCTAGTCTCGCTCCAACTATGTCGGTCTACTTTGATAGACATAATTGGAGACGTGAAGGAAAGCAGGTTTGAGGATTAGTCCACTGCGGAACTCTACGGGAGAGACCCCCCGATTACTAGGCGATGCAGAAAGCTTTACAAGGAGTTACAAGGAAAGAAGGTACACTAGGAGACCTTACGGTCCATTCAAAGAGGGTACCTTTGGACTAGCAATCGAGCGGGCACATGGCTGCTCAATTGTTTTGCGTCCCTAAACGGCCACTTTTCAAGACTTTGTCTGGTCTTGACTTGAACTGGTAAACAGATTCACTGTTGACAACTTCCACTGGAAGTGCGTTCCACATACCGCAGATACTGTAAGTGAAAAAATTTCCACACAAATTGCGGTTGTAACGCTTCAGTTCAAGTTTGAAGCCGTGATTGGGCGTTCTGTTCTCACTCAGTGTGAAAATATCCCGGTAGTCAACATTGTCGAACCCTCGAAGTATTTTGAAAACTTCGATGAGCTGACCACGCAGTCTACGGGTTTCCAGCGAGAACAGATCTAATTCCCTTAGTCTATCCTCATAACTTTTATGTCGGATAGAGGGAATCAGTTTGGTTGCCCTAGCTTGTACGCGTTCCAACCTTGCGATGTCATTTCGAAACGAAGGACTCCAAAATTGTACGGCATACTCCAGGTGCGACCGATCCAGGGAGTTGTACAGACAAAGTACTATCTGCCTTTTACGGTATCCAAACTGGCGCTTTATGTAGCCTAACATCCTTTGGGCTTTCTTCTCTGCCTCGATGCACTGTTTCGAGAACTTGAGGTCGCTAGGGATAGTAACACCCAAGTCCTTCTCAGTGTCATTCGATTCAAGAGCAGTGCCCTTAAGGATATAATGAGATTGGGGGTTTCTGTGGCCGATATGCATTACTTTGCATTTCCCCACGTTAAAAGGCATTTGCCACGTGTCCGACCACTCCCCAATCTTCCCAAGATCTTCCTGCAGGCGGGCAAGTATTTCCATCCTTTGCAACGTTCATACCAAGCTTGGTATCGTCGGCAAATTTGGAAATCTTGGCAACCATGTCACCGTCCATGTCGTTGACGTAGAGAATGAATAGTAGTGGTCCCAGAACAGAACCTTGAGGCACTCCGCTAGTAACGGGAACCCACTCAGAAGCCTGTCCATTCACCACCACCCGTTGCCGTCTGCCACTTAGCCAGTTCTCGATCCAGCCGGCTACTTTTCCGTCTATGCCCAGCGCTCGCGCTTTCCGGAGAAGGCGGCGGTGTGGTACCTTATTAAAGGCTTTCTACAAGGCCAAGTAAACCACATCCACTGCCTTGTCCCGATCGTGCTCACTGAACACGAATTGGAAGAATTCCACAAGGTTCGTCAGGCATGACCGTTGCCTTCGGAAGCCGTGCTGGGAACTCCTCAGTAGCAGGTTTGACTCTAAATACGACGTCATTTTGTCCACCATCATGCTTTCCATGAGTTTACCGACTATCGAAGTCAGACTGATAGGTCGGTAGTTTGACGGATGGCTGGGGGCTCCTTTCTTGAAGATCGGAGTCACCTCCGCCTCACGCCAGTCTCTAGGAACGCATCCGGTCCGGATTGACATGTTAAAGATGGCACACAGATGTCGTGATACTTCATCGCACACTTCCTTCAACACTTTAGGTAGAAACCCGTCCGGTCCAGGGGACTTATTCGTCTTTAGGTCAGCGATCTTTTTCTTTATTTCTCCTTCGGTGAAGTCCATTGCCTCCAGCTTTTCCCCTGAGTAGGAATCCGTAGGCTGGGGGATGGGACCACAATGTTTAGTAAACACTGAGGAGAAGTAGTTATTGAGAAGGTTAGCCTTTTCTGCATCTGACTGAGTTAATTCACCCTCCTCGTCCACTAAGGGCCCAATCCTACGATGGATTGGTTTACGGCTATTTACATAGCCGAAGAACTCCTTGGGATTCTCCTTGCAGAGTCTCGCCGGACGGAGATCCTCAGTACGCTTAGCCGCCCTTATGCTGGACTTCACTTTCCTGGCTAGCCTCCGGTACTCGTCAAAGGCACCCGAGATCTTCGATCGCCGGTACGCATTTCTCTTCTCCCTAAGCAGTTGGCCGATTTCTCGATTAAACCACTTTGGTTGAACAGAAGACTGACGGAGGCATTTCAGAGGGATGCAACTTAATTGAGGACTCATGAATTTATTTTTGAAATTTTTCCCCGAATCCTCAACCTCTTCGCATACCGCTAGCCTTACATCTGTATTTGAGCAATGTAAAAAACAAAAAAATTTTGATCAGGCAGCCAAGAGTTTTGCATTTAATTCAAAAGATATTATTGTTCCACTATATAAGGCACTTGTTATACCTCACTGATAGTATGCAGTGCAATTTTGTTTCCTCACATACAAAATGACAATTCAACCTTAGAGTATGTTGAGCGTTGAGTGACAAAATTAATTCTTCAGTTAGAAATATATCATATGCCGACAGATCGGGATTTGTCTATGCATTTACTAAGAAATCGTCGTTTGCTTGGACATCGAAGTCTTTAATCTACTAAATGGTTTTACTAATATAACGGATGAGTTGCTTCATGAGTTAGAAAACTGAGCATAAACTAGTTAATATGGATTTAAACTTGTTAACAAGTGCTTTAACACTGCGATAGCATAAAGATATTCCTCGTAAATGGCTTCTTAAATATTAAATAAGTAACTGCCGTAGGTAAATAAATGCAGCTCAGTTAACATATTAAGGTATAGAGTCGATAAATATTCTCAATATATAAACTTGAAAAAAATCCACAATGCGTATAACTGATACTCAAATCATATTTTTCTCATCTAATATGATCCTCTCCTCTCTTCTCTCTCCTATTTTATTCTGGCTTCGAATGGATCTTATGGTCTTTGCTGGCTCGTAGTTTTCTAATTCCGATTCTATTTTGCTTCCACTATAACGTACACCAAATCGCTTCCAACTGTGCTGTAATTTGTTTAAGGTAGATGGATTCCCTCTGGATCATTCTCAACTGATTTAAATTTTAAAAATATTTCGAGGCTTGCCCTATAGGGATCACCAGAAGTTGTTTACCCTTAGCCATAATAGGACTAGGAATTACAGTTGGAAGCTTGAAGTTCACTGATTCAGGAGTAATTTGGTGAGCAACTACTTCACATACAGAATGTGTGAGACATTACACGTGCAAACTGTAGATGTAGTAGATAGTTACAACGTCGAGCAAATCAAACATCAAATAGATAGGAGTTTCAGTCCTAACACATAATTTAGATTGCTACATTTTTTTTAATTTTAGGAGCCTATCTGGCAACTGACCCCTTGGGCATAAGTCGCAGAAATCAAGATAGCGTAGCACTAGGCTACTTTAAAATAAGAATATGAAAACACAATGATAAAAAAAAGGAAGATCACAACAATCAAGAAGCAATCTCCGGCGTCAGAAGAGGTATCCTTTCCCCCGGCACAGGAGCGTTCGACCTACAAAAAAAAAACAAAAATACCAAAAAAAACAACTAGTTAAATAAAAGACAGAAGGCCAGCCTCCTCCAAAAAGTCTAAAAGTCCACAGGTCGGTGTGCACAAATCCGTCCCGAGTACAAGGGGATATAGGCACCGTCGAAATCAGCTGTGGATGCGGTGAGAGCTGTTGGCGACTGAGGGAAGCACCGGGCTCGCGCGTACAGGCGAGTGATGCACTGCACGCGGCGTAGAGTGAGTAGCATCTCCACAGTATCGACTAGTAGGCTCTCAATGGGGGAAGTGCGGAAGGCACCGGTCGCAAGGCGAAGGCCGGTGTGGTGGATCGAGTCCAACTTTCGCAAATAAACGCTCGGCTGCGGATGCATAAAACTTGCATCCGTAGTCGAGCTTCGAACAAACAAAGGATCAATAAAAAAGTAGGGCAGTAGCCCTATCAGCGCCCCAAGCGCTGAACGTCAGGGAACGGAGAATATCCATGGCGGAGGTACAAGAGACCCTAAGGCTGCGAATATGAGCCTCCCAGGGGAGGCGTCGGCCAAATACAAGACCAAGAAAACAATGCGATTAAACCACTTCCAGGCGTACACCATTAAGGAACAAATCTGGGTCGGGTTGGAGCCGTGGATGGCGGCAGAAGCGCAGTACCTTGGTCTTTGCCAAAGAAAACCGAAACCTGTGCGCTTCGGCATAGCCAGAGACGCGGTTCAATGCCAGTTGTAGTCGACGCTCCAGAGTTGGCATCTGGCCGCGCCAAAAGAGATCGAAAGGTCGTCCACGTAGAGCGTAGCGAGAACATCTTCCGGCAGCACCGAGGTGATGCCGTTGATGCTCAGGGCAAAGAGTGTGACACTGAGGAAAACTTCCCTGCGGGACACCCTCTTCCTGCTCCTTTGGTCCGGAGAGGGCCAAAAATTCAGATATAAACATTGGGAGGCGTCCCCTCGCCCCCATCGTGTGGAGAGTCTGCATTATACCGTATCGCCATGCGGTATCATAGGCCTTCGCCAGATCGAAAAACACCGTGGCGTAGTGCTGTCTACGAAGGAAAGCCTCGCAGACGGCATTTTCCAGTCGAAGCAAAGCATCCGACGTAGAGTGGAACTTGCGAAAGCCGCACTGTGCAGAAGACAGATGGCCTCCGCTGTCCAGGAAAAAGGCTAATCTAAGATTTATCAATTTCTCCATCATGAGGTTAGAGAGATTGGGCGGTAACCGGTCGAAGTAGAGTGATCTCTCCCCGGTTTGCGAAAGGTGAGCACAGTAGCGATTCACCAAGAGTCAAGGAGAAGACCTTTCACCCAGATCCTGTTAAACAAATCTAACAGAAAGGCCATGCCTCGCTCACCGAAGTGTTGAAGCATGGTATACGGGACATCGTCCGGACCATAGGCGATGTGCGCGCACGAAGCAAGAGTGGAACGCAACTCACTCACAGTAAACCTGTCGTTGAAGGGTTCTCCGCCTCTGGAGGTAAAGTCCAGCCGGCGGCCTTCCGCGACATGACAACGTGCATTGAATGCTGGCGGAGCAGCATACCGGCTAGAGAATGCGGACAAAGCGGTCGCGAAGGATTCCACCACGGATGCGGGGTCTGAGATTGCGGTCCCATTCTCATGGAGAACGGGAGCGGGGTCCTGCGAGAACTTGCCTTGAATCCTTTTGACTCGCTTCCACACGTCTGCTAGAGGGGCCTTCCCGTTAAGTGAAGACACGTATGCCTGTCAAGAAGAGCGTGGGCGTGCTTCGAAATATACCAGAACCTAGCCCTAGCCCGACGAAATTCAGCGACAGTGAAATCATTCGGGCGGCGCTTATAGCGCATGTAGGCATAACGCTTCTGTTTGAGGGCCGTCTCACACTTGCGCCGAGCACCTAAGGAGTGGTCGGCGTGCAAAACGATCAGATGTTCTAGGAATAGCAGTCAGGCCCGAGGCAATAAGGCTACTAGAGAAGAACTCAATCCCCTCATCTACCGACCTAAATTCCTCGACTTAGATAGAGAATTCAGTCATTTCCTGAAATGCAGGTTACCGCGCCTGCGCGACGCATTAGCAAGGTGGGCTCTCAGGCGGCAGGCGTTGCCCTGAAAATGATATTTGAATGGGAAAGTGATCACTGCCATAGAAGTTATTGACCTCCCCCCAATTAAAATCAGGCTGTGCTTCCGAAGAGCATAAGGATAGATCAAGGAAGAAAATGAGGCGGTTCTCGGGCAGTGATGCGTAAACTCATCCACATTTAGGACAGCTATGTCAAGCTCTTCGATCAGATCGGCAAGGACTTGTTCCCTAGGATTTATTAAGTAATCTCCCCAGAGAGGAGGTCTGCCGTTCAGATCTCCAAGCAAGAGAAAGGGCCTCGGCAACCATGCCACGACGCGGCGGAATTCCCCCGCGTAAAAGTCAGCTGACGGTGGAGTGTACGCAGAAATGATAGTACACCTCCTATCCAGGTGAAGATGCACATCCGCTGCATGAAAGGAGGTATCTAAAGTTAAAGGAAAAACGGAAACATCATGCCGGGTGTAAACCGCGCATCCCCCAGCCCGGCCCTCTCTTGGTGGTGGGGTCACAAAACCCTTATACCTCGGGAGGGCGGGTAGGGGGCACGCGCCTAGCATGGTCTACCACAGAAAAATAGCTTACGGTAAACGGGACGA
Source organism: Ceratothoa steindachneri (assembly GCA_963969495.1). Classification (NCBI taxonomy): domain Eukaryota; kingdom Metazoa; phylum Arthropoda; class Malacostraca; order Isopoda; family Cymothoidae; genus Ceratothoa; species Ceratothoa steindachneri. The sequence goes on along the minus strand of OZ018327.1, from coordinate 120,085,190 downwards.
GACGAGCTTCCGCAGCTCCTCCCAGTTGTCCCGGAGTCCACGGCAATTCCATTGACGGAATATGCCCTCCAGGCCTAGTTTGGAGGAGACCCGGGGGCCTTCTTCGAACAAAAGACCCTCACGGAAATGGCCGTACGCTTCTCGGACGCAGAACCACGGGCCGGAGGTTGGGCTCGCCATGCGAGTCTTTTCCTCCCTCCGTCACGAAACCTTAGGCGGGCTTTGCGGCTTCGGAGACGAGGGGGGGGGGCTTTTTTCGAGGAACCACCGTCTCCGAGCTACTCAGCCCACCAGTAGGCGTGGACGAAGGAGCCGAAGCTCCTTTGTTGCTATCCTCCTTTCGGGGGACAGCTTTAGAAACCCGGGAAGATGGCCTGGCGTCCAACTTCAGGGGTGTTGGGTCCTGTGAGTCTAACAACTTGGTAGAGGCACGTGGCCATTTCGCTTTACTGGAGACGGTCCCGCTGGGGAAAAAGGGGAGGCCCAAGTTTAAGCCGGGGCTGGTTGTGAACCCTTTTTGCCGCCAGCTTTACCAGGGGAGCGCCCAGGTTGAGTAGAACCCGCAGAAGGGCTCTGAATGGGCGCGGAAACAACCCTGCTCGTTGGCCTGGATGGGCCAGGAGCAGAGGGTGCCTTTCTAACTATTGAGGCATAAGAACTTCTAGGCAGAGCCGGGCTGCACAGGACCAAGTCCTTAGCCTCGCGGAATGAGAGTCGATCTTGAGCCTCAACGGCCAGGATTTTTTTCTCAATGAGATATGCACCACATTGCTTCTAAGAAGTGGGGTGCGGCTCTCCGCAATGGACACACTTGGCCACACACGATTTAGACTTATCGTGCACGGCCTTGGAGCAATTTACACAGACTTTGCACGTCTACATGAACGATTCATATGGCCGAATCGGTGACAGTAATAGCACCGCCGCTGCAGTATCACGAATGCCTTTACGCGGTATCGGTACCAATCGGCACGCAGCGATCCAGGGAGCTTGTCATAGTCGAACGTGACAAAACGTAAGGGGTGGGTCTTGAGGCCTCTCCCTGTTTTCTCGTCAGCCAGCTCTAAGGTGATGTCCTCTATGGAGTATTCAACGAGTTTCCTCGCATAAACTAATCCTTTCACAAAGTTCATGGTAGAGTGCGGTGTCACACTCACTTATCTTGGCCGCCTCGGAGAAAACCGCCGCATTCGCCAGAAGGCTCCCGTCCGAGAAACGGGTCATCTTCGGCTCTCTACCAATTACGCGAGCTAATGCTCTTATCTGATGGATTATGTTACCCTTGGCCAACATGGTGCTATCAGTGGAGCGAATAACGAGGAAGCGTTTGAAGCCAACTGGCTCGAAAACGCCAGGTAACCTCTGAATCAGGGGCCTTGATTTTACCAAGGCTACACCCTGCGCTCTTTTCATCTTAGTCATAGTCAGGGGCTCCGCAACCGGGAATGGGGGTCAGAGGGGCCGGATGTGCCGATCTTGGCTTGCTCGCCTACCGAAGCAGCAGACCCATTCTTCCCCGCATCCCCTGCGGATGGAAATCTGCCCCGAGTCTTTTTAGTATTTTTTGTTCTTTCTTTTTTGGAGAGGAGGGCGGGGAATGAACCCGCTTCTCGCCTCCGCCGGAAGGAGCCTCCAGTCCAGATGTACCGGCCTCAGCTAGGTCCTCTTCCGAAATGGAGAAGGTCCTAGCAGGCGCAGGAGATCCCTTCCCTCCTTGTGCTGCCTCTGAAACCCTAGCCGTTTCAGGAGGACCTTGCACAGGGGCGAATTCAGGTTCGGTGCTTGGCGCCGAGCCCGGATTCCCCCCCCATGGAAGGCCCTACTGTCTGAGGCTGGGTCGGCTCAAGAACCATGTCTATCACAGGAGGGGCCTCCAGTTGGCCATCCCCTCCCCCGACATCGCAGGTCCCGTTGGCAGAGTCACCAGTCATGTGTAGGGAGGCACAGGTCTTAACCCCGGCAAGGTTCAATATTCTTGCCAGCAGGTCTTTTAAGGGAAGCAACCGAAGGGGTCTTGCATCCCTCTCCCCCCTAAGGGGGCATTGCCCTACCAAGCCGCTTCAATGGGGAGCGGTTTGCTATGGCCTGGCTTTCTTGGAAGTCCCCTTGGAAAAAAAGGAGGGACTGCCGCTGGAAACAGCGAGGTTCCCGAAAGCACCTCCAGAGAAGGGGGTGAGAGGGAGTCCCCTACATCCGTAGGCGTAGGAGAGGAGTAAGCCTCCTCTTCGGTTAGAGAAGTTTGGAGGGTCCCCTGCGCAAGTACAGGGGGTTACCTCTATTTTTTCTATGGGTCTGCCTGAGGGTGGCTCCGTCGATGTACAAGGGTAAATTAAGGGAAGAAATTTAGTTTTCTCATCATTGGGCATGGTGACCCTAAATTTTCTGCGGGATGCAATAGCTCTTTACCCCTCGCAGTAGCCCACCCTGCAAGGGGTGCGTACAGGCCTGGCAGAGCCAGGTGCCGCCATTAAGCACCACCCCTCCTGCCTGGTGGCTTGGTAGTCCATCGGCATAGCGGCTCCACCTTGGACACGGCGTAAAATTAATAGAGTGTGAATAAGAAAGGAAAAGGGATTTGAGGATGGTATGGGTGGGGATGAAGCAGGTTGTATAAAACCAGCCACCCCAGACTTGAGCTCAGGGGTTAGGGAACATTGTCCCCACCCCCTCAGCCACGATCCGAGACGGTTGGCTGAGAAGAAGGTCAGCATCTACCATGTGAAATTAGAGGGTGAGCAGAGAAAGTTGTGGGAGAGGTTGTATGAAAAGCGACGAAGTAAGCGAAAAATACAGGCAGTCTGAAAGAAGATGAGGCTAAGCTGGGGTCGGACTGGGTGTTGAATCCCGTCAGCACGGTGGCCAGGATGGCAAATCGCCGCGCCCCTTACGGGGTTAGATTGCTACAGTGGTAGACAAGGAATCCGTGAGGTATTGGGTTTAGGAATAAGTTCTTGCGGTTTTATCAAATTTATTCATTACCATTAACAATTTTAGAAAAACTTCATTTTTAATTCATATCACAATGCAATTTAATCAATAGTGTATTCTCCGTTGTTATTTACGACTTCTTCCCATCGTTAATCTAGTTTTTCGATGCCTCTGCAATAAAAATCTCTTGATTTTGACTCGAAGAATTCGTCTAACTAGGTTCTTAATTCCACATCAGTATTGAACGAAACGCCGCAAAAATTTTTGGAGAGTGATCGGAACAGATGGAAATCAGATGGAGCCAAGTCTGGCGAATATGGAGGATGTGGCAGGATTTCCAAATTAAGCCTTTGGATGGCGTCTTTTGTCATATTGGCAATGTGAGGACGAGCATTGTTGTGTTGCAGAAGGACTCCATAACGTCGATGAGGTCACCTTTCACGAATAGCTTCCGGGAGTCGATACATTTGTTGAACGTAAAGTTCTGCATTGAAAATCTCGTTGTTCGCAAGGCGCTCATAAAGAATGATGCCTTCACAATCCCACCACACACCCACAGCATCGTCTTTCGTGGGTGAAGTCCTTGCTTTAATCGCGGAAGTGTTTTTTTTATTGGTGCTAAGCCATTGTTTTCGATGGTTCATGTTGACATAAACACTACTTTTCGTCGCCAGTGATGATGCAGTTAAGAAATCTGTCCTTATATCCACGAGTAGCCTTGTTACAAGCAAGCAAACCTGCGGCAATCGTGGAGCGTTGAAGTTTGTTGCTTTCGCTCAAAGCGTACCGAACCCATGCACAGAGTTTTTGAACCTTTCCCATCGAATGAAGGTGATTCACTATAGTTTTCTGATCACACACCAATTGTATAGCCAATTCTCTAGTCAAGTGAGGAGGATTTTCATGAAAAAGGTCGTTTAATCGATCTTCATCCAACTTAATGGGGCGACCAGAACGTTCTTAGTCATTAAGATTGAAATCACCGTTTTTGAAACGTAAAAACCACCATTGAGCTGTCCTTTCTGATGAATCATTTTCTCCGTACACAGCACAATATCGTGACGAGCTTTGGCTGCGTTTGCATTGTTCCCGTCTCGATTGAAAATGAATAACAACAAGTGTCGAAAATGCGCCTTTCTTTCAACTTGACATTCCATTTTGAGGGTACAGAACAAATACTAAATTAACACAACTTTTAAATAAACCGCAATGACTTAATACTTAACTTCAAGAAGAAGCCTAAGCAAAAGCCTAATAGTCTACGCGTTTAAGACGCGTAGCCTAATCTTTGCAAATTTTGCTCTCATTATTTATTATTGTTTCTCAATATGTGTACAAATCACGTCAACAAAACTTAAATAAACACAACATTAAAAAAACCCGCAAGAACTTATTTCTCAACCTAATAGATCTAAATGGACATAGTCTTCAATAACTTTTTTATGTCTAGTTATCAGTTATCCTATAACAATTCCTGCTTGTCTTCTTTTTCTAAGCAGAATCAGATATAATTTACCATTTTATGTGTTCGCAGATGCAAGTGGGGACAGCGATTAATTAGCTTTCATCATTATTATCCTTTATCTCAAGCTGCATGTTATGGCCTCCTAAGAATGGAAAACAATACTCTTTGAGTTTTAGGTATTCGTAGTCGTTTTGATTAATTACCTATTGCGTCCTAAGTGACCATGTTAACTGACTGTATTCGCAAGGTATTATGTTAATAAATATTTGTTCATCTACCCATCAAAGAAATGGTGGGTATTCGAACCTGCGAAATTAAGCACCAGTTACTTTCCAGGCCACCGCTCTACTCACATGGATACAGTCCACACTTCCCCAAAGATGCATCGAAATAGCCTTTAAGAAGATGTGAGTAGTATATAGCCGATAAAACTTTAGGAAGAAATTGAAAACAAACGGCCTAATAATACAAAGAATTTAAAATAATCATGAAAACCCTACCCCAGCAAGCTTTACTGCTTCACAGGTCGCCGCTCTTACCTATGGGCTACAGTGTTTAGTCCCGCAAAGAAGCTTCGAGCAAGATTTTAAATCGATCAGTGTCGGTAATCTCCATATGCACTAAAGAAAGGAAGAAAGAAATAACAGACAAGAAAATAAGGCCAAAATATTAAAATATATAGCTGTGAAACCCTTTTGAATAAAAAGAATGCTTGGAATTATACTTTTAACGAGATGTGGACTCTAGCTTTGTGGTAGGTGTAGTAGTGTGTAAACAGGAGCAATAAAATTTGTATGCTTAGACGCAACTACACAACTACAGAACTACAGAATCTAGGACCAGCAAAGATCCTAAGGTCCACTCGAGGCTAGTCCGCTACACTACATCCATAACTACGATACACACTTATCTACGAGTGTATCTCTAACATGCTATATATTTATTTTTTTATTTTATTATTTATATTATTTTTTTAAAATATATAATCTACTGTACACACTTATCTACATGTGTACAATGTCATACATATTAACTACTTCAACCTAGGGGTGTGTGTGTGGGGGGGGAGGGTGATAGAAAGTTTTTCTTCTCAACTTCCGCAGCCCTCGACTGCTAGTGGTGAAAATCTAATTCTAGGATAGTAAGACTATTTATAGGATAGGCGGAAAAGAAAATGGATATCTAAACTACACATGCAAGAGAAATCGCTGGCATCATTTTTAGTCATCATTTTTACTCTCGTTGTTCCTCCGCTCCAAACTCCTTTTGCAAAGACGTTTTTATTTACTGTGCTCAGACTACGTTATATATACTATTTAAGTGCGCGTCGAGACGGTTTTTAAACATATTTACCGACCTACTATCTACTACGTGGGTGGGTAGCCTATTCCAAATTTGAGTAATTTTAAATGTAAAATAGTTTTGGGATATACTAGTGTAAAATCGCTTGTTCACTAATTTTTTAACGTGTTGGCGAGTGTTTCCCCTATGATCCAATTCGAACAAATTCCTATAATCAACGTTTGAAAATCCTTTCAATATTTTAAATACTTCTAATAGCTGGCCACGTAATCTTCTGCCTTCGATAGATGGCCAATCTAATGCCCTGAGTCTTTCCTCGTAGGGCCTGTTTCCCAGCTCGGGAATTAATTTTGTAGCCCTACGCTGCACTCTTTCTAATTGCGCGATATCTTTATTTAAGTATGAAGCCCAAATTTTAACCGCATATTCGAGCAGTGGACGCACAAGTGATTTATAATGTGATAGAACGGTTTGAGGCCGCTTAATTTCAACCGTTATCACATGTTGTTTAGAAACACGATGCTACCCACGTGCATCTTCACCTTGAAGCCGGGCGCGATTATTGCGCCACCTGAGTCAATATTTAACCAAGGAGGTTTATTCCTCCCCCATTCACCCCATGCGCCGATCACGCCAGATTGAGTTAGGCTTAAGGGCCGATAAGGTATTGTTCTCAGGGGCGGCTGTGCATTCCCTCGAAGCCCCCACTCCATTGTCCCCTACGCCAAGGGGATGTCTCGACTATTTATACGGAAACTTTACCACTAAGAGGAGATTCGAGATCCAGATTTTCTTCGCGAGACATCACTTCGATTCAGTCTCACCTTGAGCACCAAAAGCCCTCTACCTGAAGATCCACCATCATTGTCCAGAAGAGGACAATATCCCTTGAGTGCCAAGGTTCGATACTTTAAGACGCTAAGTGTACAAGGTTCCCCTGTTGTTCAGAACGAGAACAACGTTAGAACAGCCCTTGTTCTTTGAGCCCGTTGACAAGAAACGGTTCTCACCCTTCCCCCCTGTTGTTCAGAAAGAGAACAACGTTAGAACAGCCATTGTTCTTTGAGCCCGTTGATAAGAAACGGTTCTCACCCCCCTGTTGTTTAGAAGAGAACAACGTAGAACAGCCATTGTTCTTCAAGCCCGTTCGCCAACAAACGGTTCTCATTTCCAAGACGCCACGTCAGGATCATTTAATTTGTCCCCCCCCCCCTTCGGCTGGAAATCGCCAGCGGACCGAAGATTCCTTCACGTCACCTTCCTCTGCACAACACGTGTAATTACGTAAGCTGAACGTTACCTTTGAGTATTTAACCCTTTTGTCAACATTATCCTGTGCTTTAAATGGTTTAGCGAACCATCCCATCCCTTAAATTTTTATTTGTTTTACCTTTTTAAATCTCTTCCAAATCTTAATCCTGGGATTAGCTAGATTTCCCACGACCCTTTCCATTCTCTGTTTATGTCAATATTTTCCGTTTTGTGTGTTGTTGATAGTTTTTATTAATAAAACTCTATTTTATTAATGATAGCCATATTATTATCCTTGAGCTCAGTTCCACTTTTTAAGCATATTGAAGATAAATAATATCGGTCAACCCAGACACCACGCACTCTAAATATAAATGAATAGTTCCCTCAACGAATAGTCATATATGGTATATCGTCGAGAGTCCATTCTACGCCATATATATATATATATAAGAACATAAGAACATAAGAAAAGAAGGAGACTGCAAAAGACCATTCATGGCCTACACTTGGCAGCTCCTGTTCCAGTCAACACACAAAAGATTTCTTACCAGAGAAAAGTCATCAACATTGTCACCCTTTACAGGAGTTCGTCAGATCTAATCTACAATATACATAAAATGCATCCAGAGGATTATGTCCATTCATGCAACCGCAAAATAATCTCCCCACTCCTTAGAAAAATATATACATATGTACATAAAAAAGTCAGTCCCATCTAGCAGCTTCATTCATATATTTATCTAATCTATTCTTAAAACTACCCAGAGAGGAGGCTTCTATCACATGTCTAGTGAGCCTATTCCATTCATATATATATACTATTTAAATTTGGTATCAAGTGTGTAAGGTTTAACGCTATATCTTTGCAAACACTGGTCTCATTCGAGTAAAGCATAGTGTTATTCGTTATAAGAATAGAGTATAGTAGTTCCCTTTTGTTTTAACGATTGCTATCCCCTTTTTTGAAACTTAAGAAGCTGGAGTAGCTCAAGGAACTGTTATAATAATTTGTTTGTGTTTTTTTGTGTGATTTTAGTCATTGGTTATTTAGATCGAGAAACCAATTACGAATTGGTCAGTGAGCCTATTTAGGTAGGTTAACTCTCTATAAGGCATAATTCTCATTGCCAGGAATTTTAGTTGGTTGACTATTGCCCCCCCCAAGTGCAAAGATGACTCAGTTCGAAATCTTCAAAGCGCAAGGAGAATCCTTGAGACTTTCCGGAAAAGAATTAATTGAGTACGTTCAAGAGGAGCAGGGAACAGAAAGAGAAAGAGAAGAAAAAGAAAGAGAAAGAGAAATCCAACGAGAAGAAAGAGAGGAACGGAAAAGACAAGCTGAGCTTCACCATCAGATTGAAATAGCTCGTGTTGAAGCCGAAATACAATCAGCCAGTTCCCCTTCAGAAGCCCCGCCCAATCTCCCACTTAAGCTCCCCAATTTCAGGGATGGAGAGGATTTCAGAGCATTTTTAGCCCACTTCGAAAAGATCCTCGAAATCAATAACATGGATCTGGAGGCTGAAGGTGTAGTCAGATTACTTCCCTTGTTAAATTGCAAATGTCGCGAAATTTTCATATCTTTACCATCTGAATGTACAATTAACTACAGCACCTTAAAAGCTGAGTTATTGGCCATTCATAATATGACTCCCGATTTCTACCGCCAAGAATTTCAAGGAGGTCGTATTAAACCCAGACAGACGTTTCGTCAATTCCAATACATTCTTCAGAGGAATTTTAAATTCTGGTTAGAATCCTCAAAGGTTGATCCTAACTACGAGTCCTTAACAGACTTCGTGTTGCGGGATCAATTTTTGGCGTCTCTCACGACGGAGATCCGCGCGTTCGTCAAGGATCGTCGGTGCCAGACCTTTAAAGAGTGTACCGAAGAAGCGGATGTCTATGCCACAAGCCATAGTTTATACCCAAAGGAGAATCGAACTTCTCACCAACCAGGAAAGAAGGAAGGATTCGCGCCCCTTTCCAGGAAAGCTGACGAAGTTTCCGGGCCCCGTAAAACCCCAAAACTTCTTTCCCCAAAACCAACAATGGGACACCAAACCTCCCGTTAAGATTTCTCCTCCATCTCTTTTCCCGAAGCGACCAATCATATGCTTCACCTGTGGTGTAGAAAACCACATGAGCTGTAATTGCCCCCAAAATTCTAGACTTAAAGGCGGACCAGCCCCCTAAGTTCACCAGATTATTGCCACCCCGGCTTCCCCGGTGGTGCAGACCCAAGCAGCAACTTCTCTCCCTCCGTCAGGCCACCAGGTAAAGTTGATTTTTGATAAAAGTTCATCGAGAACTTTAAAATTGGGGCAGGGCAGCGTGAACGGCTGCCGAGTATCGACTCTCGTCAGAGACACAGGGTGTACGTGTTTCATCATGTCCGACGAGCTCCTTCCCCCAGTGGACGCTAACCACGAAAAATTTGCAGTGGTACATGACTACCTTGGGCGGCCGAACCAATTCCCCGTCGTTAGATGTTACCTGCAGTGTCAATATTATAATGGCTGGGCTGAAGTCATTTCAGCACCCATACAGTTCTGTTCCGTACTTATAGGACATAGCTCCCAAGTGAGTTCCGACCCTGTGTCTCAGGCCGCTCTTCCTCGAGGCCGAGCTAAGAAGGAAGCCCAGGAGCCCGTCCCCCTCAGAACCCCGATACCGTCCGCATTCTCGGAGATCCTTAACCAGGACTTTAGGACGGCACAAAAGGAGTGTGAATTACTAACACCCTTAGGTGATAAGGCCCAAAACCAGGACACGGAGACTGTCCGTGGACCCAAAGAAAAAAAGTACCCCCAACGCGCCCATGGAGATAAGTTCGTAGCACTGGACGAAACATCAGCGCTTGAAGAGGATTACCCCGCGGAGTCCCTTAATGTAATACAGACAGTGTGCATCCAACCTGATGCCGATTATCCTCTTCCTTCCCTACCAGGCGAAACTTTTGAACCCTCTGACTTGGATATTGACGCGCAGCTGACACCACATCAAAAGAGTCAGCTACAAGAACTATTATGTCAGTTCGACTACGTTATTTCAGAGAAGCCTGGATGCGCTACTAGTTTAGAGCATGATATTAAATTATCAACCTTAGAACCCATCCGTTCAAAACCCTATCCCATGCCGATTCATTTACGCCAAGCCTTTAACGCCGAAGTTCATAATTTAATTAGTTTAGACATAATAGAACCTTCCACCTCTAGTTATTGTTCCCCAATCGTCATGGTCAAGAAACCTGATGGCTCTTATCGGATGTGCATCAACTTCCGGAAGTTAAATTCGGTAACTGTGTTCGACGCCGAGCCCATCCCGTTGGTAGACCAAAACCTCCACCTTTTTGAAACGATAAGTTCATTTTAGAACTCGATTTGTGCAAGGCGTATTATCAAATCCCCCTCCGGCCCGAGGTGAAAGCATATACCGCCTTTGAAACGGAGAAAGGCCTTATGCAATTTAAGAGCCTTCCTTTTGGCCTCGTCACTGCTTGTAGCAACTATAACGTCTCTTGAGAAGGTTGTTAGATGGACTTACGAATGTATCCTTTTACTTCGTTAATGTCTACGTCGCTACTTGCGAATGGAGTCACCATTTAACCACCCTATTAGCTCTCTTCGAGCGTCTCCGCGAAAATGGCCTCACCATTGGCCCCAGCAAATTCCATTTTGCCCACGAAACCATAAAATACTTGGGTTTCAAAATAGGACAAAGCCAGTTAGGTCCCCAAGAGGAAAAGATTAAGGCAATCGCCGACATGCCCCTCCTGGTTACAAAGAAGCAATTAAGATCGTTCCGAGGATCAGCTTCTTACTATCGGCGATTTGTCCCGAATTTCGCTGCAATTTCGGCGCCCCTCAGCCCCCTTTTAAAAAAGAATTCCCCTGATCGTCTACGTTGGAATGATGTCGCTGTTTCCCATTTTAATCAGCTCAAGAGTAAGCTCATTTCTGCCCCCATTTTAAAGTTGCCCAACCCAGAAAAATCCTTTGGGATTAAGACCGACGCGAGCAACGAGGGCATTGGAGGTGTACTCCTTCAATATGAGGATGAAGGAACGAGTCATCCAGTTGCATATGCTAGTCGCCAATTATTACCACGCGAGAAGAGATATGTTACTATAGAGAAGGAAGCTCTATCAATTATCTGGGTTATAGACAAATTCAAAATGTACTTGAGAGGAAAAGAATTTCAGATAAGAACCGACCACCGCCCGTTAGTCTATATTCGGAATGTACGACACTACAACGGCCGAATTATGCGCTGGAGTTTACTCTTGCAAGAGTATCAATTTAAAATAAATTATATAAAATGTTCCGATAACCAGGTCGCTGACGCACTCAGGAGAAATGCGTTACCAAATAGCGTAGATTAATTGTATTCGTAGGATTAGGATCTCCATGTATGTATATACCTTCTTGTACGACTTAAATTAGATTCTCTTGTAATAGAACTAGTTAATGTATATGTCTGAATTTTGTAACGCTTAATGTCTATTTTTTTTGTATGTACATATATTTGTACCCATTAAATTACGTATAAATTATTTTGTCCTATATGTACCAATTTTATATCATTTCATTGCTCCATGCCCCTTTCATTGATTAAGTTTGTAGAGTTTAGTTTCCCCTATAATCAAAAGATCAAAATAATCATATGTATTGAGGTAATACTAGTTAGGTGCATGAAGGTACGGTCGGTACAAGAAAACGAGTTCCCCACAACGGAGCTCTATCTTTGTCCCTTCTCTCTTTTTTTGGAAGTGACAACTTCCCCCGGAATGAAGGGGTGTGATAGAACAGTTTGAGGCCGTTTAATTTCAACCGTTATCACATGTTGTTTAGAAACACGATGCTACCCACGTGCATCTTCGCCTTGAAGCCGGGCGCGATTATTGCGCCACCTGAGTCAATATTTAACCAAGGAGGTTTATTCCTCCCCCGTTCGCCCCATGCGCCGATCACGCCAGATTGAGTTAGGCTTAAGGGCCGATAAGGTATTGTTCTCAGGGGCGGCTGTGCATTCCCCCGAAGCCCCCACTCCATTGTTTACTACACCAAGGGGATGTTTCGACTATTTATACAGAAACTTTACCACTAAGAGAAGATTTGAGATCCAGATTTTCTTCACGAGACATCACTTCGATCCACTTTCACCTTGTGCACCAAGGGCCCTCTACCTCGAGATCCACCATCATTGTCCAGAAGAGGACAATATCCCTTGAGTGCCAAGGTTCGAGCCTTCAAGACGCTGAGTCCACAATGCTTCCCCTGTTGTTCAGAACGAGAACAACGTTAGAACAGCCATTGTTATTTGAGCCCGTTAACAAGAAACGGTTCTCACCCTTTCCCCCTGTTGTTCAGAAAGAGAACAACATTAGAACAGCCATTGTTCTTTGAGCCCGTTGACAAGAAACGGTTCTCACCCTTCTGCCCTGTTGTTCAGAAAGAGCACAACATTAGAACAGCCATTTTTCTTTGAGCCCGTAGACAAGAGACGGTTCTCACCCTTCTTGTTGTTTAGAAAAGAACAACGTAGAACAGCCATTGTTCTTCAAGCCCGTTCGCCAACAAACGGTTCTCATTCCCAAGACGCCACGTCAGGATCATTTAATTCCCCATCCCCCCTTTTTGGCTGGAATTCGCCAGCGGACCGAAGATTCCTTCATGTCGCCTTCCTCTGCACAACACGTGTAATTACGTAAGCTGAACGTCACCTTTGAGTATTTAATCCTTTTGTCAACCCTATCCTGTGCTTTAAATTGTTTAGCGAACCATCCCATCCCTTTAATTTTTTTTTGTTTCACCTTTTTAAATCTCTTCCAAATCTTAATCCTGGGATTATCTAGATTTCCCACGACCCTTTCCATTCTCTGTTTATGACAATATTTTCCGTTTTGTGTGTTGTTGATAGCTTTTATTAATAAAACTCTATTTTATCAATGATGGCTATATTATTATCCTTGAGCTCAGTTCCACCTCTTAAGCATATTGAAGATAAATAATATTGGTCAACCCAGACACCACGCACTCTAAATATAAATGAATAGTTCCCTTAACGAATAGTCATATATTGTATATCGTCGAGAGTCCATTTTACGACATATACAATGGTAAAATTATCTTTTTGGATTTGAACGTGAAATTACGCGCGATAAAACCCAGCACACGATTTGCTTTTTTACATGGATCCGCGCATTGTTTAGTGACTTTGAAGTCATCTGAGACTAAAACTCCCAGGTCTTTTTGCAATTTAACTACGTCGAGGACCTGGCTTTTCATGGTATACTCTATCCTTAAATTATGGCAACCCAAATTCATCACCTTGCATTTACTTAAATTAAACTGCATTTGCCACTTATCCGCCCATCTGACAATCAAGTTTAGGTCCTTTTGTAATTTATCTACATCCGATCTTACATAGGCACGGTTGCCCAGCTTCGTGTCGTCAGCATTTTTTTTTTCTATTTAAGGGGCTATCTAACGACTGCCGACTTAGGCATAAGTCGCCGTAAAACAACAGCCTAGTTCTAGGCTACTTTAAAAATTGAACAGGAAACAACAATAAAAAGAAATAACAATAACAATAACAAAGCAATAACAAAAACAATAACAAAACAACAACAATTAAACCCTGTTAAATAAAAAGGAGAAGGCCGGGCTCCTCCCAAAAGTAAACAAGTCCACCAGTCAAAGTGCACGCACTCGTCCCGAGTACAATGGACAGGCGGTAGCGGGTACCAGGACAGGTGTCGTGCGCGAAGATCACCCAGACTGGGACATTCGACAAGAATGTGCCAAACAGTCTGGGGGACGACGCAGTTGTTGCAATAGGGCGCAGGCGAGCGCTCCATCAAATAGCGATGCATCACACGAGTGTGCCCGATTCGGGGATGAAAAAAAGCAAACTGAAGCCGCCGCGGCATTGGGGGATAGGTCCATAGGAACAGTCGCAGCGCAATGGCACGCAACTATAAGTTCCCTTCGACCGTCTCCCATCTTCTTTGCCAAGCAGTCCGAAGAGCTGCCCGTATTCCTGCCATGTAGTCAGTGTGAGGAAGAGCGAAACGCTGGTCCGGTCGCAGAGTCCTCGTGGACTCCTTGGCGCCCTCATCGGTGTGCTCATTCCCCGCAATTCCTACATGTCCAGGAACCCAGCAGAAGATAATCTCGACATCTGCCCGGCTAGCTAAAACCGTGGCGTCACGGATATCGCGAACCAGGGGATGTGGAGATTCCAATGCCCCGAGAGCACTCAGAGCGCTTTGTGAGTCGCTATAGATCACAATCCGGTCTCCGAACCGCGCACGTCGCGTACTCTCCCGTACTGAGTGGTGTATTGCCACCAGTTCGGCCGTGAAGACAGACGAGGCGCCTGGTAGAGCCCCGCTGCCTTCAAACAGAGGGGATACGGCGTGGAAGCTGACCCCCTCTTGGGACTTGGAGCCATCCGTATACACTGGCACGGTACCAGCGTGACACGATGTGTGCTCCAAAAAGGTCAAACGCAATACTCCCGCGCAGTACAAGCTTTGGGAGCAGAGGCGTAGCAACAAATAGCCAAATGTGGTACCCTCCATGGTGGCGTCCTGGGCAGAACCAGGGGCGCCACCGGCCCGAGAGCTATATCTACCTCTCGAAGGAGTTTCCTGGCGTCTCTCGGCGGCATAGGTACCATCGAGATTAGCTGCGGATGCAGTGAGAGCTGTTGGCGACTGAGGGAGGCGCCGGGCTCGCACGTACAGGAGAGTGATGCACTGCAAGCGGCGCAGAGCGAGTGGCATCTCCCCAGCATCGACCCACAGGCTCTCAATGGGAAAAGTGTGGAAGGCATCGGTCGCAACGCGGAGGCCATTGTGGTGGATCTAATCCACCTTCCGCAATAAACGCTCGGCTGCGGATGCATAAAAATCGCATTCGTAGTCGAGCTTTGAACGAACAAAGTATCAATAAAAAAGTAGGGCAGTAGCCCTATCAGCGCTCCAAGCGCTGAACGTCACGGAACGGAGAATATCCATGGCGCGGGTACAAGAGACCCTAAGGCTGCGAATATGAGCCTCCCAGGGGAGGCGTCGGTCGAATACAAGACCAAGGAAACGGTGCGACTCAACAACATCCAGATGCACCCCATTAAGAAACAAACCTGGGTCGGGGCGCAGCCGTGGATGGCGGCAGAAGTGCACCACCTTAGTCTTGGCCAAAGAAAACAGAAACCTGTGCGCTTCAGCATAGCGAGAGACGCCGTTTAATGCCTGTTGGAGTCAACGCTCCAGAGTTGGCATCTGGGCCGCCCTAAAAGAGATCGAAAGGTCGTCCACGTAGAGCGTAGCAAGAACATCTTCCGGCAGCACGGAAGTTTTGCCGTTGATGCTCAGGGCAAAGAGAGTGACACTGAGGACACTTCCCTGCGGGACAACCTCTTCCTGCTCCTTCGGGCCGGAGAGGGCTCCGCCCACCCGTACGCGGAATCGACGATCTCGCAAAAATTCAGATATAAACATTGGGAGGCGTCCCCTCCCCCCATCGTGTGGAGAGTTTCCATGATACCGTATCGCCATGCGGTATCATAGGCCTTCTCCAGATCAAAAACACCGTGGCGTAGTGCTGTCTACGAAGGAAAGCCTCGCAGACGGCATTTTCCAGTCGGAGAAGAGCATCCGACGTGGAGTGGAACTTGCGGAAGCCGCACTGTGCAGAAGACAGATGGCCTTCGCTGTCCAGAAAAAAGGCTAATCTAACATTTACCAATTTCTCCATCAACTTGCACACGCAAGAGGTTAGAGAGATTGGGCGAAAACCGGTCGGAGTAGTGAGATATCTCCCAGGTTTGCGAAAAGCAAGCACAGTAGCGATTCGCCAGGCGTCTGGGAGAAGACCTTCCACCCAGATCTTGTTGAACAAATCTAACAGAAAGGCCATGCCTCGCTCAGCAAGGTGTCGAAGCATGGCTTACGGGACATCGTCCGGACCATGGTCGGTATCCGCGCACGAAGCGAGAGCGGAGCGCAACTCACTCACAGTAAACCTGTCGTTGAAGGGTTCTCCGCCTCTGGAGGTAAAGTCCAGCCACCGGCCTTCCGCGACATGACGACGTGCATTTTATGCTGGCGGAGCAGCATCCCGGCTAGAGAATGCGGAAAAAACGGTCGCTAAGAAATCCGCCACGGACGTGGGGTCCGAGATTGCGGTCACATTCTCCTGGAGAACGGGAGGGGGGTCCTGCGAGAACTTGCCCCGAATCCTTATGACTCTCTTCTACACCTCAGCAAAAAGGGTCTTCCCGTTAAGTGAAGACACGTATGCCCGCCAAGAAGAGTGGCGGGCGTGCTTCGAAATATACAGGAACCTAGCTCTAGCCCGACGAAATTCAGCGACAGTGAAATCGTTTGGGTGACACTTATAGCGCTTGTAGGCATAACGCTTCTGTTTGAGGGCCGTCTCACACTCGGCGGACCACCATGTGAGTGGTCGCCGTGCAAAACGGCCGGACGTAGTAGTCAGGGCCACGGCGATGAGGTTGCCGGAGAAGAACTCAACGGCCTCATCTACCGACCTAAGCTCCTCGACTGAGATAGAGAATTCAGTCATTTCCTGAAATGCAGGCCACCGCGCATGCGCCAAGCACCACCGAGGTGGTCTCTCAGGCGGCAGTTGCCCTGTAAATGATATTTGAATTGGAAAGTAATCACTACCATGGAGGTCATCGACCACCCCCCCAATCAAAATCAGGCTGTGCATCCGAAGAGCACAAAGATAGGTCAAGGCAAGAAAATGAAGCGGTTCTCGGACAGTGATGCGTAAACTAATCCACGTTTAGAACATCCATCTCAAGCTCTTTGATCAGATCGGCAAGGAATTGTCCCCTGGGATTTATGGAGTAATCTCCCTAGAGCGGATGCCTGCCGTTCAGATCTCCAAGCAAGAGATAGGGCCTCGGCAACCGTGCCACGACGCGGTGGAAGTCCCCCGCGTCGAAGTCAGCTGACAGTGGAATGTACGCAGAACTGATAGTAAACCTCCTATCCAGGTGCAGCTGCACAGCCACTGCCTGAAAGGAGGTATCTAAAGAGAAAGGAAGAACGGAGACATCATGCCGGGTGTAAACCGCGCATCCCTCAGCCCGATTATCCCGCGATGGTGGGATCGCAAGACCATTATACCCTGGGAGGGCGGGCAGGGGAAACGCACCTAGCATGGTCTCCTGCAAAAAGATAGCTAACGGGAAATGGGACGAGACGAGCCTCCGCAGCTCCTCCCAGTTCGCCTGGAGTCCACGGCAATTCCATTGAAGGAATATGACCTCCAGGCCTAGTTTGGAGGAGACGCGTGGGCCTTCCTCGAACTGAAGACCCTCACGGGAATGGCCGTACGCTTCCCGGAGGCAGAACCCCGGGCACTGTTGGCCGGACAAAGGCGCTGTCGCCTTCGACGACCTATTGGGGGAGGTTGGGCCCGCCATGCGAGTCTTTTCTTTCCTCCGCCTCGAAACCTTAGGCGGGCGTTGTGGCTTTGGAGAAGGGGGCCCCTCTTTTCGAGGAACCACCGTCTCCGAGCCACCCGCTCCACTTTGGGTCGTGGGCAAAAGAGCCGAAGCTCTTTTGTTGCTGTCCTCCTTTTGGGGGACAGCTTTAGGAACCCCGAAAGATGGCCTAGCGACTATCTTCAGGGGTGTTGCCTCCTGTGAGTCTAACGACTCGGTGGAGGCGCGTGGCCGTTTCGCCTTACTGGAAACGGTCACGCTGGGGAAAGAGGGGGGCGCCCTGGTTTTAGCCAGGGCTGTGTATGAACCCTTTTTACCACCAGCTTTACCAATGGAACGCCCTGGTTGTGTAGAGCCCGCAGAAGGGCTCCGAATGGGCGCAGAAACAACCGTGCTCCTTTGCCTAGATAGGCCAGGAGCAGAGGGTGCCTTTATAGCTATTGAGGCATATGACGTCCCAGGCAGAGCCGGGCGCGCCAGGACCAAGTCCTTAGTCTTGCGGAATGAGAGTCAATCCTGGGCCTGAATGGCCAGGTTTTCTTTCTCCAGGAGATATGCACCACATTGCTTCGAAGAAGCAGGGTGCGGCTCTCCGCAATTGACGCACTTGGCCACACACGATTTCGACTTATCGTGTGCGACCTTGGAACAATTTACACAGACTTCGGGTGACCCCGACTTTGCACGTCTACATGATCGATTCGTATGGCCAAAACGGTGACAGTAATAGTACCGCCGCGGCAGTGGCACGAATGCCTTCACACGGTAGCGGAATTAACCGGCACGCAACGACTCAGGGAGCTTGTCATAGTCGAACTTGACGAAGAGTGTAGGGGTGGGTCTCGAGGCCCCTCCTTGTTTTCTCATCACACGTTCGACCTTGACCACCCCATGGTCGGCCAGCTCTAGGGTGATGTCCTAAATGGAGTAGTCAACGAGTTTCCTCGCATAAACTACTCCTTTCACAAAGTTCATGGTAGAGTGCGGCTTCACACTCACCGGGGTGCCATGAAGTGTCCGAAGAGCACTTATCTTGGTCGCCTCAGCGCGGTTCGCCAGAAGGCTCCTCCCCGAGAAACGAGTCACCTTCGGCTCTCTACCAATTGCAGTAGCTAATCCTCTCCTCTGATGGATCATGTTACCCTTGGACAACATGGTGCCATCATTGGAGCAAATAACGAGGAAGCGCTTGAAGCCAGTGGGCTCGAAAATGCCAGGTAACCTCTGAATGAGGGGCCCCGATGTAATCGAGGCTCCGCCCTGTGCACTCTTGGTCTTAGTCCTAGTCTTAGTCAGGGGCTCCGCACACGGGGGGGTAGAAGGGCCGGATGTGTCGATCTTGGCTTGGTCGCCTACCAAAGTAGCAGCAGACCCATCCGTCCCCACAGCCCCTGTCGATGGAGAGGAGCCCCGAGTCTTCTTGGTCTTTTTAGTCTTTTTTTTCTTTTTTGGAGAGGAGGGCGGGGAATGAACCCGCTTCTCACCTCTGCTAACAGAAACCCCCATGCCAGATGGGCCGGCCTCAGCCAGGTCCCTCTCCGAAATGGAGAAGGTCCTGGTAGTATTAGGGGACCTCCGTCGGAGGAGATCCCTCCCCTTCTTGTACTGCCTTGGAGCCCTCAGGCGTTTGAGGGGGACCTTGCATAGGGGTGGATTCGGGTTCGGTGCTTGACGCCGAGCCCGAATACCCCCCCGTGGAAGGCCCTACCGTCTGAGGTTGGGTCTCCTTCAGGACCATGTCTATCACAGGAGGGGCCTCTAGTTGGCCATCCCCTCCCAGGACATCGCAGGTTCCCTTGGCCACCTCAAGATTCTTTTGTGGGGAGGCACAGGCCTCCGGCAAGGTTTAATATCCTTGCCAGCAGGTCTTTTGAGAGAACCGACCGAAGCGGCCTGGCTTCCATCTCCTCCCTAAGGGGGTTTGCCCTACCGAGCCGCTTCGATGGGGGGCGGCTGGCTAAGGGCTGCCTGCTGGCTTTCTTGGTGGTCCCCTTGGAAAGAAAAGAGCGGACTGCCGCTGGAAGAAGGGAGGTGCCTGAAAGCACCTCCAGAGAAGGGGGTAAGGGGAAGTCCCCTGCACCCGTAGGCGAAGGAGAGGAGTAAGCCTCCTCTCCGGTTAGAGAAATATGGAGGGTCTCCTGCGCAAGCACAGGGGGGGGGGGGCAGACCTCGATTTTTTTGCTGGAGCTTCCCGAGGGCGACTCCGTCGCTGTTTCAGGGGGAGTTAAAGGGGTTTGGTATTTTGAAAATTCATCCATGGGCATGGTGACCCTATTTGTGCTACGGGACGCAATAGCTCATCACCTCTTGCAGTTGCCCGCACTGCAAGAGGTGCTTACAGGCCTAGCAGAGCCAGGCGCCGCCATTTGGGACCACCCATCCCGCCTAGTGGCCTGGCAGTCCATCGGCATGGCGGCTCCACCTTGAACGCGGCGTAAAAGGATAGATTGTGAAAAGGAGAGGAAAAGGGATGTAAGGAAGGTATGGGTAGGGATGAAGCAGGTTGTTAAAAAACCCTTATCCCAAACCATAGCTCAGGGGTTAGGGAACGTTGTGCTCTAACCCTTAGCCCCGATCCGGGATGGTTGGCTTGAGAAGAAGGTCAGCATCTATCCTGTGAAATTAGAGGCTGAACAGAGAAAGTTGTGGGAGAGGTTGTATGAAAAGCGAGGAAACAAGTGGCTTGAATGAAGGAGAAGAGGCTAAGCTGGGGTCGGACGGGGTGCTAAGTCCTGTCAGCATGGCGGCCAGGACGGCAAATCGCCGCGCCCCTTACGGGGAAGAGAAACCACTAGACCTATGTAGGATGGAACTCTCTCTACGCCTCTTTAGCCGCATTCAGCGACTCCCAACATCGCCGACTTCGACTGCTATCATGAATGACCAAAATGGATAATATTTTTACAACACGCCTAACTCTTCCACGACCATTTGGAATTAGAGTGCGACTATGGTTTGAGGAAATCGGAGTAACGATGAACCCCATCCATCCACTTGCTTTCCCAGATATTCCATTTTAGAAATCAACTTTAAAGATATGCCATGGTAACATAATAAAACAATCAACAACTACTCCCCTGGGAGAGAAAATTCAATTCCTTACTCACGCAGCAACACAAATGGGTATACATATATACACCGACGGATCAAAATTCATAGACGGAACAGGATTTTCGGTGATTTTAAATAACTACACGTTCCATGAAAAACTACCCCAAGCATTATCAATCTTCATTGCCGAGTGCTATGCCTTAAAATATGCAGTACATTGGACATACAATAACCCAACATCAGATCAATTCACAATCTCCACCGACTCCTTCAGCAGCCTACAAACATTAGAACGAATGACTGACATCCATCCAATTCTGTTAGAAATAAGAAACTACGTATATAGAGCAGCATTCGAAAGAAAGAAAATTTCCTTTTGCTGGGTCCCAGCACACGTAGGGGTAGCTGGAAATGAGCAAGCTGATAGAGCCTGCAAAAAATGCCGCCCTTCGTCCAATCAGGCCCAATGATATCCCAATACCATATGAGGACTACATCATTTCAATAAAGGCCGCCATTCGGGAAAACTGGATGGCCAGATGGGCAGATTTATACGGACAAAATAAGATGCGACACATTTTCCAAAAGTTATCGCCATGGAAGCCTCGAGAACTTACCTGCCGGCAAGAGGTATCCGTATGCAGACTACGCATCGGACATTCACTACTCACACATTGATACCTAATGGAGAAAGGCTATCCCCCCTACTGTAAAGATTGCATTCTACCCCTCACAATTGGACATCTCATCACGGAATGCCAAACCTATGGAGAACTGCGACGGAGATACATACCCATCGATGGTGGGGGTACCCTCGATATCCTAAGATTTGCACTAACGGTTGAAAATATCCGCCCTGGCAGCGGAATCATCCGATACCTCAAGGAGACGGGACTATTAAAGAAGCTATAGATTGGTCTCCAGTACACGATCTAAGTTTTAATGAATTTTAATTATTTTAACACATTATCATACCATTTATTCATCTAGTACTTCAATCATCACTGCATAATCACAACCTCATGATATCAGACAACTTTTATAACTAGTGTTTAAAACCTTGGTAATATTTCAGATTCGAGGCACACGGTAGATGGCGCTGTTAGCAGGCTACAATTTTGGGCTACAGCATATCTCTTATGACGTCAGACCGTAGCGTCAGATGTGACAATCACTGCGTTATATTTTTTTTGTTGTTTTGGGGATTTGTAACTTTTAGTCTATTATTTATTAAATATCTGCGCTCTGCTCGTTTATAGTTTTTTTCTAAGTTAGGTAAGGTTTCTTGATGTCTTTTATTGTTTTTTGTTTTGTTTTCGTATTTTTTGTTTACTGCGAACGATAACAGCTTCTTAATGGCAACATCGTAGCTTATAAATAGGACCCGTTTTGCAAATGTTTTTCTTTCGTTATTGTGTTTTCGAGCTTCCATGTGCTTCTTTGTTATTCGAATTCGGCTTTGCTTTGTATGATCGAGAAAAACTTGTAGATTATCTGGAGGCACATAAACTAATCAAGAAACCTATAAAAGTAAGAATTGTTTGTTATTAGGTTAGGTTTTTCTGCCAGTAAAAAGCTGCTGGGGAGAAAAACCCCCCAGTAAATTCCAAGGGGACTGCTCGTGGGGGAGATATCACTGCAGGGGGACCACCCTGCGATGATCCTGAGTTTCAATCAATTGGGGGGGGTCTGGGGGGCGCAGCCCCCCAGTATATACTCATATACAAAAAATATTACGCCGATATTGTTCACATCTAACGCTACCGTCTGACGTCATAAGAGATATGCTGTAGCCAAAAATTGTAGCCGACTAACAGCGCCATCTACCGTGCGCCCCGAATCTGAAGTGTTACCAAAACCTTTACTACAAAACAAATTACGGTGCAATCACCTCGCAGTGAGCACCAAGGGACTTTTAAATCATCCATCCATCCATCCATCCATCCATCCATCCGCGTAATTAATTTTCTCTTCAATCTTTGATCTTCACAGGTATATAACCCTCCTTTGCCTGTAAGCAAACGGCCCTGTATAATGCTCCTAGAGAATTATAAATCCGTATAAATAAGTTTGATGTATAATAAAATTTAATGAGACCATTTTTCCTCTTCCTTTCTGGTTTAAATGGAAAAACTACAGGAAGGCTTGACTTTGCATGCAGTAGTATGATCAAATGCCCTTTAGTCTCTGAGATTTAATCATACCTTTGGTAAAGAGGGTATAAATAAAAGAGGCGTGAAACAAAGTAGGCTTTGTTTACGAATTTTCTGAACAAGAGCATTAACATTATATAGAAGAACAAAAAAATCCAACATTTGTATTAACAAATTTATTGAATAGTTGTTGATATATCTTATGATAGAATATATATAAACAAAGACATCTTATCTTAAAAATAAATAATATTTGCTAGATAAATCAATATAATTTATTTAAAGATGGAGCTTGGAGAAACAGTAAAACGAGATTACGAAAAATGAAATAGAAAAATACAGATGCCACCAAAGGTATTGTCGTAATTTTAGTTTAGTCAAACTAATTTTAACTTAATTTTAGAAAATATGCAATTTTAATATAGGGTTTACGAATGCTTCACTAATAAATTAAATTTTATTTCTATGCCTTTCGAATTTCAACATTAACCATTGCAAACAATATTTTTGCTGGATAAAATAATGGCGACTTTTCATTATCATCATCACTAACTTTATAATTTAAGAAGGTGATTTTTTGAGTATTTGAATAATAATTTCATCTTAGTTTGGTTATGACTTATCGTGAGGGGAATCAAGGAACTCAGTTCTCTCGGCCCCAAAATACACACAAGAGAAAGGTTACCAAAAAGGTTACCAGGACGCTGCTCAAATATCCGCAAGGGTAAAATAAATACACAGGAAAATTCAACCGTATTATTTACAAAAAGAAAAAATAACCTGTCAATGGAGTACAAGAGGGAACCCCCCCCCCTCCCAAATAAAAAGTCAAACTTCGAAACCACCTAACGACAATACGTCGTTATTAAATAAAATCCGCGTATAATAAGGGATATTATAGAAATAAGCACTTTACGCCGAAACGACGCGTCGTTTAAAATAATTAACTACACTACTTAGGTAAGAGGTATAAAAGAATAACGCCCCTTTCCTTCGTCCTTCACACAAAAGAAATGAATCTCGACACGAGCACTTAATAGATTAAAGGGCGTAAGACGAAAGAAATATTTCAAATACCGATACGAAAGCAGTGGAGCGACACCCAGGTGACGGAAATCCAAGGGATGAAGAACACACGGGTGGTGACGATTGAGATGACCAGGGACCAACGGGTGGAGTCGATGATCGACATGAAGCAGGACCCACGGGCTATCTAGAGGATGAATGACTACAGTTGAATGAGGTCTAGATGACGACGGATCCACGGGTGACTGAAGACTCGATGACCAAGTATCCAAGGGTGGAGGTGGTCGAGATGGCGGAGTACCCAAGGTCAGAGGTGGTAGAGTGACGAGGGATACCCTTAACTAGCCCACGGTAATTGGGTTCCCAACGGAGAACGAATGCACTACGAGTCTGGAGACAGCAAAAATCGTTGCAGCAGCAAAAGGAATCAGCGTCACAGCTGTCAAGGTGTGTATGATGGCAGAAGGTCCTCGCTGAACGATGTCCAGAACGGTTCTCTCACGAGTAGAGAAGGGGGCCCCTATTTATTAAAGCTCGCCAGAGGAGCGTACGTGACGTTGATCACGCATTCGGGGGCTAGATACACTACTTTCCAATAGTAGCTTAGTAGGTAATTCGGCGCGCGGGGGCGTACTGTTCGCGAGAACTGACACATTTCCAAGATGAGTCAGTCGTAGGCTGTTCGCAGATTATGGCCTCGAGGTGGGCGCGCGAGCGGAACAGGTTGAAAAATATGATGAATCATGCAGTTAGGTTGAGCTGCCCTTACACTTATGTTTTTTTATCAAAGTTATTTCTAATAACTCTTTTATAATATCAAACAAAAAACAAAATGATGAAGTTCAGAAATAAATATAAGTATCGAAATTTTGTGAATTTTTTAAAACCCAAAGAATTACAAATGGTGAAGTTTAGAAAATTTATTTTCATATATCTTCTATTACTCTATTTTAGCAACGTGATATTTTGAAAGGGGGGGAAATTTAGTTTAGAGTTCCTTTTTAAAATTATTATAATTAGCGAAGTTCAGAAAATTTATAAAAATTTAATCATGGCTGCTTTTTTTAGATTTTAAATTTTAATCTTAGTAGCGAAGCGCGAACTCACCCCGTAGGGGGAGAGTGTCGAAGCCATTGCCTGGTTGCTTTATAATAAAATCCGTAATCTGCGTCCTCTCATTGACTCTTATATTTTCCAGTATAATTATTACAGAAAGGTGAAACTCCGTTCGTCTAATTTAAGAATAACTTAAAAAATTACCATCATTCATTTTAAGTCAAGAGAAGCAACAATGAATAGTGGACTTAATTCGATGTACAAAGCTCACTCCAAAATTATTAGAGTTTAGTCATTAGACACTTTAAAGTAACAAAATGTGTAGAATTGGTAGACCAGTTAATGGTTTCACCACTCCAGTTATGGGAGGAAGCTTGCGCTTCGCTACTAAGATTAAAATTTAAAATCCAAAAAAGCAGCCATGGTTAAATTTTTATAAATTTTCTAAACTTCGCCAATTATAATAATTTTGAAAAGGAACTCTAATCTAAATTTCCCCTCTTTCAAAATATCACGTTGCTAAAATAAAGTAATAGAAGATATATGAAAATAAATTTTCTGAACTTCACCATTTGTAATTCTTTGGGTTTTAAAAAAAATCACAAAATTTCGATACTTATATTTATTTCTGAACTTCACCATTTTGTTTTTTGATATCATAAAACAATTATTAGAAATAACTTTGATAAAAAAACAAGTCATAAACAAACTAAGATGAAATTATCATTCAAATATTCAAAAAAGTCCTCTTCTTAAATTATAGAGTTAGTGATAAAGTCATACAGATTATATATGTTGAGATTGTTGAGGGTGAAGCGGTCGACTTATAAGCATTAAGCCTTCTGGTCACCCCCTCGAACACATTTTTTCAGCTGGCCATTATTCGCCCAGCAATTTTCCGATTGATAAACATATATTGAATATTCAATCGATAGGTTAATGAATGACTGATGTCTAAAGCTTTCCTCGTTAATAAGGTCCAATCAATTAATAAGAATACATACATTGAAAGGGGATTTTAAATACATTAAACAAGAGAAGGTGAATGCAGTTGAGAATAGGTAAACAAAGTGGATGGGGAAGAGCCTGATCAAAAAGATAATTAGAAGGAAGACCCTCTTTATGATTTATAATTACCTTGATTCGTCCAAGGAGAATACACCTTAGCTTAAATTGATCTTTTATACTTTAACGCACACTCACTTCAATATATTTCCTTCTCCAGGTGTTATTTTAAATTAAAACGAATAAAGTAATACCTTCAATTCTTAATCTCAGCTTAACTTCTGTTTATTGACCCTAACACAATATCGTCCAAGGTAACGGTTATTAGGATCTTCACAAGCAATTGAATATAAAGCTCCTCTTTTGATAGTATTATTGTTTATTAAGACTTTACATACAGAATTCTGATATATGAACACAATATTTATATCGTATCGCATTGTTCAGTCTGGTAAATGGGTCAAATACTGCAAAATGGCAAACATAGGCTGTTTTTAGTACCCATATTGTCTTTGTTTTATCATCATCAATAACACTATATTTTAAGAGCCGGATTTTAGGGAAAGATTAAATAATAATAGATTTTCTCTTAGTTTGGTTGTAACCCAAGGTATATTTTAAGTTTTTATCCAAGTTCATTCTGAGTTCCTTTAAAGTTTGTAAAAACCAAATAGAGAAGTTCAGAAATAAATATGAGTATCGAATGTTTTGGAATTTTTTAAAACAAGAACAATTACAAATGGTGAAGTTCAGAATATTTATTAACGTTTAAGCATAACTGCTCTTTTTGGACTATTCGAAAGTTTTAATTGAAGTTATTTCTAAAAGAGGTTTAAAGTTTTAATCTTTATCAGGAGGAAATAAATACTGGTCCCCTAAGAAGAATAAAGCAAAATACAATTAATAGAGAAAATTTAAATGGAGAAAAAAAAGAATCTTGATTTTTTTTCGTATTTAAAACGACTTCTTATAAATTTTGGGGGGTTCTTTAGGCCTGTAAAACAATCATCATTTTGAAAAGGTATAGACCAAGAGTAAATTATTAGGAGACACGGAAATGGCTTCGCCACTCCATGCGCTTCACTACTAAGATTAAAATTTAAAATTGAAATAAAGCAGCCATGGCTAAATTTTTATAAATTTTCTAAACTTCGCCAATTATAATAATTTTAAAAAGGAACTCTAAACTAAATTTCCTTCCTTTCAAAATATCACGTTGCTAAAATATAGAATTATAGAAGAAGATATATAAAAATAAATTTTCTGAACTTCATTATTTGTAATTCTTTGCGTTTTAAAAAAATAATCAAATTTCGATACTTATATTTATTTCTGAACTTCACCTTCTGTTTTTTGATATTATAAAAGAATTATTAGAAATAACTTAGATAAAAAAACATAAGTCATAAACAAACTAAGATGAAATTATTATTCAAATACTCAAAAAAATCCCTTTCTTAAATTATAGAGTTAGTGATGATGAAGTGATAATGATGATATGTACAGGAAACTTTTAAAAAATTGTTTAGAGCAATAAGCCGTTGGCCCCAGGTTGAAGTTCTGCATGCGAAGGGCAAGCTACTCCTGTAAGGATTGACGATTCCACCCTTCTTGTATTTTCTGAATAAATGTTTGATTTAACTTAACTCTAATGGATTTAAATATTATAAAAATCTCGTAGTAATTCGTTTATCCATTACTTCTTTGAACATAATATCAATTATAAGTGTTTTCATTGCTTTGTTCTTAAGCGTTTTAAGAACCAACCAATGAAACACCTAAAATGATGGAGGTACCACTCTTAAAAGTTGCCAGAATGAAGCAAGAAAAGAGAATTTTAGTGGTTTTCATTTTATTTGTTTCGCATTTAAGAAAGGTACGTTTAGCATTTTGTGTTTTATTTATTTGTTCTTGCGCATTATAAATACAAAGCAATGAAGCCCTTAAAATGCTCGACGTGCCACTCTTCAAAGGAAAATAAAGCAATGGAATAAGAATTTTAACTTTATTCATTTCTTTGTTTTTGCGCGTTTTAAGAGTGGTCCGTCCAAAATTCTTTGACGTATTTTTGGACAGTGTTTACAACATTGGATTCAAAGTATTTAACCCAAACCATTTTTAGGATGAGATAATGTGCCAGACCAATGTTGTACAAACCATATACCAGGCCTAAGTTCACAGCGGTTTACTGAGAGTATATCAAGTCTCTTGTATAGGTTATAATGAAAGTGGTTCTGCCATTGGCATAATGAACAGGAAAGGATGAGATAGGCAGCATTTTCAGGTTGCTACTGCTTGCAGCGGGAGAAGGGTCCTTGGTTTAATATGGTTTGCAGACATGTAAGGTCGGGTGGTGTATTGCACGCAGGCCAGTGAGACTCTGTGTAGAGAAATGGCTACATAAAGCATCCCGGAGGGCCAGGAGGACATATATCTTAAAGTCCCCGCCCCCCCTTGTGGTGAAAGCCGGAGAAGCTAGCCCTATGAGGAGAATAGTGGGAACGGCAGCCGGTGAATAACAGTAACTGCCTACCCTGTTTGATCTCCCCGCTGCTTAGGTAATTGGAGCAAACATATGTGTCAAGGCAACCACATTAGGCTCTTAAACGACGCTCTAACGATCCAATTACCTACGAGATCCCTAAACCCGTGGTTATGTCACAAAAAAGCAGTGCTAGTCAAAAGGCACGCCAAGGAGTGTGGCGGTTGAGGGTCTCACTTATTAACAAGCCGACTTAGACACCTCACTGCCAAACTCTGCACTTCTTGCTCTCACCAGATGCGAACTCACAATTCGCGCTCGCCTCTGTGGCATCGCCCCTTTCCCCTTAGATGGGGCGGTGGTC
This sequence comes from Ceratothoa steindachneri, assembly GCA_963969495.1. Taxonomy (NCBI): domain Eukaryota; kingdom Metazoa; phylum Arthropoda; class Malacostraca; order Isopoda; family Cymothoidae; genus Ceratothoa; species Ceratothoa steindachneri. Next base: position 120,056,616 of record OZ018327.1, on the reverse strand, counting down.
CTCCTATAAATAAGCCCGGAGAGAAAGAGAAGGGATTAGAATTCGATAAGAAAGAAGAAGGTTCAGTTCGTGAAGATCGATCCTTCAGCCAGACAAGATTAGAATTCGATAAGAAAGAAGAAGGTTCAGTTCGTGAAGATCGATCCTTTAGCCCAACAAGACGATTTTCGTGAGAAAAGATAGGATCAGATTGAGAAAATCGATCTCCCCTCCCCGGGCCAAATTAACATAAATCGTAAAGTTTTGTATCGGTGCCATACCGAAGAATCCTTTACAGACTTAGAAGAAGTCTGACTGGAGAAAAGTAAACCCGCTCACACTCGAGTGACTCTCACATCTCAAGCTCCGTAAGAGTGAGAGGAGAAGAACCCAGCCCCAACGAGGTTTCGTTCTTTAATTACGGTAAAAATCTCACTGAATACCCCAAAAGTTAGGTGGACACTCTACGTTGAGCAATCAGACACCAAGAGGCGTCAAGATCATTCAGAAGAGGACTCTTGGAGCGAAGGACACCGTAACTCTCTCCGTCTTCTTAACTTAACCAGAGGCAAATTTGCAATTAGAAGTTGACTTCGCACTACCTCTCTTCCGCCATCCCATCTCTACGAAAGTCTATCATCGGCCACGGCAACCCTCCAAAGCGCAAGATAAGCCCTCTAGCGACATCCAGCAATCCCTGATCCCTCCTGTCATGTAAGTTAGAAAGAACATTTATATTCATATTGCGATAGTATGAGTTTAATACGTCTCACGATTTAAGGGAAGTAGGAACCATTGTGCGTGAACCCCTGTCCTATTTGCTAGTAGACGAGAGTACTTTAATTTAATGTTTAACGCTAATCAAAAAGGGTCGCGATAAAAATACTAATCGGCAATTGGTGTGTTTACATGTAGCGTATTTGTTTATTTTTGTCATTGAAGACATTGTAAGAGGCCTAGTCGCCAACCAGGATAGTCTAGTTTAGCTTAGGATGAGAATATAAATGTGATTACTGCTTGTTTTTCATAGATAAGTGTTAAATTTAAAATATATGTTTATTTTGGAATAATTCCTGTGTGTTTCCTCTTATCCTTACATGTTGAAGCGGCTCTTCCTTAAAACATCAAAATTCATACTCTTAGATCAAAGCCTACTTCATCAAAGAAGTACATCACGACCACAAGGTATACCACGACACTCTGATTTGGCGAATTACTGGGTTTTGGATTGGTGACTATGAGGAACGGTTTTTAAGGTAATGAGTTTGTGAATAGTTTGAAGTGATATCGGATAAAGTGCAGTGTGTTTGTATGTTTTATAGTGTTGTGGTTAGGTGGGATTGTGGAATGGTTAGCAAATTTTGTGGCGCATGGGGTGACGAGGTTGCTTTTGGGGTTAGACTAAGAAAGGATAGGGCGTGTAAGTGATGTAAAATGCCCTCAAAATTTTCCATTAAGTCGCCCGACGACTTTGTCTATTTCCTTCACATCTCTCTACTAGATTGCATCTCTGTTTCTCTTGAGTCAAGTGCCTATTCACCGAGTCTCAATAGAAGAAACAATTGCAATTTTATGATGTGTGTTTCCAGATCTCCCGATCAAGCTCCCGCCCGAATGGAACCTCTCATCATAATTAAAACAGCTTTTAAGAAAATAATAACTAAAACCTCAGTTTGAAGCCCCGATGGAAAACTTCACCGTCAAATCGACGGAGTCGACAGAGTAGCGATGAAGTCAGCATTGGTTCCTACGTTTGATAATCTCAAAATGGGGTACTTTGAGGAAATGGTCTTAACAAATATAATGAATCCGCCAACAATTTTATGAGAAACGTCAAAAATGAATTCCAATTATACAACTTGCGAGAACCTTAGAATCGCATTCTGTTCCCAAATTCATATATAAATTAGCTGTTAAGAGACGTATTCCCCTTCATCCATATTGACGTAGAGAAAAACAAGGATGGGAAATATACCAGAAGCACCAATCGACAAGGAACGGACCCCTGCCGATACCTTAACGCCAAAGAGCCATCAAAAAGTGTTCAACATGCAGAGCAGTAGACCAAAGGTTTGGAAAATCCAGTTTAACAAAATACAATAAATAAACAAATTCTCTTTCGAGATGAAGGAGAATGAAAATGGAAAACCTTTACCACTCTACAACAAGTAGACGAACGAATACTACGAGCAATAATGAAGAAAATATCAAAAAATGAGAAAAAATGATCGCTAGGAACCTATTACAAAACCCTTAAAATCAACCCGTACCTCTCATTAAGCCCTCCCTTATCATACATTGATCCCTCCGATAACATACATTGAGACAGTTACTGCTCTCTCAATCCCGTAACACGCTTTAAGCCTTTACATAACACTCATTAAGCCCTCCTTTATCACCCATTAAGCGCTCTTGCATTCCCGAAACAGCCATTGATCCCTTTTGTACCTACTCACTGAGCGCTTTACGTAATACTCAATAAGCATCACAACATTACCCATTGAACCCTTGCGTACTACCCAATGAGATCTCTAGTAATAACAATTGCGCCTCCACATAACACCCATTGATACCTCCCTGGACCAAGTAACCATTTAGCGGAGAACGTGCAGTCTGTACCCTAGGTAGTGTGGGACCTCTCGGAACAACCATTGATCCCTAATGTGACACCAATTGAGTCATTCACCATTAACTAACTTACTATTTTGGCCGGAAAAAGTGTGGCAATCAGCGCACTGTGTGGTATTGTTTCTAATTGAAAATCCACCCAACCCACCTTAAATAGCAACCATTAAAGCAAACCACTTTTTGTGAGGGCAGCGTTCAGCAGTCATTGTGGTATGATCCCTCTCTGAACCCACATTTCTTCCCATGACACCTATTCAACAACTTTGTGTTAGAGTGCTGTTGTAGGCGGCGATGTGCGGTGCAAATAACGTGGATTGGTTCACTTTGAAAATGTATTGTGGCTTCTCTGAAGAGCCATTAATCCCTTCTGAAAGTAAATTGAGTTCTCTAAAAATACCCATTGAACCATTTCTAAACCGAGTCGGTCGGTGGTATGAGTCCATTAAGGTGTGTTCCATCCCAGAATCCCGTGTAAAGTCCTAAATGGCTCATCTTTCTATGTGGGACTAAACAGAAGCTCATTAAATAAACATATATATGAACAAACGGGCATATTCGTGGAGAAAGCAAATTATCAAGTATTTGTAACCATGTAAAAGCCTCAATCATCTAATAAATGTCTCTGGTATCTAAATAATTTATCATCGTAATGACTATAATAAAAGAAAAATGTTCGAATCCTCATTAATTACTGAAATTCAGAATTTGAATTGTCTAAAGGCACTATAAATGCAGTCCCTATGTATTAAACTTAACCTTAAAGGATGTTGTTAATCACCTTAAGTTAACACATTTAGATTAATGACAGTTACCTGTTATATATTCCGGTATTTCAGTTCTTTGTCAATTACTTTTAGTTTACTGCTGAAAATGATATACAATAAATAACTGTATAAACTTTATTTCTTTTAAAATATTAGTTTTAATTATAATTATGTACAAATATTAATAATAATGGGTTGAGGAATATGTTCTTGCGGTTTTATCAAATTTATTCATTACCATTAACAATTTTAGAAAAACTTTCTTTTTAATTGATAACAATATTCAATTTAATCAATAATGCATTCTCCGTTGTTATTTACGACCTCTTCCCAACGTTCAACTAGTTTTTCGATGCCTCTTCAATAAAAATCTCTGGATTTTGACTCGAAGAATTCGTCTAACCAGGTTTTTAATTCCATATCAGTATTGAACGAAACGCTGAGGCTGGTGGTGCGTTTAGTTTGATAATATATAGTTAACGATATTTTTTGTTCTGTATTTTTAGGTTTTATAGATGGGTTATTAATTTCCTTTATTAACCTTATTAGCCGTCGCTTTTAACAAAACTTGCTACGACGAAAAAAATTGCCCAACTTTACCTATATATGCCTTCACGACCGGGCCGCATCAAACGAGGACCCGACGGTCAAATACAGTCGGGACCTCCTCCATTGCCAGTTCAACCTCAAGAAAGCCACCCTTATTGACTTACAAACGGAACTTAAAGCGCTCCAGATAAAATTAAAAGAAAAAACCGTAGCTCATGAACTGAAAAATGACATCGAACGAGAACTTGCACAAATTATCCGCCAACATGAAGAAGCTACTCATACGCGGTCCCTAAAGAAACTAGCTGAAATATACGGAAGCCCCCTAAAACTCCGAGAAACTACTAATGGGTATTTAAACTTCTCTGAACATTCCTTAGCTCCAGACCCAGAGGACTTTCTCAACCTTGGAATCAATTACCATTATATGGCTAAACCAACGAAAAATCAGAAGCAACTAAATATTGAAAACCCTCCTCGTCAACATACACAAATTGAAAGATGAACGAAAAATCACTACAAAACCCACCCTTGCCGCTGAGCTCTTCAGCGAAGTAGGTAAAATCAGAGGTAGCTTTAAGTCTAAGGTTCTTACTCCTTGCCTCATCCAAGGCGCTAAACAACTTAAAAATAACCCTAAAATTACCATTAATAAACAGACAAAGAGGGTATCTTCGTCATTATACCCACACAAGTGTACCTCATGAAAATGGACGCAATAATTAATGATCAGACTAAATTAAAAAAAAATACGAGGAACCCAATCGACGACTTAAAAAGAAAGGTGAATAAAATAATAGAAGGCATCAATAAACAACCAGAAAACCTAAAAATAAAGAAAATAAGTGGTTACTTCAGCTCCGGCTATGCTTACGGTAATGTAAAGAAAACCCACAAGGTAGGAAACCATCTTAAACCAATCATAAGTCGGATCCCCACCCTTACCTATGAGTTAGTCCAATTTTAAAAGAAAATATTAACACCCTACGAGCCCCAACTTTATAAAATCGTCGACTGATTTCATTGACATTAATAGAGCTATTGCCCCTAAAAGAATAATAGCTTCTATGAATGTTGAGTCTTTATTTAAAAATGTTCCGTTTGCCGAAAAAATAGTAATAATACAAGAACGTGTTTTTGATCAAAATGATCGGCCCCCTATTGTTATACTCAGGGCCAAACTAAGACAACTCTTACACACGTGCACCTTGGAAGCCCCGTTCTATGGTCCCAATGGAGTTATGTACCGTCAAGTAGACGGAGTTGCTATGAGCTCTCCTCTTGTAGTCCTATTCGCAAATTCTTAGATGGGAGCCGTCGAAGAAAGAGTTTTCGCAAAATTACTGTCGAGGTATTGCAAGGACCGAGTGGTGGTGTACGTACGTATAGGTTTCTTACGTACTTTAAAAACTCCTTGATTAAGTTTTCTCTCTAAGAGTGCTATATTATATTATTATTATTATTATTATTATTATTATTATTATTATTACGTTATTTTAATCTTTGAGGGTTTCTAGTGCCATGCTCAGCGCTTCGAGGATTGAATTAAATGCTTCTAAGAAAAATAGACCTTTAATGGCAACATGAACAAAAATTGAAGTCTAACAAACAAACTACACAGATTTGAATTACAGAAGTTTAAGTAAGGCTTACTAAATTACACAATTGAATATACAGTAATGGTTGACCCAAAGCTCACTTTAATGTTGAACGCTAATTGACCTTCAAATAAAAGATAATTGTATTTACGAGGGGCGGTCAATAAGTTTTGCGAATCGGTAGGGCAAAACAGAGGAAGGGGGATGGCTATTTGTGGGGGTGTTAGGACAAGTTATGACAGGTCAGGACCTGCAGCCGCACGCTCCTGCCTCCTCTATTTAAGAAGAAGTAACTGATCGCAAATCGTCAGTCATAGATTTTTCAACAATGGAGAAGGTTGAGCACCGCGCAGTGATCAAATTTTTGACCAAGGAAGGCAAGAATGAAAAAGAGATCCATGGTTGCAGTGTACATCGACACTGCCCCTTCCTATGCAACCATTGCTCGCTGGAATAGGGAGTTCTGCCATGGTCGTGATTTCCTTAAAGATGACCCCCGTCCAGGACGCCCGTCAAACGTGACCAACGAGGACAATGTGGCCCGTGTGGAGAGGATCATCCTCGAAAATCGACGGGTGAAGGTCAAAGAAATCGAGCGAGAACTTGGAATATCACATGGAAGTGTTATCAACATCATCCACGACAATTTGGCCATGACCGAGGTCTCTGCCTGTTTGGAACCTAGAAACCTCACGCCCCACGTTCGACTTCACCGTCGTCAAGGTCCACGAGGCCAGAGTTGCACAAGCTGCCCTGCGCAGGTGCGGATTCGAGGAGCTCAACCATCCCCCCCTACAGTCCAGATCTGGCCCCTAACGACTTGGGGACGATGAAGATGTCCAGCTCGCTGTCCAGGAGTTGATTGAACAGCAGTCGGGAGATTTCTGGTTGTCGGGAATTCGAAGCCTCAGGGACAAGTGGTGCAAGTGCATTGAAGTCGAGGGTAGTTATATTGCAAAATAATAAAACACTTTTCCTCATATCTCGTTTCCTTATATCCGAATTGCAAAACTTATTGACCGCCCCTCGTATTTACCTTTAAAAAAAATCACACGAGAATCGGGATTGAGACTGACTTTGGCCTCAATTTTTTTCAGCCTCAAGAATGTTGTTTTTGGGCCGGCGCGTGGACGTCTTCCGTGCCGTTCCAGATGTTGTCTGGCGGAGGACAGCTTTAAAGCCACAGAGGAATTCGGTGCGTGCGACGGATGGCATTAAGCACGTTGTCCTGGTAAGATGACTTCACCAACGGGACAGGAAGAGTATGCTTCTTCCACTCTTTCGGTTAATCTGGGAATAATTCGCCCTGACGAGCCATGAGTAAATGAGTGAATCCTTTGACGAAGGATAGTGCTTGAGAGAGTTCACTTTGGGGTATTCCTCAATGGCCAGGACTATCTCTGGATTTCGTTGTGCACAAGGATAGGGGGTTTCTCTGACGAGAACTAGTTTAAACTTGTTTCTCAATTCATGTTACCTTAAAGTTCGGTGCAACCACCAGGAACTGTCTCAGCATGAGCTTCTTCTGTGTTCCTTTCGTAGGGTTGCCGGGCACTGAGCCGGACTTCGTTGTCTAGGTCGCAAACTCGATCTTCCTTGAAACAAGATGCTAATTTCGGAGTGACCACCAGGAACTGGCTCAGGATGAGCTTCTTCTGTGTCCCTTCCGTTGGTTGCCGGGCCTCTATCCGGACTTCGTTGTCTTGATGACTAACTCGAACTTCTCCGTTCTTCTGCAGTTATTCGATTATATACTTCGCTACCCCACTGGGGGTAGAGGAGAGAAGAGGACGGTGGAATTGAGTCTCATCCTTTAACGGTTTTTTCTCAGAGCGTCTTTCACCCAGCCTCAACGGCAACTTCTGGCATTTGGTTGTCGCTCCTCTAATTTTGCATATGAGGTGAAATTAAATATCAACTCTTAGGGGAAATATTGCCGGTTTAACCAATGTTAGGCCCGCCTGACCCGAAATGTAATGATGAGTGCATTATATGGTTGGGCGAAGGCCTTTCTGGTGATCTTCGAGTCGAGGGGAGAGAGGAGGGGGGCTTAGGTAATATGATTACGCCGCCAAAAAATGCCAGGAGGTTGTGGTTACCGAAAAGGGCCTCAGTTTTGAGGGTGGGATATCGATTTTCCTACAATTACCCATACCCCATATCTACTGCTGCTACATAGACGACATTTACATAAATGTACAATCGGAAAAGAAATACAAATATTCCAACAAGTATTTAAATAATGTTCCTCCCTCAATTATATATTTGAAAGAAGCCAAGACAACCAACTTCCATTTCTCGACACCTTAACTACTAAAAGCAATGTCAAGATCACGACGAAAGTATAGGTTAAAATCACCAATCGTGGTCTCTGCATGAATGCAGAAAGTTAATGCCCAGAACGATATAAGAAAATTGTGATTAAGGCTTATATCAACCATGCCTTCACACACTGCTAAACTTGGAAAGATACACACAATAAGATTGAGAAAGCATCACAAGTACTTGTCAACAATGAATGCAACAACCACGATGTACAGGTAGCCATCGAGGTGAAAATGGACCAATTTTACTTCAAAGAACAGCATAGCAACGGAAACAATAACATAGAAAATAACATAAAACTCTTCTTCAAGAACACGATGAACACTGCGTACCGACCAGACGAAAGGGTAATTAAGAAAAATATTAACCGATCTATAAAGCCTACCAATGCAGAATAAAAAATATCGGTAACTATATGTATATTATAAAAATAGACGCACCACCAGCCATAATGAAAACAATCAGAAGCCCATAAACGAACCTAAACAAAGGACCCATCTGATAGATGAGTATAAATGCAACCTTGGAGACTGTTAGCTCCTTTCCCACTCATCAATTGAAAGGAAGGAAACTAAACTATCATGAAGAATGACACACCACCTAAGCAACGGCACCCCCCCCCCCCCCAAAACCACACAAGTCAAAACCATGAGACTTTCAGAACATAAAATTTTTAGAAGAAAACAAAAAAATTATTGACTTTGCACCAGATCTTCGACAAGAGATTTCTCCCAGAAGTCATCCATATACAAGCGGTAGAATTAGGAGCCGAACTACGAGAGATACTTAATCTCTCCTATGATGGCCCTTCATCTCTTTGGACGTGACCACGAATTTGACGTCTTTTCTAAGCCTACACCTTTCGACCTTGTCCTAACATGCTTACAAGTTTGTCAGTACGTTTGCACTTGATGATCTGTTTGTTCCTTTGTATATGTGTTCATTGATTGATACATAAACCAATGTTCCACTCATTTTATCTTTACTTTGTCTCTGAAATTGATACGAGGGTATTGAAACGAGTCAGATAAATAAAGTGTTTTCCTAAAGAAATCTTCTCCTATTCCCTCCTTTAACTTTAAAATCCAAGTTTTAATGAATTTTGTATAACCTATACACCTGCTCAACTCAGACAGAGGCAAATATACAAGAAATTGAAAGATGTGAAAAGAAAATTACAGATGCGAAATTAGCCGTCGCTTTCAACAAAATTTGCTACCATGTAAATACATTGCCCAACCTCATATATATATAGGGTGTTCCAATTACTTTGACCGATTTTAAATGTCAGTTAAGTTCAAGCTTCTAATGATTTTTTATTTTTATTTCAGATTTAACAACTGCAGTCTTTGGCAGCTCAACCATGGAAAGATCAACAATCGAACAACGTGTTAAAGTTATCGTAGCCTATTACGAAAATGGACGTTCAAACAGAAACACATTTCGGGCACTTCGCGATTTTTTTGGTCAAAATAATCAACCGACCGAGAGTGCAATTGGGAAAATTGTTCGTAAATTCAAACAAACGGGGTCGTCGGCAGATATGAAAATGCCAATTGTGTGCTTGTTTATGCCGTTCAGCTGAAAACATTGCTGCAGTGCGCGAGAATGTGGCTGAAGATCCAGACACCTCTATTCGTCATTGCGCGCAGGAATTCAACCTCTACACAACAACGTTACATCTAATTTTGACAAAAGATTTGTCTCTACACGCTTAAAAAATTCAATTGACACAAGAACTGAAGACTGCTGACCATTTGAAGCGCTGTACATTACATTCGTCAATTCGGTGCAACGAGCAAAGATAAGCCGATGAGGATTTTTCACAAAAAATCATCTTTAGTGATGAAGCCCATTTTCATCTTGATGGATTCGTTAATAAGCAGAATTGTCGTATTTTGGCTGATGAAAATACCAGGAAGATTGTTGAAAAGTCACTGCATCCACAAAAGGTCACAGTTTGGTGTGTATTTTTTTGCTAGCTGAATCATTGGGTCGTATTTCTTCGAAAATTATACCGGGAATTTTGTTACGATGACAGGTGAGCGATACCGTGCTATGATAACCAACCTTTTATGGCCTGAATTGAATTCTATGGATGTCGAAGATTTTTGGTTTCAACAGGACGGCGCCACATGCCACGCAGACAATGCAACAATGGCTTTATTGAATGAGAAGTTCCCAGGTCGCATTATCTCTCGAAACAGCAAGGTAAATTGGTCCCCACGATCGTGTGACTTGATGACTTTAGATTTCTTCCTTTGGGGTCATCTCAAAATTAAGATCTATGCCAACAAGCCAACAACAATTCAACAGCTGAATGATGAGATAATAAGGCATATTGAAGAGATCGAAAGGCGACTATGCAGAGACGTCATCAAGAGTTTTCACCATCGAGTGGAGGTGTGCCCCTGAAACCTTAGGGGACATTTAGGCGATATTATTTTTCACACATAAGTGCCATGACTCAAATAATATGATGCAATAGTGAAATCAATTTTACCAATAACACTGTTTTATTTACTGATAACTTCGATCCGTCTTAATCGAACACCCTATATATATATATATATATATATATATATATATATATATATATATATATATATATATATTAGTGTAGTTAGGTAGCAGTATTTCTTGAATGCAAATTTTGTTGAAGACCATTGTGTATTTTGCCTTAATTAATTTCCTTTGGCAACCTTCTCTTCTTTTAATTTTCTTTTTATTACATCTTGTAGATGGTGTATCACTTGTCCAGTATTTATCTCTTTTTTCAATGAATGTGTTTGGTAAAAACCAAACTAAATTGCTAAGCTTTCGATCTTATTCTATCATTTTGGAGCGTTTTGAAATGTTCTTGCCTCCTTTACCGATGTAATGAGTGGTGTGAGGATCTGACAGAGTCAAAGAAAACGATTTTTAAGGGATATTTATTCTGCTTTGGTTGCATGTAACGTTATTTTCATTTATTAATATTGCTTCTAAGATATTCAGTCTCGCTTTATTGACCTCTTTTCTTTTAATAATGGTGTTATCAACAAGCATATCTCTCGTTAGGTTAATATTATGGGCACTCTCCTTATGATTCTTAGGCCCTCCGCTTTGTAGATGCATGGTTAAACATGGTTTTACAACGTAATATGTGTATTTACTCGGTAAGGATAGCTTCCTAAGTGTTACAGCTTCAAACCTTAACTTGAAATGTCAACATAATTTAAAAGGATAAATGCATTGTAAGATAACATCACATATTACTAAATACATACAGGTTATTTTCTAATATAATCGAGAAAAAACAAGCAATCATACACATACCTATACACTCATGGAAGAAACTTTCGCATGTGAGAGTGTCTGGGGTGTTTGATGTCTACACAGTCTCGTTGAATACTACAACAGTAATCTGCCATCATGTTTTTGTTCCATCGGCCTTGATATATTTACTCCATAATCTTGCTGAAAACGTTCTCCGTGTTAATCACTAATGTTGCCAAGATTAGCAGGAAATTCATCAAGCTGACTCTTGATGAAAGCTATCAAGTAATGTCTCTACTAAATTCTTGTAGTTAACAGCCTTTCTGCTTCCAAGAAATCCTTTCACAACAGCCACAATTGAATCACCTGTTCCTTATTATATGTCAGTCATTGAACTCGAGAACTTTTGGTTTTCCATTAACTTTCTGATTTGTGGCCCATCAAAAACTCCAGCCTTTATTTTATCATAACTTAAGCCAGGGAATATTGTACATATAAATTTGAAACAGTCACCCTCCACATTAAGAGCTTTCACAAATTGTTTCATCACCCCTAGTTTAATATGAAGGAGGTGGGAAGATGATTTTTTTTCTCGCTCAACAAGTTGTTGGTGTATAATATTCTTCTCCCCAACAGTCAAGCTTTCTCTAACCGGCCAGAGTTTCTGTTCCCAATGCTTGTCCTTGGCTCGCCTGCCCTACCTATAAACACAAGAAACACGGATTTTTTTTATAGCTTCCTTGTTAGCTAAGTAAAAAAATTACCATTTCAGATCCACACATATGATCCATTCGTGCTCATCATATTTGAGTAAATCTTATGCAGATCTTATGTGTTCATGCTTATCTTTTAAATACACAGAGTGACCAATAGGAATTGCATCGAACAAGTAAACATTAGGGAGTAACACACACTTTAGACTCTTCTTTAAACTATCTATAAAAAGTCTCCTTTTACTTGGATCATACTCTGAAACACCCATCGCGTTTAACAGTCCCGCCACGTCACAATAGTTAACAAAATCTTCTTCAGTTTTAAAGAATGCCAAGAGATCTCTCTCCCTGTTCCGATAAATAGTTACATTTGTTTATTCCTGCAACAAATTCCTCTCTTTAAGTCTAGAAGCTAACACTTCTGCTAACTCTTTTGACAGTCCTAGGGGTCTAACTCAATCATTCAGTTCTAATTGGCTGAAGTTTCCACGTTCTTGGGTTGATGTATGTACAAAGTCTGGATCACCGTCAAGTTCATTACTTACATCAGATTCACGTATATCACCTACATCGTCCAGTGAAGGAAGTTCCTTGAAGACAGGTACTGGAATTTCATCTGAATGAAACACTGGACGAATTGCTGAATCAAGATTTTGGTAACTTATTTTATGTCGCATTTTCTTGCTATAACCAGAAGGCTTTGTCAGACAAAAGTACAAACGTTTACATGGGTTTTGGCTCTCGCCACACCAGAGGAATGCCAAATTCTAGTTGTTTCATTGTGCCCGTTGTCCATTGGAGTAGATTTTCGACACATGGCTTACAAACATTGTGCGGGGCCCACAGTTTATCCTGATCACATAATATAATCTTAAAGTAAGCCAAGTCTGCTCTTTTCACAAAGATACTAATGTTTATTCTTTGACTTGGTTCAGTAAAACAACCAAATATATAGCAAAACGAGTCAGGGGAATGCAAACATTTGCTTCGTATGAAGCCATACTACTGAATGTTATTTCCTAAAACAAATCTAAAAAAAACATAAAATTGTATTATACACAATTGCTTTAGATATCTAGATGTGCATAAAGAGAAGTCTAAATACATAGATAAAATAAAATAAGAAGAATACCAAACACTTCTACTTCCATTCACTTGATCGTAAGATAGGACTACTATGAGTAGGACAAAAATAGATCAGTCCATAAATAAAAAACTATTGACATTTTTAAACTCAGTGACCCGAATTTCCCAAGAACAGGTCTCAAACTTAAATCAGAAGAAAAAGAGTTAAAATTTGTTGACCAGTGAATTATTATTGTGCCCAATTATTTTGAAATTCTCGATAGAAAATATTGTCGTAAATCGTATAATATATTTCGAGTTACAGAAGTTTCCTCTTTGATATTATTATTTATGTGCGACGGCTTATTTCCATATGAGAACAAAACCTCTCTTTCAATGAGCAAACACTACTTCCAATATAGGCTCCTTGCAGACAAAGACAAGTAAAATCCTATACAATTCTGCTCCTATCTCAGAGGAAGTTTGTCTTTTGAGGAAAAACTTCCTATGGAAATTGGATTGACAAAAATAATATTGAAGTTAGTATGAAAAATCTTTTGGGGGGGAGTAATTTGTTGCATTTTCTTAGAATAATTTATTGGAGGGACCCCTTTCGGGTACTACGAATGTTTTTTTTATTTTTAGAAACATCAGTTGAGAGAAAAGATGGAGAGTAATTTTGTTCAGAAAATTATTGATCAATTTGTCAACTAAAGGTAACAATTCTTTTTAAAATAAGTCTTTAGAGTTTGGAATTCATTATGCAATAGGGAATAAATAGAGGAGAGATGGAAACCTCTATTTCCTAGAGATTTTATTGCAAAGAGTTTATATGACAATCACAATAGCTGAAAAAATTGATTCCAAGGCCTCTAAGGGTAGTAGAGTTTCTATATATTGAGGTAGGTAGTTTGTCGGCTTTTTCTATAATGACGTCTAGTTAAGGAAGTTGATTGCTACTCTCTCCTTCAACTGTACATTTAATGTTGGAATGGAACGAGTTTATAAAATTGAAAATTGGTTGGTTTGATCTAAATTATTAAAAAAAAGCAAAGGAATCATCCTCGTACCGAAATTTGTCATATTTTAAAACTCTACGAGATAAATTTCACAACAGAAAATCGAGTTACTCCCTTATGACAAACCCATCACAGAAATGCGATTGGTTTGTTCATTCAAAATCTCAAAAATGATTGTCAGATCTGGGAATTATCAGTAACAATTAATAATAATTCCGTGCCAAGAATAATTGATGACATGGCCGAGAACAATATTCTTTTTTAGCGCTAATCTGGCGAGTGTCTGGTAGGGCATAAATCGTCATAATCATCCATACCCTAATGCTAGGCTTGGTAAAAAAAGGTGCAAAAGAGACTAATAAGAACAACAAATAAAAATAAAGAAAAAGAAAACAAGAAGGAAGCACACTTCGGCGTTGAGGGCAGTCCGGCCTCCCACCGGCGCAAGATCATGAGACTACCCCTAAACAGCGAAAGAAAAAGGAGGAGGCCAATCTCCTCCAAAAGGTCAGATGTTCCATAAGTCTGTGTGCATGAGGCGTCGCACTAAGGTGCAGAGGAGCTCTCCATCATGCGGCGATGCTTCCAGCGCGTGTGCCCACTTGGAGGACGACATAAAGCAACTTGAAGCCGTCGTGGTATTGGGCGGTATGTCCATGGGAACAGTCGCGGTGCAATGGTAGGTAACTTTAGTTGCCCAAAGCCGTCTCCCTTATCCTGTGCCAAGCAGCCCAAAGGGCTGCCTTGATAGTTTTTATGTAGTCGATGTGAGGACGAGGAAAGCGATGGTCTGGTCGCCCTGTCCTCACGGACTCTTTAGCCCGCTCAATCCCCCTAATTCCCACATGTTCTGAAAGTCAGCAAAACATAATTTCTACATTCATCCGATTCGCGAAAACCTTGGCATAACACAAACGAGGTGATGTGGAGATTCCGAGACCACTAAAGGCGCTTTGTGAGGCGCTAAAGTTCACAACCCGTCTTGGAACGAAGCACGACGCGTTATCTTCCGTACCGAGTGATGTGGTGCAACCAACGTGGGCAAGAAGACAGACGGAGTGCCTGGGAGAGCTCCGATGACTTCGAACAGAGGGATAAGGCTTAGAAGCCGGACCTCTCCTTAGAAATGAGCCATCCGTGTACATTGGAACGGATCCAGCGTGACACGAAGAATGCTCCAAAAAGGCCGAACGCAATATTCCCAGCGCTGTTAAAGCATTAGAGAAGAAGTGTGGTAACAAATAGTCCAAGTTGGTTTCCTCCAAGTTTGCGTCCTGCAGAGGATATTAAAGAGACATATAACCCCATTAAAGAACAACAATTTGGTCTACAATTGGTTAATCTATCCTCCCAGACAATGAAGTACTACGTTTACGATATGTTCGTTTTCACTAACTCTATAATTTTAATAATAATATCAGCTTAGTTTGGTCATGACTTATGTTTTTTATCAAAGTTATTTCTAATAATTCTTTTGTAATATCAAAAAACAAAATGGTGAAGTTCAGAAATAAATATAAGTATCGAAATTTTGTGAAATTTTTAAAACCCAAAGAATTACAAATGGTGAAGTTCAGAAAATTGATTTTTATATATCTTCTATAACTATATTTTAGCAACGTGATATTTTGAAAGGGAGGAAATTTAGTTTAGAGTTCCTTTTTGAAATTATTATAATTGGCGAAGTTCAGAAAATTTATAAAAATTTAACCATGGCTGCCTTTCTAAGATTTTAAATTTTAATCTTAGTAGTGAGGCGCAAGCTCCTCCCGTAGGGGGAAGTAGCAAAGCCATTGCCTGGTATTAAAGATAAGAAAATTCTGCAAAAATTACTGTTTTTAAAGGAATTTGAAACAAACACCAAATAGGGTCCATGTTTACTATAGTTGAGCAATTTTTAAAGAAACAAAAATACCTATGAACAATATAATTATGTGTGCAACGGACGGTGGTGCAACATTGACAATTCTGTAAAAAGGCTTTCTTGCATTTGTTATGAAAGCTCTACCAAATATCTTCACAATACATTGCGTAATTCATCGTCAACATCTAGTTGCTATGACCTTTAGTTATCAGGTTCATAAATCCTTGTTGTTGTTATCACCGAACAGTAAATAAAATAAAATACCTTCTTAATTCCCAATTATTTCAACCACTGCAAAAACAATGATGATGAATTTGATCGTCTCCTTTTATTTAATGAAGTGAGATGGTTATCTAAAGGAATTTTTTGAGGCAATTTTATTCTCTTTTCAACACCACCATACATTTTTTCAAGGAGAAAAGTGGTTACTTGAGTGACGAACTCTTAGCTTGTAAATGTGACCTTGCCTACTTAACAACAGATTTATTTGATATATTAAATGTTATGAATTTACAACTAAAAGAATGTGATGTTTATTTTATAAAAAGAAATTTGGTTACTTATTTGCACTTTCATAGACAAGCTTTTGCATTATATTAGTCATCAGGAGCTATCTCAATTTTTTGCGATCATTTGAACTATTTTCACAAGGATATTAACTGTAGATATCAGGATCTCATTAATTTGGAAATATCTGACTGGATGATAATACCATTTATTGATGCTTGTACAAATGATACCGACTTTGCAATATACAAAGGGATTAACTGCTTTGAAATACGATTTCCAAATGAAGCCACTCTTCAAAAAATCATACCAGGAATTTTGGAAACAGAAGGAAAGTTCTGGAAGGTATTTAAAGCTGTGGGAAGCTATCAAACTTTGTCCATTGCTTTTCCTACGGTAGTTTTAGTTCAATTATTCAGCTTCTTACTAAACAAAGAAGCTGCCTGCAAATTGCAAAACGAGATTTAAAATTACTTCTAAGCATTAGGGAACCTAGAGTAAGAAAAGCCATAGCCAGTAAACACCAAATTAAACCATTGCATTGAATATAATTTGAGGTAAGACCCCGAAATTTTTTTTTAGCGTTTTATCATTAGTCTTTGTAATCGATATAAAAACTGCTTTCTAATTATTTTTGTACTAATTCCTAAGTTTTATCTTACTATGAAACATAAAGTTAGCATAGTATTCGAAATTTGATTGGCCAGGTGGAGCTATGACCAAAAAGTTTGTGTTGAAAGAGGGATGCGGTCAAAAAAAGGTTGGGAAACACTGCTTTCAGGATACCCGAACATATGGCTACATAGCCTTATTTACGTCTGTCTGTGGAGAGGAAAATCCTGATGCAGTATTTAGTGTTCCTAAAATTTTATATATTATTTTATCTCTATACGTTCTTTTCTTTTTCTTGAATCATTTCCCCTTCATTCTTTCTCATCTGAGTGAAAATGGCCTCATTACTTATATCAATTTGGTTTCCATTCCCATTTTGGTAAATTTATCTCTCTACGTTTCTCAATGTTTCGAAGCTAAATTGTTTGGTCGCTTAAGCCATTATTCTACATCGTTGTGCAGTATCCTGAATGAGCTTCTGAAACAGAATCAGCTACGGATATGGGAATAAATCTGGATAAATTGTTCAAAGCTCCGGGATAAAATATTATCTCTCTCTCCTTTACTACACTATCTTTTAAATATGTATACTAGCATAAATTCATTTTATCTATTGTGGGATATTGTTTCGACTTGCACACCAGTAGACTTACTCCATGCTTCTATTTACTAAGTTATTCTCATCTATTCCATATAACAGCCGTTACTCCTTCAACAATTCTAAGTATACTCATTTCCTTACACATTCATTCATTTATTCAATCCAACTTCATAATATCGTGGCAAAATTTTCACATTTGCACACATTCAATATTTTGTTTATTTTAAATAAAATATAGTCTGACTTACATCCTAACATTGGGACCGGCATATACTAGTGCTGCTTCCTAGCACACTCAACACTCAAACGATTAGCATTACTTAAAAATTTTGAGCGATTAAAAACATTATCTTCAAAATTTCGAGCAATTTAAAACATTATATCAAAATTTAGAGCGATAAAAAACACTATCATCAAAATGTCGAGCGATTAAAACTGTATCATCACAATTTCGAGGGATTAAAAAGATTATCATGAGAATTTCGAGCGACTAAAAAAATTATCATCAAAATTTCGAGAGATTAAAACATTATCATCAGAAGTTCGAGCGATAAGAAATATTATCTTGAAAATTTTGAGCGCTTAAAAACATTACATCACAATTTCGAACGATAAAAATATTAGCATCACAATTTCAAGCGATTAAAAACATTAACATCGTAATATCAAGCGACTAAAAAATTATCATCACAGTTTCGAGCGATTAAAACATTATCACCATAATTTAGAGCGATTGCAAACATTATCATAAAAAATTAGAGTGATTAAAACATTGACATCATAATTACGAGCGATTAAAAACATTAATATCACAATTTCAAGCGATTGAGAACATTGTCAGTAGAATGTCGAGTGATAGAAACATTATCATCACAATTTCGGAGCGAGTAAAAAGATTAGCATCACAACTTTGAGCGATTAAAACATTACAATCACAATGTAAAGCGATTAAAAACATTATGATCACAATTTCGAGCGATTTAAAAGACTATCATCACGAGTTCAAGCGATTACAAATAATATCATCACAAAAGCGCGTGATTAAAAACATTATCATCAAAATTTCGAGCTGTAAAAAACATTATTATCACAATGTAGAGCGATTAAAACATTATCATCACAATTTAGAGCGATTAAAAACATTATCATGACAATTTAGAGCGAGTAAAAACATTATCATCAGATATTAGAACGATTAAAACATTATTTTGACAATTTCGAGTGATTCAAAACTTTATTATCAAAATTTAGAGCTAGTAAAAATATTTTCATCAGATTTTGAAGCGATTAAAATATTATCATTACATTATCAAGCGATAAAAACATTATCATTACAATTTCAAAGGAGAATAAAACATTATTATCACAACTTCGAGTAACTAAAAACATTATCATCATAATTTCGACCGATTAAAACAGAATCATCACATTTCAAAGTCATTAAAAACATTATCATCCCAATTTCGAGCGAGTAAAAACATTACTATCACAATTTCGAGCAGTTAAAAACATTATCATCACAATTTCGAGCGATTATAAAAATTATCATCACAATTTCAAACGAGTAAAAAATATTATCATCACAGTTTCCATGAATAAAATATTATCATCGCAATTTCGAGCGATTAAAAACATTATTATTACAATTTCGAGCGATTAAAACATTATTATCAAAATTTCGAGCAGTTAAAACATAATCATTACAATTTCAAGCGAGTAAAAACATAATCATCACAACTTCGAAGGACTTCAAACATTATAATCACAGGTTCGAGCGATTAAATACATTATCATCACAATTTCTATTGATTAAAACATTATTATCACAATTCTGAGCGAGTAAAAACATTATCATCACAATTCGAGCGAATAAGCTCATTATCATCACAATTCAGAGCGATTAAAAACATTTTCTTCAAAATTCCGAGCGATTTAAAACGTTATCATCCCAATTTTAAACGATAAAAAAATTACAATCACAATTTCGAGCGATTTTAACATTATCATCACCATTTCCATCGAGTAAAAGCATTATCATCACAATTTGAAGCGGTTAAAAACATTATCATCACAATTTAAAGCAATTATAAACATTATCATCACAATTTCAAGCGATTGAAAAAAAATATCATCGAATTTTGAGTGATTAAAATATTATCATCACAATTTAGAGCGATTATAAACATTACATCACAATTTTGAGCGAGAAAAAATATTATCATCGCAATTTCAAACGATTAAATCATTATCATCACAATTTCAAGCGATTACAAGCATTATCACCACACTTTCAAGCGATTCAAAACATTTACATCATAATTTCGAGCGAATAAACAAATTATAATCAGACTTTATAGCGATTTAAAGATTATCATCCAAATTTGAGACATTAAAAATATTATCATCACAATTTCGAGCGAATAAAACATTATCATCACAATTAAGAGCGATTAATAACATTATCATCACAATTTCAAGCGATTAAAAATATTATCATCACAAATTCCTACGGGTAAAACATTATAATCACAAATTCGAGCGTTCAAAACATTATCATCACAATTTCAGCGATTAAAACATTATAATCACAATTTCGAGCGCTTACAAACATTTTCTTCAAAATTTTAACGATTTACAACATTATCATCACAATTTCGAACGTTTAAAACAATAGAATCACAATTTCGAGCGTTAAAACCATTATCATCACAATTATCAGCGATTAAAAACATCATCATCACAATTTCGAGCAATTCAAAACATTAGGATCACAATTTCTTGCGATAAATGACATTATCACACAATTTCGAGCAATTAAAAAAATTATCATCACAATTTTGAGCGAGTAAAAACATTATCGTCACGATTTCGAGCGATAAAAAAGATTTTCTTCAAACGTTCAATCGACTAAAAACATTATTATCACAATTTAGAGGGATAAAACATTTTCTTTAAAATTACAAGGGATAAAAACATTATCATTGCAATTTTCAACGAGTAAAAACAATATCATTCAATTTTCGAGGGATTAAAAAAATTATTATCACAATTCCGAGCGATTAAAAGTCTATCATCACAAGTTCAAGCGATTCAAAAGATTATCATCATAATTTCGAGTAATATAAACATTAACATCTCAATTTCAAGCGATTAAAAATTATCACCACAATTTAGAGCGATTAAAAATATTATTATCACAATTTTGAGCGATTAAAAAGATTAAAATCATAATTTCGAGCAATTAAAACCATTAATAACACAATTTCAAGTGATTGAAAACATTGACATTACAATGTAGAGTGGTTAAAAACATCATCATCACAATTTCGAGCTGTTTAAAAGACTATCATCACGATTTCGAGTGATTAAAAACTATATCATCACAAATTTGAGCGATTAAAAACACTATTACAAAGGTTTAAGCAGTAAAAACATTATAATCACAACTTAGAGCAATTAAAACATTATCATCACATTTGAGAGCCATTAAAAACATTATCATCACAATTTAGAGCGAGAAAAACAATAATATCACAATTTTAAGCGATAAGAACATTGTCATTACAATATCGAGCGATTAAAACACTATCTTTACAATTTCGAGCGATTTAAATTCATCATCAAAGTTTCTAGGTAGTAATAAAATTATCATGAAGTTTTCAAGCTTTTAAAACTTATCATCACAATATCAAGCGATGAAAACATTATTATTAAAATTCCGAAGTAGAATAAAACATAATTATCACAATTTAGAGCAACTAAAACATTATCATCACAATTTCGACCGATTAAAACAGTATCCTTACAATTTCCAGTGTTTAAAAACATTATCATCACAATTTCGAGCGAGTAAAAACATTATCATCACAATTTTGAGCTGTTTAAAAGATTAGCATCCCAATAACGAGTGGTTTTAACATTATCATCACAATTTCAAGCGAGTAGAAACATTATCATCACAATTTAAAGCGATTATAAATATTATCATCACAATTTCAAGCGATTGAAAAAAAATATCATCTAATTTCGAGCGATTAAAATATTATCATCACAATTTAGAGCGATTATAAACATTATCATAACAATTTTAAGCAGATAAACATATTATTATTTAAATTTCAAGCGATTAAATCATTATTATCACAATTTCAAGCGATTACAAACATTATCACCACAATTTCAAGCGGTTCAAAACATTATCATCATAAGTTCGAGCAAATAAATAAATTATAATCAGAGTTTATAGCGATTTAAAGATTATCTTTTATATTCGAGTGATTAAAAACATTATCATCACAATTTAGAGGGCGCTTAAATATATATTCTTCAAAATTTCGAGCGATTAAAACATTATTATCACAAGTTCGAAGGGTTCAAGCATTATAATCACAATTTCGACCGTTCAAACCATTATCATCACAATTTTGAGCGATCAAAAACATTATTTTCATAATTTCGAGCGATTAAAAATTTTATCATCATAGGTTGAGCGATTAAATACAATATAATCACAATTTCTAGCGATTTAAACATTATCATCATAATTTCAAGAGATTAAAAACATTATCATCACAATTTAGAGCCAGTAAACACATTAATATCACAATTTCGAGTGATAAGAAAATTTTCATTGCAATTTAGAGTGATTATAAACATTATCATCACAAATTCGAGCGATTAAAACATTCTCTTTACAATTTCGAGCAATTAAAAACTTTATCATCAAAATTTCGAGCAAGTAAAAACATCATAATCACAATTTCGACCGTTCAAACCATTATCATCACAAATTTGAGCGATTAAATACATTATCGTCACAGTTTCGACCGATTAAAACATTCTCATGAAAATTTAGAGCGAGGAAAAACATTATCATCACATTTTCGAGCGATTAAAACATTATCATCACAAGGTCAAACGGTTTAAATATTATAATCATAATTTCGACCGTTTAAACCATTCTAATCACAATTTTGGTCGATTAAAAACATTATCATCACAATTTCGAGCGATTAAATACATTATCATTTCAATTTCGAGCAAGGAAAAACATTATCATTTTATTTTCGAGCGATTAAAAACATTATTATCACAATATCAAGGGATTCCAAACATTATCATCACAATTTAGAGCCATTAAAAATATTATCGTCACAATTGTGAGCGAGTAATAAATTTTTAAAAAAATTTCGAGTGATTAGAAACATTATGATCACAATTTCGAGCGTGTAAAACATTATCATCACAATTTCAAGCGATTAAAACAATTATCATCACAATTTCAAGTGATTAAACACATTATAATCCCAATTTTGAGCGATTTAAAACATTATCCTCACACTTTCGAACGCTTTAAAACATTATCATCACAATTTCAGGCGAGTAAAAATATTTTCTTCAAAATTTCGAGTGAGTAAAACATTATTATCACAAGTTCGAAGGGTTAAAACATTATTATCACAATTTCGACCGGTCAAACCATTATCATCACAATTTTGAGCGATTTTAAAACATTATCATCATAATTTCGAGCGATTAAATACATCATCATCACAATTTCGAGCGAGTAAAAACATTATCATCACATTTTCGTCGAGAAAAAACATTATCATCACAATGTCGAGCGGTTAAAAACATTATCCTTACAATTTCGAGCGATTAAAAACATTATCATCACAATTCGAGCGATTAAAAATATTTTCTTCAAAATTTCGAAAGATTTAAAACATTATCATTACAATTTTAAACGAGTAAAACATTATAATCACAAATTCGAGCGTTCAAAACATTATAATCACAATTTCAGAGATTAAAAACTTTATCATCACAATTTCGAGCGCTTACAAACATTTTCTTCAAAATTTTCAGCGATTTAAAACATTATCATGATAATTCGAACGATTAAAACATTAGAATAACTATTTCGAGCGTTCAAACCATTATCATCACAATTACGAGCGATTAAAAAAATTATCATCACAATTTCGAGCAATTAAAAACATTACGATCACAGTTTATTGTAATAAATAACATTATCATCACAATTTCGAGCAATTAAAAACATTATTGTCACAACCTCGAGCGAGTAAAAGATTTTCTTCAAAAGTTAAAGCGATTAAAAATATTATCATCACAATTTCGAGTGATTAAAAATATTTTCTTCAAAACTTTGAGCGATTAAAACATTATTATCACAAGTTCGAACGGTTAAAACATTATAAGTAACAATTTTGACCGTTCAAACCATTATCATAACAATTTTGAGCGATCAAAAATATTATTTTCATAATTTCGAGCGATTAAAAAAATTATCTTCATAAGTTGAGCAATTAAATACAATTTTATCACAATTTCTATCGATTTAAACATTGTCATCATAATTTCAAGAGATTAAAAACATTATCATCACAATTTAAAGCGAGTAAACACATCAATATCACAATTTCGAGCGATAAGAACATTGTCATTGCAATTTAGAGTGATTATAAACATTATCATTACAAATTCGAGCGATTAAAACATTCTCTTCACCATTTTCAAGCGATTAAAAACTTTATCATCCAAATTTCGAGCAATAAAGACATCATAATTACAATTTTGACCGTTCAAACCATTATCATTACAAATTCGAGCGATTAAATACATTATCATCACAGTTTCGAACGATTTAAAACATTATCATCACATTTTCGAACGATAAAAAACATTATCATCCCATGTCGAGCGGTTAAAAACATTATCCTTACAATTTCGAGCGATTAAAAACATTATCATCACAATTTCGAGTGATTAAAAATATTTTCTTGAAAATTTCGAGAGATTTAAAACATTATCATTACAATTTCGAACGAGTAAAACATTATAATCACAAATTCGAGCGTTTAAAACATTATAATCACAATTTCAGAGATTAAAAACTTTATCATCACAATTTCGAGCGCTTACAAACATTTTCTTCAAAATTTTCAGCGATTTAAAACATTATCATGATAATTCGAACGATTAAAACATTAGAATAACTATTTCGAGCGTTCAAACTATTATCATCACAATTACGAGCAATTAAAAACATATATATAATAAGGAATATCGCCGAACGAATCGGGCCGGACTTCCCTACATTTCTATACCTAGGGTCGGCTACCAGGCCAGATATGGTTTTCATAAATCCCAACCTCCCGTTCCACTAGCTAGTCAGACAGGAACTACTGACGCCTAGTGATCAAATTCCTAAGTTAATCACCGTAGCAGCTGTCCTATACCAGTTTCCGTCGTACATAGGATAAAAGACTTTTCGCGAGCTGACCGCGATGCATTGGGGAGGGCGTTCCCGTTAGACCTCCCTGATCTGAAGGCGCATCCAAGGAGCCTTGATGATGAGTTCAGTGCTATCAACGCCTTTATTATCTACGCAGAAACAATAGTTATCCCGACAATCTATCAGAGAACTTTAATGCCAACAACGGTTTAACACTGTTTATAACCGCATCCTTTAGATGGGCTACACAAGGCCCATGGACTTCCATCTCATTCAACACCTTAGGAGAGAACTGAACACCACGCTGGCTTACGGGCTGAGTAAGAAGTGGAACCATCTAATCGAAAAATTACACATTGATTGGAATCTCAGGTCTTTTGGAGTAACAGTCAACAGCCTTAAGAGACTTCCCGAACGCATGGCCCTTCCGCAGTTTCGCACAAAGGCATCACGGCGACCACCCCTTGTGAAAAAAAGAAGCTGTTCTGCGGAGTCTGGAAAAATGTTCTCAAAATCTCCGATAAAGATGAGGAAAACTTTGACCTATGCTTCGAGGACCAAGTTCTCGAATACGTGGAGAGGAGAGAGGAAAGGTTCAATCCGTACGGAACGGCGATCCTCCACCGTCTCCACGGCAATTCGAGGAGGGAAACACCATCACTAGTGCAGAACTGTGGGAGGCCAACTTATTGTTCCGGCCCAAAGCCCCAGGACTCTGCCAAATCACCATCAGGCATCTAAAAGAGGCACCCGAAAGACTTCGGACTGGGCTGCTGAACTTACTCAACGCCTCCTTGGCAAAGAGATACTTCCTGGATGGTCTGAAAACTGGCTCTATTCTAGTAGCTACCTACTCCTGCCCACCAATACAACAAATACACATAGACCTCCCACTCTGGGCTCTATCAAACCATAATTTTTCATTTGCCTTTGTACGGAACATAAATGCTCACCATCTTATACTGCTTTCAAACACTAATAACGATGCGGGTAGGTATATGATCAGTGCCTTGCGGAGATTCTGCTGTGATCACATGGGCTCGGCCTTTCCCTTGTTTCCTAGCTATCGCGAAGCAACATCCCCGACATAGTCCTCCGCAATGAACAATTAACACGCCACACAGTTCCACAGCCACATAAACAAAGGTCTTCGCCTGCTATCTGACCATATCCCACTATGCAGTCTACTATCCTCTTCACCTATCCTACTTCTAACACCACTACTCTACAATTTCCTAACACAAACGGGGAAGAATTCAAGAGACACATAACGACTAACACTTCTCATAATCTCAATTTCTAGGACATCGACTCTTTACATTTAGACGACCACTGGAGCACAATCCTGAATACTTAAATATTGCACGTAACAGGTACACACCACGCAAGACTTACACATACATTAAAAATTTTACATTCCCCATTCACACACAAAGACAATTAACCATATACCGTAACTACTATGGTCAAGACCCACGAGAACATTATGTCACACTCCTACGTGCCCGCACCCTACAATGCGTGCTACCAGTTTGGAACTGCCAGTAGCGTGGGTTGACATGCATCGCGGATGACGCTCGCTGCACTGAGCCATCTTTTTTTCTTGCGGTGCGTAAAGAGAATGTTAGGCACGGACAGACGAAAACCAGTTACTCTTCTATATTATAAACGCACACTCACTGATATTAATGACATTTTAGACTCATTCAGTTTCCACTGGGACATGGTGCATACTCACAACGCACACAGACCATACGTGTAAGAACACTTCCGGGTATTCATGGCATGATGTCGACTCCACGCTGGTGAGCTTGGTACCAACCCCCTGATACAAATGGAAGTGCTCGGAAAACTCTCACGCATTAACTACATCTAAAGTACACCAAGACACACTTCCGGCCTCCTATCCACAATAATACACCAGCTTGCAGAAAATATTTTCCCTACACTTATACATCCAATCTACACCTTACTCGCCTCTGGACATTTCTCTTGCCCTTTAAAATTATCACACAACATACGTCTACATAAATGACACAGAACCTTAAAACTCCCAAACAATTATAGGGCATCTGTAAGAAAAAGAAAATAAATTAACTAATGACACCTATTATGGCTTTCAACGCGGACGCTCATGTTTAACTAATTTGCATGATTTTGTATGAATTAATTACAACGTTTGAACAAAATTAACCTGTACATGTAGTTTATTTCAATTTACAAAAGGTTTTGACATCTTTCAACATAAAAGAAGCTCATGTTAAAACTAAAAACGCTCGGAATAGGAGGCAACGTACTAAAAGTTGTCATTGTAAATAATTCTCATGGCTATTGGTTTCTAGCAGCTTTCCTCAGTGATCTATTTTTGTAACTTGTTTTTCATCATCACTAACTCCATAATTTAAGAAGGGGATTTTTTTGAGCATTTGAATAATAATTTCATCTTAGTTTGGTTATGACTTGTTTTTTATCAAAGTTATTTCTAATTATTCTTTTATAATCAAAAAACAAAATGGTGAAGTTCAGAAATAAATATAAGTATCGGAATTTTGTGAATTTTTTAAAACCCTAAGAATTACAAATGGTGAAGTTCAGAAAATTTAGTTTAGAGTTCCTTTTTAAAATTATTATAATTGGAGAAGTTAAGAAAATTAAGAAAAATTTAACCATGGCTGGTTTTTTTAAAATTTTAAATTTTAATCTTAGTAGCAAAGCGCATGGAGAGGCGAAGCCATTGCCTGGCTTATATATAAACGATCTCAACACGAATTTATTATCTACTATTCCAAAATTGGCTGATGAAACAAAACTAGGTACTATGGTAAGTGAAAAATGCAAAAAGACTTGGATAGAATAGTAAAATGGTCATAATAATGACAGATGTAATTCTAGTATAAGTTACTAAACATAGGTTATGGTAATCTTCAAAGAGATTACAATATGGTTGTTAAATTCTAAACTCAGTCAACACAGAAAAGGATTTAACTACCTCAATTTCGATTGATCTAAATTTTTCTAAACTATATCGAGCAGCGTCAAGAAAGGAAATTACGGTACTGAGTTACATGGCTATACATTGTGTGTTTAGATCGAACGATATTTTTATTGTCTTATATAGACCTTTTGTAAGACCTTATTTGGGGTATGCGGTGCAATTATGGTCTCAATTCAGACAAAGGACATTGAAATATTTGAAGGCATCCTCCTTCGAGGGAAAAATGCATTCCTGATCCTAGAAATATACTAAGCTATGAAAATCTGACAAACCTCGATTTACTTGCATTGGAAGATCAGCATCTAGGTTGCCAACCTATTGGTAATTAGGATACTAAACAGGTTTACTGACATAAAGTATGGTTCATATTTAAGTAATATAACCGAACAGCCACTATAAATAATGGTTTCAAGCTAGTTAGCAGAGGATGTAACAATGCGATAGTCTCAAAGTTCCTATCTTATAAATAAAGGGTTTCCATATTAATGTTATAGAAAACACGGCAATAAAACTTTTTAAGATTATAAACTGAAAATTTTATTTAAAAATATTAGATTATAGATATAAAGGTTGGGAATCTAATTCTTTATCCAAATATTTTCTTCCTTTTACTTGTCGTTTACCTCTGACTTCAACCCTGACTTTCCTTCTTGAACTGGCTTCAAGTGGATCAGAGGGTGTTTGCTGGTCAGTATTTCTGTAAATCAAACCTTTTACTTCACTCAACTTTGCTCATTAACCACGTTTTACTTACAATAGATATGAAATCTCTACACACCACCTGACAATTTGTCACCTCATCTGGACAGGAACATATCGTTTTATTTCCATGCATACATCCAACATACACCTCTCCCCTCTTATTCCTGCTTAATCGGAATGATGCCTCAATGCAAATACCTGATCGCTTCTTGCCTCGACGCACTATACATAGCTTGCTTATCTCTATAACTTAGGAGAGATTCAAACAATGCTTGAAAAAATTAACTTTAAAAACAAAAAATCCAGCCGGGATCGACAAGATAGACATTACAATTGATAACGAGCAAAGTGAAATGGTAGAAAAATATATCTCTATGGATCAACAGATTACATCTGGAAAATATCAAGACAGAATCACTCTGGGCTGGAAAGCATTAAAAAGGATCATTCACATTTTTATACCTCCGTTTTATCTCCCTTAACTAACTTATTTTTCCCTCGGTCTTTCACTCAGTTTACCTTATTTTACGCATGAAACACAATGTACTATCACAAGATTCTTCTACTACTGTAGCACTTTATCGCATTATGTTTTTAAAATGCATCCTTATACTTTTTTCATTTCATATTCCCGGTAATTCCTTCTACCATGGCTTCTATAATTTTACTCTGGCTGCCGTCCTATTATATTCAACTTTCACAATATTAACTACTTCTTTTGCATGTTTATTGGTTTTATATATTTCTAAAAATTTGGTTCGCAGCCACGATGGCATTCATATATAATTTCCGTTCACTTTCAAACAAAATTACAAGGCTTATCAAAGTAATTTGTCTCTCTACTTTAAAATTCTTACTCACCCATTTTTATACTTAAGGTTCACTCAGATATATATCTCCTAATTTCTCATACCTCAAATTTTTGTAAAATAAATTCATGTTCCTATCCGCATCTTCATTCATTTTCCTTTCAAATGTTTCATTTGGTGTTTCTTCTTTTTACCTATGACTTTCTTTCAGACATGCTAATTTTCGATATAAAGCCTCTACAACCAAGCTCTAAGATTTTTTAAGGCCCTATATGTGACGGTATTATTCTAACACTAAACTTTGCCCTTTCTTTTTTCATTTCCATCAAGAATTTGCACGGCCAAATATAATCTTTTACTCTCACTTCACATATTTCAAGCCTTACGTTGAATTTAATTCCTCTCCATGAATCCATAGAAGTGTCACAAGCTAATTCCTCTCACGAAGCACCTACATCCTTTCACTTCTGACTTTCTGTTGCTTGCTATCTACCTTTCGTCTTTCTGCCAATCAACTAGGCAAATTAACCAGACATAGCCCTTTTATAGCTTATGCATCAAACACATCCCACAGCACATTCTTTCTTATTAGGAGATCAATATATTCCTACACTCGACTTCTAATTATGCACATATTTGTATTTTTGAACATGTTTTCCACACAAATGTATTTACCATTTTCTTGCAATCGGCATTCATGCAAAGTATATCTTTACTGTTCTGTAACTTATTCTTACTTTCATATCTACAGCAAAATTCATGAGACATTATAATGTTCCTGCCATATATTGCATCTCACATGTTTACAAAACTTCTAAACTCATACACAGCTGTTGCATTACATCATTTCTCATTATATACCATAGCTACCCAGTCCTCACCCTTAATATCCCTAGTTACACTTTATTGCGCTACATTTATTTCATCCATTACAAAACTTGTCACTCACTCCCTTTCATATAGTCTAATGATCTATAACCTCAAAATATATTACATCTACTACCCATCCCTTCTTTCCGTCATCAAATTCACCCCTCAAAGCATATGCACCAACTCATTTCAAACATTAACGCGTATTATATGACTTATGTAGACGGGCTGTAGACAACAATTTCGGGGGTTTAGATTTCATGGCAACTCAATTGCTGAATGGCAACTCTTTTTCACGGCTTTCACCAAAATCATATATTCTACATATTTATGTCCCATATAAACTAACATTTTGAGGTAATCTAAGGATTGAGTATCAAACTCAAGCATTTGTTACTTGAAGGCTGACATTTTTTTTTTATTTTTACTCTTGTTATTACGCTTAAATAAGGAGTAAAATCTACAAAAGTTAGTTTCTGCCATTGAAGTAGTTGAAATTGTTTATGTCTTGAAAAGTATTAGTTGAACTCAAAACGCTATTGAGTTATAAAAAATAAGAAAATCTGACCATTTTTGTCTTAAGTGAACTAAATGAAGCATCAAAATGGCTCTCACGTTTCATTTTATCCTCAACACTATTTAGATTGAGAAATAAATCACATTCTCTTGGCCCACACCTAAACTCTTTAAAAAAAGAAGCAATTTATTATAATGAAAATAAATGATTGTGAAGTAGGTTATTGAAGTAAATATAGATTAATTTCTATATCAAGATAAATATACATGTATCACTGGTCGCTATAACAATAAATATTAAAGTTTTCAAATTCGAAAGCTACGATCATACAAATTTTCACGTCAGTTTTAGATGAAGACAACTTTTAATTTATCCTTTAAGTTTCCCTTTTGTTCAGACAATGATAATTTGAACATAATTTGCTAACTATAGTCAAAGTAGAGTGACGAGAAAGTTTCTTTCTTTTGAAAATAATTTTTCATTGAAATTGATTAGCCTTTTTCATACTACTTCTTTCCCTTTCTTTTATTAGTTAAAATCATGACTTAATGATTAATAACTAAAAAAAAACTCAACAAAAGATGGCATTTTGAGGAATCAAAGGAGTCGATGGAGATTCTTGGCGTGAAAATATTTTGAAAAAGGTGCACGAAGAAAGCAGAAATTTAGGGAAACGGAAAATCTGAGGTACTGGGACCATTAACTAAAGTTGATGGCACTAGAAAGATCATTTATTTGAAGCAACGAAGGATAATGGGTATCAATAATGTTAATAATTAAATTATTTTCCTAACTAATTTTCCCTCATCTGGTAATAAATGGTCAAAAGTTTAAGCCGTTGAAAAATGTTAATCGGTCTACAAAGGAATGTAAGGTCAAGGCTATAAAATGCGGATTTTCAGATGGTCAAGGATATTAATGCATTTCAGTTTTCTAATGACGTTTCTGTCTCTTGATCATTAATTCATTAAATATATTTATTAAGGTAATTACAAAGTTATTTAATTTATTTTGTTAACTTTCAGGGAATTTATTCGCTTTCGCATATATTTTGTTCTCTTGATCTCAAAGATAAGATAATAGTTTCGTAATCAAATTTAGACTGTTGATTATTATATAATCAAACTCACTTTTTGTTTCGATTTGTGCTATTGAATTTCATCTTCTGCGTTGCATCTTTTAGATATGGAGTTTATAATGCATAGGTTTACTCGTCTTGAAAATTCTATAATGGATTTCCACGTTCATTTTCATCCTCTATTTTGTACTTGTTTACCAATTGACTATTATAATTTTGTCTCGATTTTCCTCACCCAAATCTACATAATCATTTTAACTTCACTGATTCCTTGTATATGTGTATTTATGATTCCTGAACGAAGTCCTCAAAACTATCTGAGCGAAATCTGCTAAGTACGTCGGATTGAATTCTTTGTAGGAAACAGCTGCATATTTTAATTTTAATAGTTTAATTACTATATCGAATACTCCTAGAACTTCCCTTATATATGGTGGTGGAACTAGATATATTTCCTTCTGTATACATATTTTTTTCTATTTTCTGCTTTCTGTTGTACACATCAAGATTCTTCAACCCTCAACACAGAGTTCTGTGAACTGCGAGAAAACTTTACATCCTGTGCTCCCAAACAAAACTGTTGCCTGCCATCTCTGTGGGTTCATTGCCCTCTAGGGAATGAAAGCCTCGTCTAGGATATATCATATTAAACGTAATGGGTTAAACAATGAAAAATTCATTCATCAAAACTTTATACTCCTACCTTCTCCGTCATCCCTGCGCCCACTCTCTGTTCTCTTATACTCCTCGTATTCTTCAGTGCTGCATAGGAATCGTGCTTTCTCTGTATTTGCTCCGAGGACGTAGGATGATTTCCCTGCCGTGATGCAGTCTTCCTCCTAATTTTGTCTTTTCAAGCGTGAGTTGAAGACTCAGCAGATCCATTGCCTTAAAGAGCCCGACTCAAAATATTATATTCGTTAATATTGACATTCAAATTCTAATCTCTTTAAGAGATTTAGCTTCTCCTTAAATAATGTATAAAATTATTATAAACTGCCACCATATATCAAAGACTATCCTATCATTGACCCCCTCACACTTAACCTGCTGTAATATTTCCTAGCAATTCATAAAATTTCTCGCCTAAAAATTTAGAACATCCTGAGTTTCGTTCATAAGGGCGGTCAACGAAAGGGTGAGGGCCATTTTACTCACGTACAGTTTGATAAAGCTCATCACCACTATATATACTTAAAACACGCTATGGTGACGGAAAACACCAAACGTTACTACATACAAACAAAAAACACGCACATTAACACCACAACCCACTTTCAAACTGTCGAGCTCATTCGACTCACCCATCACAAACATCCTCAACGCACATGCAGGCCAAACACTCAGATTTAGAACCAAAGAAGACGCACAAAAAAATCGCCTCCTTGCAAAAGACTCACGGGCTGAGCAACAACACCACACCAAACAACCAGACTCTGTCATTCATAAACACCAAATAGCCGTATGCGAGACCAAACATTTATAGTTGGCCTTTCCCACTAAGCACCTCTTCACCCACCTCAGGTATGAATACAGCGAGGAGGCGATCGAAGACTACTACTTTAAACAATGGTCGGTTATTACATTATCTGATGAGCACCACAAGAATAAGCTGGGGGACAGAAGCATCAGTCTGCGGCCATTAACCTACTTTATACCCAAAATGACGAACATCAACATAACACAAGACCACACCAGTATCTCCTTTGTTATATAACGGGAGAAGAAACAAAACGTGTGAAACAGACCGCGTCTGCTCCAGATGCAGTGTAGTGGGCTATTACTACACTGACTGTAAAACGCCACTCTCTTATGGATTAACTGCGGCAGCAACCATTTTGCCATGAACATAAGCTTCCTTTACCTTTCCAAAGCCCCTGCGGATGCTGTCGCATAGCTAAGATGGCCCATATACTCCCCGCTACAAACTCACCCATCCTATCCCTCCTACTTCCACCTTCCAACCCTTACAAGAACATTCCACGCCACTGCAGGCTCCAGGAAGGTCACACAATCCCTCGCACAAACCTCACCCAAGCGCCCACAGCCCCCACACCACCACCGTCACCACAGACTAAATCATCACCAGGCAATACCAAAACACAAATGACCGCCTGACTTTCAACGGCAGAAAGAGTCATGTGGGGGAACGATCCTGCCTATACGCCAACGTTCTAAACGCTCTCCATGCAGGAAACGTACTCGGAGAAATCATCTTGCAAGAGAAGGTGTTTGCCCTTATACAAGAACTTAAAACCAAAGACCAGTACTCTTCCCTACACCAAGGAGCACGACCCAGCATCTAACCACTTCATCCCTCTCTATGTAGACCTTCCACCTTCACAACTCACTGTGCCTTCTCTTATGCTCTTCCCCTTCCCTTGGCTCCGGCTCCATCACCCATGCCCACATTGCTCTTTCCACTGTCCATACCTACTCTACTGTACCCACCACTCTTTACTTTCTCCTACTCTTCCCACTGCTAATCCTACTGTCTCCTCTCCTCTTTGCACTGTCACTACCGTGTTCCTACTGTCTCTTCATCAAGACCAACTACTAGCACATATGCTCCAGCAAAAACAATACCCACGCTCTCCTCCAATTCCACTACCCCCTCTCACCACCACAAACAGGTATGGAGGTAGTCTCTCGCCCCTAATTCTCCTTGTGCTTGCCAGGAAATCAAGAAGTTGAAAGTGGCTATCGCTAACAGAGCTTCACACTCATTTCACTCACGATCAAAGGTCGGCTTAATATGATTTAAATAAACGTACAGAGCTGGCACGGTACTCTCCATATCGTCTCCAGCTCGGTACTAATTACTCAGTGACTTGACAACTCACTTTGGAATTCTACCCGATTATACTCTCCCCACAACAGAACTTGCGTTGCAGGCCATCATACATAGCTTCCTCCACAGGCACCACATCTAGGATCAGCAATCATAGTAAAGCTCTCCATACACTAAACTCTAGTGTGAATGCAAGATAGATACTATCACTGATAATATCTTAGTGGGCACTCACAACAGCCCAACACGACAACAACTCCACATATACGCTTATTTCAAGCTCTATCAAACCAACACATTCTACTCTTCATTGTAGGGGACCTGAATGCACAACATTCTACACTACTTTCGGACACAACTAATAATGTACACTCTACACAACTTTCGAACATAACTTAAGATGTGTGTGGTATCTGACGAGTGACTTACAGCATTTATGCTGCTAGCCTATCCGCCAGGCCTTCTCCGCTTTTTTCGGGCATCTCTGAGACCCTACGCCCCGGACATATGTAGTATTCTCCAATGGCCACGCCACACTCTTCCATAGCCACATCGCCAGATCTCACCAAGTACTAACCGACAACATCCATAGATGCCTTATTTTATCGTCTTCACCCATTCTAATACATAAACCTCTCTCTACAACTACACTGATATGACCCCGTAAGGGGCGCGGCGATTTTCCATCCTGGCCGCCATGCTGACGGGACTCAGCACCCCGTCCGGCTCCAGCTTAGCCTCTCTTCCTTCCTTTAAAACACTTGTTTTTCTCTCTTTTCACACAACCTCTCCCACAACTTTCTCTGGTCAGCCTCTAATTTCACAGGGTAGATGCTGACCTTCTTCTCAAGCCAACCGTCCCGGATCGGGGCTGAGGGGGGAGTGGACAATGTTCCCTAACCCCTAAGCTCCGGTGCGGGATGTGTTTTTTAACAACCTGCGTCATCCCCACCCATACCTTCCTCACATCCCTTTTCCTCTCCTCTTCACATTTTATCCATTTTTACGCCGTCTCTAAGGTGGAGCCGCCATGCCGATGGACTGCCAGGCCACCAGGCGGGAGGGGTGGTCCCAAATCGCGGCTCTGCGAGGCCTGTAAGCACCTCTTGCAGTGCGGACAACTGCAAGAGGTGGTGAGCTATTGCGTCCCGTATAAAAAAGAGGGTCACCATGCCCATGTATGAAAAAACAACCAAAAAAACCCCAACCCCCAACTTCCCCTGAAACAGCGACAGAGACGCCCTCGGGCAGCTACAACAAAAAAATGGAGGTCCCCGCCCTGTGCTTGCGCAGGGGACCCTCCATATCTCTTCAACCGGAGAGAAGGCTTACTACTCTCCTACGCCCCCTTCTCTGGAGGTGCTTTCGGGCACCTCCCTCTTACCAGCGCCAGTCCCCTCTGTTCTTTCCAGGGGGACTGCCAAGAAAGCCAGCAGGCAGCCCTTAGCCAGCCGCTCAACATCGAAGCGGCTCGGTAGGGCAAACCCCCTTAGGGGGAAGAGAGAAGCCAGGCCCCTTCGGTCGCTTCCCTCAAAAGACCGGCTGACAAGAATATTGAACCTTGCCGGGGTCAAGGCCCATGCCTCCCCACACAAGACTAGTGACGATACTGCCAACGGGACCTGCGATGTCTTGGGGGAGGGGGATGGCCAACTGGAGGCCCCCCCTGAGATAGACATGGTCCTTGATGAAACCCAGCCTCAGATGGTAGGGCCTTCCATGGGGGTGAATCCGGGATCGGCGCCAAGCACCTAACCCAAATCCGCCCCTATGCAGGGTCCTCCTCAAACGGCTGTTGTTTCCGAAGCAGTACAAGGAGGGGAGGGATCTTCTCCGACCGGTGCCCCCATGAATACCAGGACCTTCTCCATTTCAGAGAATCAACTGGCTGAGACCGGTCCATCTGGCCTGGGGGCTTCTTCCGGCGGAGGTGAGAAGCGGGTTCATTCTCCGACCCTCCTCTCAAAAAAAGAAAAAAAAAAAACTAAAAAGACAAAAAAGACTCGGGGATTTTCTCCATCCGCGGGCGCTACGGGGACGGATTGGTCTGCTACCACTTTGGCAAGCGACCAAGCCAAGATCGGCACATCCGGCTTCTCTGCCCCCCCTGGGTACGGAGCTCCTGACCATGACAAAGACCAAAAGTGCACCAGGTGGAGCCTCGATGACATCGGGACCCCTCATTCAGAGGTAACCTGGCGTTTTCGAGCCCGCTGGCTTCAAACGCTTCCTCGTTATTCGCTCCACTGATGGAAGCATGTTGTCTAAGGGCAACAAGATCCATCAGAGGAGAGGATTAGCTAGTGCAATTGGTAGAGAGCCGAAGGTGACCCGTTTCTCGGACCGGAGCCTTCTGGCGAATGCGGCGAATCCCACCGAGGCGGCCAAAATAAGTGCTCTTTGGACACTTCATGGCACCCCGGTGAGTGTGACGCCGCACTTTACAATGAACTTTGTGAAAGGAGTAGTATATGCGAGGGAAATCGTTAACGACTCCATTGACGACATCACCCTAGAGCTGGCCGACCATGGGGCGGTCAAGGTCGAACGTGTGATGAGAAAACAGGGAGTGGCCTCGAAACCCACCCCTACACTCTTCGTCACGTTTGACTGTGCTAATTCCCTGAGTCGTTGCGTGCCGGTTGGTACCGCTACCGCGTGAAGGCATTCGTGCCACTGCCGCGGCGGTGCTATTACTGTCACCGCTCCGGCCATACGAATCGCTCATGTAGACGTGCAAAGTCAGGGTCACCCGAAGTCTGTGTAAATTGCTCCAAGGTCGCACACGATAAGTCGAAATCGTGTGTGGCCAAGTGTGTCAATTGCGGAGAGCCGCACCCCGCTTCTTCGAAGCAATGTGGCGCATATCTCCTTGAGAAAGAAATCCTGGCCGTTCAGGCCCAGGATCGACTCTCATTCCGCGAGGCTAAGGACTTGGTCCTGGCGCGCTCTGCTCTGCCTGGGACGTCATATGCCTCAATAGTTAGAAAGGCACCCTCTGCTCCTGGCCCATGTAGGTCAACGAGCACGGTTGTTTTCTTGCCCATTCGGAGCCCTTCTGCGGGCTCTACCTACCCCGGGTGCTTCCCTGGTAAAGCTGGCAGCAAAAAGGGTTCATACCCTGCCCCGGGCAAAAACCAGGGCTCCCCCCTCTTCCCCCAGCGTGACCGTTTCCCGTAAGGCGAAACGGCCACGCGCCTCCACCAAGTCGTTAGACTCACAGGAGGCAACATCCCTGAAGATGGTCGCTAGGTTATCTTCTGGGGTTCCTAAAGCTGTCCCCCGAAAGGAGGATAGCAACAAAGGAGCTTCGGCTCCTTCGCCCACGCCCCGAGGTGTGGCGGGTGGCTCGGAGACGGTGGTTCCTCGAAAAGAGGGCCCCCCGCCTCCAAAGCCGCAACGCCCGCCTAAGGTTTCGAGGCGGAGGGAGAAAAAGACTCGCATGGCGAGCCCAACCTCCCCCAATAAGTCCTCGAAGGCGACAGCGCCTTCAGCGCTTTGTCCGGCCAACAGTGCCCGGGGTTTTGCCCCCGGGAAGCGTACGGCCATTTCCGTAAGGGTCTTCAGTTCGAGGAGGGCTCCTGCGTCTCTTCCAAGCTAGGCCTGTAGGGCATATTCCTTGAATGGAATTGCCGTGGACTCCGGGCCAACTGGGAGGAGCTGCAGAGGCTCGTCTCGTCCAGTTCCCCGTTAGCTATCTTTTTGCAGGAGACCATGCTAGGCGCGTGCCACCTACCCACCCTCCCGGGGTATAAGGGTCTTGCGACCCCACCACCGCGGGATGGCCGTGCTGGGGGATGCGGGGTTTACACCCTGCATGATCTGTCCGTTCTTCCTTTCTCTTTAGATACCCCTTTCCAGGCAGTGGCTGTGCAGCTGCACCTGGATAGGAGGTATACTATCATTTCTGCGTACATTCCACCGTCAGCTGACTTCGACGCGGGGGACTTCCGCCGCGTCGTGGCACGGTTGCCGAGGCCCTATCTCTTGCTGTGAGATCTGAACTGCAAGCATCCTCCCTGGAGAAATTACTCCATAAATCCCAGGGGACAAGTCCTTGCCGATCTGATCGAAGAGCTTGAGATGGGTGTCATAAACGTGGATGAGTTTACGCATCACTTTCCGAGAACCACTTCATTTTCTTGCCTGGACCTATCTTTGTGCTCTTCGGATGCACAGACTGATTTTGATTAAAGGGGGGGGGGGTCGATGACCTCTATGGTAGTGATCACTTTTCCATTAAAATATCATTTTCAGGGCAACTGCCGCCTGAGAGACTCCTCGGTGGTGCTTGGCGCGGGCGCGGTGGCCTGCATTTCAGGAAATGACTGAATTCTCTATCTCAGTCGAGTTTAGGTCGGTAGATGAGGCCGTTGAGTTCTTCTCCGGCAACCTCATTGCCGTGGGACTGACTACTATTTGTAGGAAGTCTGGCCATTTTGCACGCCGACCACTCCTATAGTGGTCAGCCGAGTGTGAGACGGCCCTCAAACAGAAGCGTTATGCCTTCATGCGCTATAAGCGCCGCTCGAACGATTTCACTGTCGTTAAATTTCGTCGGGCTAGGGCTAGATTCCGGTTTATTTCGAAGCACGCCCGCCGCTCTTCTTGGCGGGCATACGTGTCTTCACTTAACAGGAAGATCCCTTTAGCTGAGGTTTGGAAGCGAGTCAAAAGGATTCAGGGCAAGTTCTCGCAGGACCCCCCTCCCGTTCTCCAGGAGAATGGAACCGCAATCTCGGACCCCGCGTCCGTGGCGGAATCCTTAGCGACCGCTTTTTCCGCATTATCTAGCGGGATGCTGCTCCGCCAGCATTCAATGCACGTCATGATGTCGCGAAAGGCCGCCGGCTGGACTTTACCTCCAGAGGCAGAGAACCCTTCATCGACAAGTTTACTGTGAGTGAGTTGCGTTCCGCTCTCGCTTCGTGGGCAGACACCGCCCATGGTCCGGACGATGTGCCGTACGCTATGTTTCGACACCTGGGTGAGCGAGGCATGGCCTTTCTGTTAGATTTTTTCAACAGGATCTGGGTGGAAGGTCTTCTCCCAGACTCCTGGCGAATCGCTACTGTGCTCGCCTTTCCGAAACCGGGAGAGATCACTCTACTCCGACCGGTTTCCGCCCAATCTCTCTAACCTCTTGCGTGTGCAAGTTGATGGAGAAATTGGTAAATGTTAGATTAGCCTTTTTCCTGGACAGCGGAGACCATCTGTCTTCCGCACAGTGCGGCTTCCGCAAGTTCCACTTCACGTCGGATGCTCTGCTCCGACTGGAAAATGCCGTCTGCGAGGCTTTCCTTCGTAGATAGCACTACGCCACGGTGTTTTTCGATCTGGAGAAGGCCTGTGATACCGCATGACGATAGGGTATCATAGAGACTCTCTCCACGATCGGGGCGAGAGACGCCTCCCAATGTTTATATCTGAATTTTTGCGAGATCGTCGATTCCGCGTACGGGTGGGGGGAGACCTCTCCGGCTTAAAGGAGCAGGAAGAGTGTGCCCCGGAGGGAAGTGTCCTCAGTGTCATACTCTTTGCCATGAGCATCAACGGCATCACCTTGGTGCTGCCGGAAGATGTTCTCGCTACGCTCTACGTGGACGACCTTTCGATTTCTTTTGGCGCGGCCCAGAGGCCAACTCTGGAGCGTCGACTCCAACAGGCATTGAACCGCGTCTCTCGCTATGCCGAAGCGCACAGGTTTCGGTTTTCTTTGGCCAAGACTATGGTGGTACACTTCTGCCGCCATCCACGGCTTCACCCCAACCCAGATTCGATTCCTAATGGGGTGCGCCTGGATGTGGTTGAGTCGCACCGTTTTCTTGGTCTTGTATTCGACCGACGCCTTACCTGGGAGGCTCATATTCGCAACCTCAGGATCTCTTGTACCCGCGCCATGGACATTTTCCGTTCCGTGATTTTCAGCGCTTGGGGCGCTGATAGGGCTACTGCCTTACTTTTTTATTGATTCTTTGTTCGCCAGAAGCTCGACTACGGATGCAAGTTTTATGAATCCACCGCCAAGTGTTTATTGCGGGAGGTGGATTCGATCCACCACACCGGCTTCCGCCTTGCGATCGGTGCTTTCCGCACTTCTTCTATTGAGAGCCTGTTTGGTAATGCTGGGGAGATGCCACTCGCTCTGCGCCGCGTGCAGTGCATCACTCGCCTTTACGCGTGAGCCTGGCGCCTCCATCAGTCGCCAACAGCTGTCACTGCATCCGTAGCTGATCTCGATGGTGCCTATGCCGCTGAGAGACGCCAGTCATACCCTTTAGGGCCAAGAAACTCCTTCGAGAGGTAGATATAGCTCTCGGGCCGGTGGCGCCCCTGGTTCTGCCCATGACGCCACCCTGAAGGGTACCACATTTGGCTATTTGTCACCACGCCTCTGCTCCCAAAGCTTTCACTGTGCCGGGAGTATTGCGTTCGACCTTTTTGGAGCACACATCATGTCACGCTGGAACCGTGCCAGTGTATACGGATGGCTCCAAGTCTCAAGAGGGGGGCGGCTTCCACGCCGTATCCCCTCTGTTTGAAGTCAGCGGGGCTCTACCAGGTGATGCGTCTGTCTTCAAGGCCGAGCTGGTGGCAATACACCACTCGGTACGGGAGATTACGTGACGTGCCCGGTTCGGAGACCGGATTGTGATCTATAGCGACTCACAAAGCGCCCTGAGTGCTCTCGAGGCATTGGAATCTCTGCATCCCCTGGTTCGCGATATCCATGACGCCACGGTTTTTGCGAGCCGGGCGGATGTCAAGATTATCTTCTGCTGGGTTCCTGGACATCTAGAATTGCGGGGAATGAGCGCGCCGATGAGGGTGCCGATGAGGGTGCCAAAGAGTCCGCGAGGACTTAGCGACCGGACCAGCGTTTCGCTTTTCCTCACACCGACTGCATGGGAGGAATACGAGCAGCTCTTCGGACTGCTTGGCAAAGAAGATGGGAGACGGACGAAGGGAACTTAAAGTTGCGTGCCATTGCGCTGCGACTGTTCCAATGGACATATCCCCTAATGCCGCGCCGGCTTCAGGTTTCTTTCTGTCGTCTCCGAATTGGACACACTCGTGTGACGCATCGCTATTTGATGGAGCGCTCGCCTGCGCCCTATTGCAACGACTGCGTGGTCCCCCAGCCTGTTCGGCACATTCTTGTCGAATGTCCTAGTCTGGGTGATCTCCGCTCACGATACCTTTCCCGTACCGTAAAGGGCGGGGTCGCTACCGCCTGTCCCTTGTACTCAGGACAGATTCGTGCACATTGACTTGTGGACTTGTTGACTTTTGGGGGGAGGCCGGGCTTCTCCCCTTTATTTAAGGTTCTTTTTTGTTATTGTTTTGTTTGTAGGTTGCCCTCTCCTGCACAGGGGTGAGGGGGACCTCCCCCCGCTCCTGGAGATTGCTTCCTGATTGTTAAGTTTTTCCAATTTATATCATTGTTAAGTTTTCTTTTTTATATTTTAAAGTAGCCTAGTTCTAGGCTGTCGTGTTTTTCGGCGACTTATGCCCAAGTGGGTAGTTGCGAGATGGGCTCTATAAAATTAAAAAAAAAATACACTGATACGAACTGGGAGAAATTCAAAAAACATATAACGTCGAACACACTACACATATACACTGCCACTGGAGTAAATCCATAGACAGCATAAAACTCTGCACGCAACACACACCACACAAATCATACACATGCATAAAAAGAGTTTAAATTCTCCATACACACAAACTCATTACACTATACAACAACCACTAAACTAGAGGTTTACTACAACGTAACATTACACTCCTACCTGCGCGCATTCTATAATGCTTGCAGCTAGAACTGAATCGCCAGTTGCGTGAAGTGACTAGAATGGCGAATGACGCTCGCTGCACTGACCTATCTTTTTTTCTGGCGGCGGGTGAAGAGGATGATGGGCACGAACCCACTTTACCTATAACCCTCAACCATACCAACAGTAAACTCACCGACACTATTGACATCCTTGAACCATTTAGTTCCCCTGGAAAAGGTGCATACACAAAACAGACTAACAACACATGCACAAGAGCATTTCTAGGAAGTCCAGGAATGGCACCAGCTCCACATTGGTGATCTTGGCCCCCTGCCCCCTAATACAATTAGAAGTATCGATAACATTACCATACTAACCACTCATATTAACGAGGAGGAAACAAAGCACTACATTAAATGAACACCAAAACGCGCACATGGCCCCTCCGGCCTACCAACCACAATGATTCACCACCTCCCAGAAATAATCTTCCCTACATTTACACACCTATTTTACGCATCACTTACCTCTGGCAACTTTCCATGGCCATTAAAAAAATCTCACACAACCACACAAAATATTTTAAATAAGAAAAACAAAGAACTAAAATCTCCCCCAACAATTACAGAGCATCTAGGAAAGATATTTGAGCGTAAGGTCAACAACCGGCCCCGGAATTTCCTGGAGGATTGAGACGGGTGCTTCCCCTGCCAATATGGCTTCAGGAGAGGCCGTTCCTCTCAATCGGTTGTGGCTATCGTTCATGAGATCATGCAGAAAGCACAACAATCGCAACAAAAAAACACTTTCATTCAGCAAGGAGGTGGAGAAGGCCTTCGATAAGGTTTGGCATGAAGTAGTTCGTTGGAAACTAGCAAAAACAAACATAAAACTTCCTTTCTGCACCAGAAGGTTCTCGCTCACTCCCTTCTCCGACCAGAAGTGTCACATAAAATACAATAACACAGCATCGTGTCACTCACATTACCCGCAGGCTTATCCCAGGGTAGCAAACTGGTACCCACACACTACATAATGTGCACTAATGCCACCCAACGGCCACCTGAAAACTGCAGACCTAGGTACACACTGTCCTATGCCGAGGATGAGACCATTCTCGCCTACGGCGAGAGACCAAAGAAAATTGGAGCCCATGAACATATTAGCTACGAATCCTCAGAATAAAACAATTGACACTCTATGGGGCACGCGATCACTACATGCACAACATAGAAATATACATACAATCCAGAGTTTAATCCCACCCAGAACTAAGAAAACTCGCAAACAAATCTCACACCGATATTATAGCAGGAACATTTTTCCTGCTCAAAAATTTCCAAACACAGAAAAACATCAAACAAACAAGAGCCCAAAACGTTAACAAGATGCTGCGCAGGTTCTAACCTGCTAGCCCAAAACTCCAACTACACAGAAAACACTATTCAGACACCTCCTCACATACCCCCAGACATGGCAGAGGAAACCATAGCGCATTCAGAACTCTCCTCTGAAATGAGCATGTTGCTCTCCTGGTTACACAGTCATGACCACACTACATGAAAACACCAAACTAAAACCACCCAATACATACATCCACACCCGCTAAACACGACGGTTGATAAAACTTGCAAGAAACTGCACATACAGTACATCCATCCATATACACAAAAGACAATACAATGCGATGACATTAAAATACCCCGCAACCCTAGCCCGCCCTCAGCCAAAACCTAACCACACATGAAGTATCAGCAACATGAACAGCGCGTTTCTAGAAACCCATGCGTCTTCTCCCACGCCCCATCCTCCTTCCTCCTCCGTCAAACCC
The DNA here is from genome assembly GCA_963969495.1 of Ceratothoa steindachneri. Taxonomy (NCBI): domain Eukaryota; kingdom Metazoa; phylum Arthropoda; class Malacostraca; order Isopoda; family Cymothoidae; genus Ceratothoa; species Ceratothoa steindachneri. Next base: position 120,012,505 of record OZ018327.1, on the reverse strand, counting down.
AACACTACTACCTTACAAAAACAATAAAACCATGCGTCTGTTTCTAGCCAACGACCTTTCAACTTTTCCTATCACCCTAAAGTTTTTTCCGAACCTTTTGCTCTTCTACTAACGATCCCCTTTGGTCTTCTACAGTCATCCCTCCTCTGTTTTTTCTACTCAGAAATTGTATTACTGGGCACAAAAAATCAAACCAAAATATCAATTATGATCACTTCAACCCAGTTTCTCAAAATAACTACTTTTATCATATCAGGACAGAGAACAAGATCCAAAATCCCTTCACCACAAGTGAATCCTACACAGTCTATAGGGAAAAATTGTCCAAAAAATAATCAATAAAATGTCCCTAACTTTCATCATTCCTTTCTTCATCTTCCTAATATATAAAGGTAAGTTAAAAGCTCCACTATTATACTTGTTCTGCTGACAGTAAAACGTATAATTTATAACTTTGTTTCGGCGACATATAATGACAAGACGATGGTAATAAACAGAACTACAATAAACAAAGACACCACAATAAAAAAGGACATTTTAGTCACGCTCTTATCGAGACTTCTTGTAGGATTGGAATAGGAAACTCGAGCACACCCATGTGGGTATATTTACGTGGAAACAAATGAGAATTAAAAAAAGGTAAATTAAGAAAAAAAAGAGAAAAATCTTAAACATCCCCCCAAAATATCAGACCTTGGCAACTTTAAAAGGTCCAGGAAAAAATTACATAAAGGTCAAATATGGACCATCTTCTCGATTAAGACAAAGAAACCTTTATCGAATTCACATAAAGTAACATAGTTACAGGGAGCCATCATGGATTACTTAGTCCAGTCAAAGGCCAGTCCCATTCTATTTGATGTACTCAATAGTGGAAAATATGGGTAGTAGTAGAAGATAGTTTGAAGTTGGGAGGGTTTTGCCCCGGTTCAGAGGGCATCGCAAGCATTTACTTATTTATGCTTTTTTGATTTTTCTTTTTTGTTGTTTGTGGGAGGGAATCCCCACGTGGAAGATTTTTAGCAGAAAGGAACTCCCATGTGCAGCAAAAGGCCCGGCTAGGCCTAAAGTGGTAAGCCTACCCCTTCCCCTTCCAAAAGCGGTAGCCTTGAATCGAGTCCCCAACGATTCACTCTGCAAGAAGATTCGAGGCCCTTCGAGAGTAGAGCTGTTTCCCGCTAACCCCCAACTCCGGGGAGAGCCTCGGACATAAATAACGCTCGACTCCCTGGAAGAAACACAGAGTTGAGAAGTCTCACCAGAACCAAGAAGATTTCCCCATGGTTCCAAGTCAAGTGCTAGCAACAAAGCAAAGTGACAGCTGGACTATTTTGTGTATTTGGAATTAGCCCCAGCCAGGAGGTAATTCCACTGACTGATCGCCCCGAGTGATTTTCCCAACTTCTATTTCTTACGTTAATGTATATCAGAAATGTTGTCTCACTCTTTTGTGTTATTATTGTAACTATTATGCTAGTATTCCTCCTTTGGACATTGTCGCCACGATGTTCAATCACGCTTCATTTAATCCACAATAAGGCTCCGCATTTAAACAATATCATAATTCGTAAAATAACTGTCAATTTTGTTTTTAAAACTATTCAAACTCCGAGAATTTACTACCTCCGCGGGGATTGCGTTCCATTTATCGATGATTTTGAAGGTGAAATTTTGTTTAGCTCTGTTCATTTGAAACCTCCGTCCTTTTAGTTAAAAGCCGTTGTTACGTGTGATGCTAAATTTATTTACAATTTTTAATACCTCGATAAGCTCACCTCGCAATCGCCTAAGTTTGAGAGTCGGTAATTTTAGTATATTTAATCTTCTGACATTCGATTTATTTCTAATCGAGGGAATTAGTTTAGCTTTCCATTGTTGAATTATTTCCATTTTATTTATGTTTACATGTGTATAATTTGGCCACAATTGTATCGCGTAGTCCAGGTGTGACCTTAGTCAACTTTTATATAGAGGTATGATTATATCTTAGTGTTTGTAGTGAGAACTCGCAATAAATCCAAGCATTCGGTGTGCCTTCTTACACGCTTCGTTACACTGTTTATTAAACTTAAGATCCTTTGAAACCCGCACCCCTAAATCTTTTTCTTCGTCCAGGGATATAAGATTTTTACCACCCATTTCATAGTTAAAACTTGGGTACTTCGACCTACGTGCAAAACTCTACACTTGTCTAAATTGAATTTCGTGGTCCATTAATTAGATGATTTGAAGATTTTTTTCTAGATCCCGCTGAATTAATTTTCTATCGTTCTGATTAAAAGTTTTACCTCGAATTTATGTTTTGTTTGCAAATATGGATAATCTACCAAGTAGGCCAGTGTCCATATCCTTTACAAAATTAGAAACAACAATGTTCCCAACACAAGCCCGTGGGGCACGCCACTTGTAATAATTTCCACTCCGAAAATTTACCGTTTAAAACTACTTTCTGCTTGCGATTATTTAGCCACAACTCTATTTATTGCAGAAGGTTTCCCCCAATTCCATACGCAAAAAGTTTAGTTAGTAATCGCCTATGATGAACGGTGTCGAATGCCTTAGCGAAGTCTAAGTAAACTATGTCCAAAGATCTACTTTCGTCATAGCTTTTAATCATGATGTCATAAAATTCTAAAAGATTAGTTGAACATGAACGTTTCTGTATAAAATTGTGTTTTCTATCATTTATGAAATTATCGCATTCCCAAGCCTTTTAATTCTCTCAGTTATATCTTCGAAACGTGATCATGGTAAATACCCTCGTTCTTCTTTTCCACTTTCAAAGTATTTTTTATAAATCTAACCCGCGAAAAACCCACTACAATTATACCAGATGGGTCATTTTCTACAATCTCTCCTATAACCTCATCCCTTTATCCTAGATCCCATACTCACAGAACCTATTGCTACAAAGAAGAGGCTCATTACTATTCTTAGTCTTTTTTACATTACACACTGTGGAAGTATGAATTCGAACGCGCCTTGTGGCTTAATTATTATCAGGCCTAGACTGGCGCCTGCTATGTATATTTTCATTTTTGATCACCTTCCCCCACTCTGATAGCGTTGACTGCCCGTATGACCGATGGTGTTTCCCTCGTCAAAACGGTGCTTATCAAACTCCCTTGTTTGCATTTTCTGACGCCATGCTATCCCTTTGGACTTCGCTCGTCTCTCGTCCACTCCCACTTGCCTCTTTCCTCCAAAAATACTCCCTATTTAAGACGAGGTGCATAGTTCTCATCAGAAAGTGAGAATTAGGAAGTCTTGTAGCTCAGATCAAGTGTATTTGTATTCCAGTCGAACCGAGCTTCGTCGTCGTGATATCTTGAGCAGATCATTCCCGTAATCCGCTCTGTTCAGAGGAAGATTACCGCTACTTTATTACGGCCCGGATGAGTATCCTGGACTTGCTTCTTCTTATCCGTCTTCTGGAAATTCTACGCCGTCGGTTGACGAGTCTCTACTGTGGTCGCCCTCCCCCCGGAAGTCGGAGTAATCGCAAACCCGTTGGAGTTCCCTGAACTCTCATACCCAGAGTTCATTCTACGAAGACCTGGCCACTGGTCTTCAGTTCCAGTCAATCATCCGAGGTAATCCAGAATCTTACCCTCGTTAGTCACCTCATTCTCTCAAGTACTAAGAAGACCCAATAATCGCATAACGAAAAGATTTAGTAATCTTACTCCTATTATTTAAACCGTTGAATATATTAATAATTCCCGGGCCCAGCTTCCATTAATTCCTGCCTGCTATAAATTTCATTGTCAATCTAACCTTTGTGCTAATTTTCATAGTTAACCATTTATCTTGTATTAAAGCTTATTTTTGTAGAGGTGTTTCCTTAAATAATTCCTGAGTTGAATCTGGCAAACGAGTTCCCCTTTTCGAATAGCCAACTTGTAATTAAGTAGCACTCTTACTTTGGGAGGCCATTGCCTTCCCTTCGCTGCATACCTGTCTGAGTACAGGGCCGAGATTTGCCGGCCTGACTCAATAACGTATGTACCCATATTAAACCTTGGGAATCCTGTGTTGTACCTCCACACACACATTCTTACAGCTACAACAATAATATCCTCCACTCCAAAATTGCATACACCCACACTCTTCTTTCAATTTATTATAACCTCAGACCTACCTAGCTCCATTTCCCCAAAGATTCTTTACCTGTTCTACCGGTAACCCTTGCATCCCAAACTAAATTGAGATTCTTGCCATCATTCGTCAATCATTAAGTTTCTATTACTCTTTCACTCATAACATTATTGGACCTATAATTAATATCCTGCTCATCTTCTTTCTAATATATTCTCTGAATGAAGTTTCTAAGCTCATAACCGCTAAGATAAGACACGCTATTTCACTCGTTAAAAAGCAAACGACACATTTAGAAGATTACCCTCTCCTCAACAGACTAAGAACATCGCCCATAACATCCAGTTCTGTCATAATCATAAGTAATAATAATAAATAAATGGTCCTAAACCAATTTACACAAACACTTATAAACCAGGTTAAATTGTCTTGCCGGAATTATTTGACAAAGAAATTTTATTTTTATATAGCTTGGTATTCAATTATATCATTGGTCTGCTTTTCAAAACTTTTTCTAAGGTTTTTCAACTGATTTAGAATCATATTTGTATGTTGAATTTAAGAATATAATTAGTTTTCTTTGGTCAGCTCTGGTTTCTAAGATATGCTTGATTTATATTAGAACGTATATTCCAAAATAGCGCTATCATCCAACCGTTTATTACTTCTGTTTTGTCACATTTAGTGATAAGTAACCATACATAACCTAGTTTATTAAACTTTTCAGATCTAGATTTGCATTACAATGGAGCGTACGTGTACGAATCATCCGAATAGGTTACAAGATTGCTGACCTGCTCAACTTAATGGGCCTGAAGTATGATGCTGTGAAATGGATAATTTTCATTGGTTAATCTAACAGAAGTCTCAAATCAGTTCTTGATAATGGCAATAAGTTTTCATTGATTCCTGTTGGACACTCAGCAACAATGAAAGAAACCTACAACAGCATAGACCGTCTGTTGTCTGCTCTCAACTACCAGGAACACAAATGGCTGATCTGTGGATATTATAAAGTTGTTGGACACATCCTAGGCCCTCAAGGAGGGTACACAAAGTTACATGTTTTATGTGCTTGTGAGACAGTCGGGTTGACGACCAGCATTATCTCAGATAAGACTGACCGCAAAGACAATGATTAGAACCCGGTTGATACGATGTTCTTTACTGTTTTCCCGAGAATTGTGGAGACCAGTGAAGAGCAGGGTGAGCGCTTTCACCAAGATTTCACCAAGGAACGCTAACAAGGGCGTTGGGATGTCAGTCTTCTGACTGACTACTGCTAGTGCCTGAAAAGGAATTTGGTGTCTGCTAGGCCCAATCGGAAGTCTCTGAAGAGACCATCCATCCATGAGTAGCTTTTTTGTATGTTGTACTTTTATTTGTATCAATTAGAACATTCTATAAACCTTCTGTGTATAAATCAGTTCAAAATTTACTATTGTGTATACATTCGCCTACAAATAGATCGGAATATAGGAATTTCTGGCATTTGTTTATATCTGATTAGATAAAATGAGCAGGGTTTTCTGATTAAGCGACAAAAACTGGCCAAAAATCAAGTATTATGTGTAAGACCTTGAAAGCAGCGCAGACCAGTATTATGTTACTCTAGATTATTTGTAAATTACAAAAATAATAAGCAAAAGGTTCTATCCATATTAGCCCATCTTAAACAATTTGACATTAAGATTAAATTGAAATATGAATCAACCTTGTATCTGATCTTTATAGCCCCTCCCTAAAAACATTGGTTATTTATACAATCCAATGTTAGAATTAATGTGAGAGCTACATTGGACAGACAGGAAAATAACTCAGTGTACAGGTAAAACAGCCTGATTCTGATATACGCCGTTGGACTACTCAAAGTGATGTTTTATTTATATGGCCCTCTATAAGCTTGCATTGCAGTAATCATATTGCTAGATACATTTTATATGTGTCTGTATAGCAGACACATGTTTATTTACCCTTGAACTTTTGAAATTATTAATCTGATCAAATCCGCAAATATTAATTTTTTTCTTGTAATGGATTCTGTATCTCCATTTTTTCTTCATTCCCTGTATGAGGCCTGATTAATAGAGGTAAAAGAGTTGGTAATCTTATACTTTTACTGCGGATTATCTGCATAGCTACTTAAATATTGCCTAAATACCAAAATACAAAATAAATTGCCACCATTTAAATAAGATTAGTTTAAGATCAATGAATTGCCACTGACTCGGTTTTTGAGCTGAACAAAACATGCTTCCTTTTATCCCAGAAGGCAATGTGAGACGAGAAAGAGACAAAACAGCTAACTAAACCTTAACCACAAACCCTCACGCATTCTACCGTTGGTTCACTCCTAAAGCAATCTTCTCTCAGGGCTTAATAGCCCCCCCAAAAAAGCACTCGTTTTTCAAATATCCGGGGAGATAGTAATGACTAAGGGGATCCTTAACTTAATAGTTAGCTAATAGAAGTTGGCCTAAAGAAATAGAACAATAACTAAGATTATTTAAGGGTGAATAAACCGCTATGAACTCGAGTTAAAAAACACGTGTATCTTTTATCCAAGAACGCAATGTTCTATGGCAAAGGGTGAGATTAAGTTTTGAAGTCTTACCCACAAACTGTCACCAAATACCACCTGGATTAACACCTAATGAGGTACTCTCAAACTGGTCTTATTAGCCTCGGATTGAGGGAACGTTAGCTAAAAATTAATTTACTGAATGTAGCGTCCTGTTGACTCAATCCGATCTTAGTTAGCGATAAACATGAGGTGAAACTTATCAAGTTGGTTAAAGATTTCCTGCAAATCAGAGCGAAGATTTTAAAGTTTTTAGTAATAGAATCTAGCTAGAGGGCTCAATAAAAAAACACAAATAGCTATTATAATAAAAGCAATTTTCATTTCAGTACCAAGAAAAAATAAACTAATTATAAACCTTTAGAGATACGTTCAGTAAGCTATCGTTATGAAAAGGAATAACAAGGAGTAACAACAAGGAGTAACAACAAAGAAAAAAGGTACCCTAGGAGACCTTACGGTCCATTCAAAGAGGGTACCTTTGGATTAGCAATCGAGCAAGCACAAGGCTGCTCAATTGTTTTGCGTCCATAAACGGCCACTTTTCAAGACCTTGTATAGTTTTGACTTGAACTGGTCAACAAATTCACTGTTGACAACTTCCACTGGAAGTGCGTTCCACATACCGCAAATACTGTAGGTGAAAAAATTTCCACACAGTTGCGGTTGTAACGCTTCAATTCAAGTTTGAAGCCGTGATTGCGCGTTTTGTTCTCACTCAGTGTGAAAATATCCCGGTAGTCAACATTGTCGAACCCTCGAAGTATTTTGAAAACTTCGATGAGCTGACCACGCAGTCTACGGGTTTCCAGCGAGAACAGATCTAATTCCCTTAGTCTATCCTTATAACTTTTATGTCGGATAGAGGGAATAAGCTTAGTTGCCCTGGATTGTACGCGTTCCAATCTCGCGATGTCCTTTCGCAATGAAGGACTCCAAAATTGTACGGCATACTCCAGGTGCGGTTGGACAAGTGAGTTGTACAGGCACAGTACAATCTCCTGGTTCCGATAACCAAACTGGCGCTCAATATAGCCTAGCATCCTTTGGGCCTTTTTCTTCGCCTCAATGCACTGTTTCGAGAACTTGAGGTCACTAGTGATTGTTACACCCAAGTCCTTCTCAGTGTCGGTGGATTCAATAGCAGTGCCCTTAAGGATATACTAAGATTGGAGGTTTCTGTGGCCGATATGCATCACTTTGCATTTCCTCACGTTAAAAGGCATTTGCCACGTGTCAGACCACTCCCCAATCTTCCCAAGATCTTCCTGCAGGCGGGCAGTAATTCCATCCTTTTCAACGTTCATACCAAGCTTGGTATCGTCAGCAAATTTGGAAATCCTGGCAACCATGTAACCGTCCATGTCGTTGACGTAGATGATGAATAGTAGTGGTCCCAGGACAGAACCTTGAGGCACCCCGCTAGTAACGGGCACCCACTCAGAAGACTGTCCATTCACCACCACCCGTTGCCGTCTGCCACTTAGCCAGTTCTTGATCCAGCTGGCTACTTTTCCGTCTATGCCCAGCGCTCGCACTTTTTGGAGAAGGCGGCGGTGTGGTACCTTATCAAAGGCTTCCTGAAAGTCTAAGTACACCACATCCACCGCCTTGTCCCGATTGTGCTCACTGAACACGAAGTGGAAGAATTCCACAAGGTTCGTCAGGCATGACCGTTGCCTTCGGAAGCCGTGCTGGGAACTCCTCAGTAGCAGGTTTGACTCTAAATACGACGTCATTTTGTCCACCATCATGCTTTCCATGAGTTTACCGACTATCGAAGTCAGACTGATAGGTCGGTAGTTCGACGGTTGGCTTCGGTCCCCCTTCTTGAAGATAGGAGTCACCTCCGCCTCACGCCAGTCTCTAGGAACGCATTCGGTCCGGATTGACATGTTAAAGATTGCGCTCAGGTGTCGTGACACTTGATCGCGCACTTCTTTCAACACTTTAGGTAGAAACCCGCCTGGTCCAGGGGACTTATTCGTCTTTAGGTCAGCGATCTTTTTCTTTATTTCTCCTTCGGTGAGGTCCATTGCCTCCAGCTTTTCCCCCGAGTAGGAATCCGTCGGCTGGGGGATGGGACCACACTCTTCAGTAAATACTGAAGAGAAGTAGTCGTTGAGGAGGTTAGCATTTTCTGCATCTAAGTGCTTCAATGTCCCCTCCTCATTTCTCAAAGGGCCAATCGTTCGACGGATTGGTTTACGGCTGTTCACATATCCTAAAAAACTCCTTGGGATTCTCTGTACAGAGTCTTGCCACTCGGAGTTCCTCAGAACGCTTAGCCGCCCTTATGCTGGACTTCACTCTTCCGGCTAGCCTCCGGTATTCGTCAAAGTCACCCGAGATCTTCGATTTTCGGTACACAGTTCTCTTCTTCCTAAGCAGTTGGCCGATTTCCCGATTAAACCACTTTGGTTGAACAAAAGACCGACGGGGACATTTCAGAGGGATGAAACGCGATTGAAGACTCATGAATGTGGTTTTGAAACTGTTCCACGAGTCCTTAACAACATCGCACACGTCTAGCCTCGCGGCAGTCAGTCCAGCACGAAGATCTGCAAAGTCTGCTCTTTTCAAATCGAGTTTCTTCGATTTACTAGTAGCAGGCCCTGCCTTCGGAGCTTTGACTACAAATTTAATTAGTCGGTGGTCACTGCCACCAAGCTCTTCGCCAACAGAGAGGTCCTCAACGATGTCATCCTCAGAGGTGAAAACCAAGTCGAGGATATTGTTTCCTCTCGTTGGCTCTCTCACCAATTGAGTGAGGATTTTGTTGTTCGCGAACTCCAGGAGTAGTGCGTTCTTGCCACAGGGTTCTCTGGTTTCCCAGTCAACTTGTGTGTTGAAATCACCCATGACGATACACACTCTGTCTTCGACAAGTTCTCCTAATAGCTGGTACAGATCTCTGTCCTTTTCAACGAGTTGGGCAGGAGGTCTATAAAGCACCAGGGTCCTGTATTGGGCAGGACCTATCTCTAGGTCAACACCTAGTAGTTCATGGTCGGATACGACATTTAACAATCGACTTTTGCATTCGAATATGAAAGAGAAGGAATAGATATATGTACTATTCAAGCAAAAAGATCTAAGCAAATCAAAATAAAATTTCTAATTAAAACAAGTACTAAAGGGTTAATTTAGGATGAGATTCGTTTTAACACAATTACGATTTTGTAATTTCCAAAGACAGAGACGTTAATTAAAGTGATGCTCACTGATGTTATTTTTAACTTCTGGAACTTAATAATAACGTAGTTATTCACTTGGAAATATATTGTTATTTTGATAAATTTGAATGTTTCTGCGTCACTTTGAGCATGTGTCTTTTGGCGCTTATCAAATAGCATTGTTTTTTACATTGTCGTATATTTCGGACGATTCGTGGATGTCTGCGTTTTCAGTTTATATGGTATAATGACGTTCGGTGGCTATGCTAGGTCGCAATACCAACTAATACGAGAGGTTTGGGATGACTATTGTCAGGCTTTAGAAATAAATAGGGTTCGCAGTGTAAACCAGCGAGATATAACATGCCCTTCATGCCGCAGTATTTGTAGATTTAGCCAGGATCAGAATTTATTTTACTGTTTTAAAATTAGAAAATATTGGAAAGAGAGTAAGTCCCAATGCACATTTTCCTTTAGTGCATTTAAGGGCACGTAGCTTTCTAATTCCCGCATTCGAACAAGTGCTAGCCTTTTATTTATAAACTAGAGGCCGAACGACATTTAACAATCGACTTTTGCATTCGAATCTGATGATAGGATTTCGAATTAGGATTATTGCAAGTTTTTTAAATTGTGTCGGGGGAGAGGGGGGGGACGAAGACCCCCATTTGGAAAGTGCATAAAAAAATGTTATTTTTTTGGTGGAAATAGCCTAAAGTAGGCGGCGCTATAATCGTTTTACATTACCAGGTTAGGTCTGGTCTGGTTCTGGATCCTTTAAATGATTTTGAAAATGTATTTTTCTTATGTAGTTATGTGTGTACTTTTGAGATCTGAAACTCGTTTTTACTGAAAATACATACTTTTTCTATTATGGACCTTCAATCGATAATGGGAGAAGTATGTATTTCCCGGAAATACGAGTGTCAGAACTGAAAAGAACACATAAAACTGCATAAGAAAAACATATTTTTAAATTATTGTGCGAATTTGTGTTAAAACGAATCTTAACCTTAATTTATAATAAATTAACTCCATAGTATGTTGAAGTCCTCCAAATTGTAAATCAATTGAGCAGGTTTAGGCTTTAACCAAGCGGAACGATTCTCGGCTAAAAAAAAATCCTAACACAAATAAACTTGCCAAATATTTACTGAAAACAATCAAGAAATTGGGGTAAAACTTCAGTTTCGGTGCTGTTTATAGGCTACAATTTTAGGCTACAATATAACTTATGACGTCAGACGGTAGCGTCAGATGTGAAGAATTACAACGTTATATTTTTTTTGTATATGAGTATATACTGGGGGCTGTGCCCCCCGGACCCCCCAATTGATTGAAACTGAGGATCTTCGCAGGGTGGTTTTCGCAGTGATATCTCCCCCACGAGCAGTCCCCTTGAATTTACTGGGTTTTTTTCCACAACAGCTTTTTACTAACAGAAAAACCTAACCTAATAACAAACAATACTTACTTTTATAGGTTTCTTGATTAGTTTATGCGCCTCTGGATAAACTAAAAGTTTTTCGCGATTATATAAACTAAAGCCGAATTCGAATAACGAAGAAGCACAAGTAGAGCACGAAAAACGCACGAAACAGAAACAAATGCTAAGCGGATTCTATTTTTAGCTACGACTTTGGCAGTAAGAAGCTGTTATCGTTCAGGGCAAACAAAAAATACGAAAATAAAACAAAAAACGATAAAAGACATCAGAAACCTCACCTAACTTAGAAAAAACTATAAACGAGCAGAGAAGCAGATATTTAGTAAATAATACAGACTAAAAGTTACAAATCTCCCCCAAAACAAAAAATATAACGTCGTGATTGGTTACATCTGAAGCTACCGTCTGACGTCATATGAAACATATTGTAGCCAAAAATTGTAGCCGACTAACAGCGCCACCTACCGTGCGCTTCGAATCGGAAGTATTACTGAAATTGGCCCAATCACATTAAAGGGTAAACAACAAGGGCGAAGGATTGTAAACAGAGAGTAAAAAAAAAATTCCCTTGAAACCAACACATTTAGATTAAAATATAAACTTTCAAAGCTTTTCATTTAAAAAATTAGGCTTAGGTAAAAGATGTATACAAAATCTCTCAAAATACAATTAATTACCTTAGACCCAAGAGAACAGCTCTCGCTAGCAGCGTGGATACTGCGTTGGTGTCCCAACGTCGCGGTACGGGGTTCGATCCCAGCATGAGTGGACACAAACGTGGGCGAACGAAGAGATCAGGCTATCAATCGGTGGGGGCGCTGTGCTCAGCCCTGTATTCGGGTGGGTAGATCTTACACTTCTCATCACACAAGTAGAACATTGCTTTCTTTCCTTTCCCGTCTTCGCAGCATAACACACACACACACACACACATAAACACTCTTTGTTCCAAGGAATCCTGCCGATGGGTATCTCTATTCACATACTTCTGACGCGGAACAGGTCCCTCTCCCCCGAGGTGACGAAGGCTTCAACCTGAACGCTGTTTGGTGACAAAACAATACTTCCTGGCACTTCCCCCAAAGACGACCGAACCTTGATGCCCTCAGGCTCACCAGCGATGGTCACACTGACCTTTATGTCTATTTCATTATCCGGGAAAGGATCCACCCGGATAAAGGCAGGTTGGCGAACACCACTCCTCCTAAACTCACGAAATAAGATACATGTAAAAATAGGGAAAATCGATTGACCCAAAGGACTTATTAATACTAAGAAAGAAGCGTTTGCTACTTTTACAGTTATTTTATTTCTTTGCTTATTTTTATTTCTAAACTTTTTAAACCATCGAAATAACATTTACGCTTGACCCTTTAACTAAACATTTACGCTTCACCCTTTAACGAAACATTTAAGCTTCACTCTTTAACTAAACATTTACGCTTCATCCTTTTACTAAACAAAACCTGAAGAGAGATAATTAAGGGTAGTCGAAAAGTAAGCAAATCGGATTGAGCAGAAATTTGAGCAATAGACTAATTTAAAGTATCTTTGGACTATCAATGGACTACTTTAAAATATTTTGTATTATCAATGGACAACTTTAAAGTATCTTTGCACGATCAATGGACTACTTTGAAGTATCTTCGCACTTCAATGGACTACTTTAAAGTATGTTTGCACTATTAATGGACAACTGTAGAGTATCATTGCATTATCAATAGACTACATTAAAGTGTCTTTGTACTATCAATGAAATAATTTGAAGTATCCTAGCACTTTCACTATACTACTTTAGGGTGTCTTTGCAATATCAATGGACTACTTTAAAGTATCTTTGCAATATCAATGGACTACGTTAAAGTATATTTGCACTATCAATAGACAAATTTAAAGTGAAATTGCACTATCAATGGAATGCTTTAAAGTATTCTTGCAATATCAATGGACTACTTTAAAGTATTCCTTGCACTATCAATAGACTACTTTAAAGTATCCTTGCACTATCAATAGACTACTTTAAAGTATCCTTGCACTATCATTAGACTACTTTAAAGTGTCTTCGCACTATAAATGGACTACTTTAAAGTATCCTTGCACTATCAATAGATTACTTTAAATTATCCGTGCACTATCAATAGACTACTATAAAGAGTCTTTGCACTATAAGAGGATTACTTTTAAAGTATTCCTCGAACTATCAAAAGACTACTTTAAAATATCCTTGCACTATCAATAGACTATGTTAAAGTGTCGTTGAACTATCTATGGACTACTAGAAAGTAGCTTTACACTATCAATGGACTATAGTAAAGTATCCTTGACTATCAATAGACACCTTTAAAGTGTCTTTACACTATCAATAAACTACTTCAAAGTATCCTTGCACTATCAATAGACTACTTTAAAATGTCTTTGCAGTATCAACGGACTACTTTAAAGTATCCTTGCACTATTAATGGACTAATATAAAGTGTTTTTTCACTATGAATGGTCTACTTTAAAGTATCTTTTAACTATCAATGAAGTACATTAAAGTATCTTTGCACTATTAATGGACTACTTTAAAGTGTCTTGCACTATTAATAGACTAATTTAAAGTATATTTGCACAATCACTGGACTACTTTAAAGTATCTTTGCAATAATAAGGGACTACTTTAAAGTATCTTTGCATTAATAAGGGACTACTTTAAAGTATCATTGCACTAACAATGAACTACATTAAAGTATTCCTTGCACTATAAATAGACTACTTTAAAGTATGCCTGCTATATTAATAGACTACTCTGAAATGTTTTTGAAATACCAATGGACTACTTTAAATATCCTTGCATTATCAAAGAACCAATATAAAGTATCCTTGCACTATTAATTGACTAAAATAAAGTGTCTTTGCACTATCAATGGTCTACTTTAAAGTATCTTTGAACTACCAATGGAGTACATTAAGGTATCTTCACACTATCAATGGACTACTTTAAAGTGTCTTGCTGTATCAATAGACTACTTTAAAGTATATTTGCCCTAAAACTGGACTACATTAAAGTATCTTTGAATTTTCAAGTGACTACTCTAAAGTATATTTGCACTATCAATGAACTACTTTAAAGTATCTTTGCACTATCAATAGACTACATTAAAGTGTCTCTGCACTATCAATAGACTACTTTAAAGTATCCTTGCACTATCAATACACTACTTTAAATTGTCTTTGCACTATCAATATACTACTTTAAAGTGTCTTTGCACTATAAGTGGACTACTTTAAAGTATTTCTTGCACTACCAATAGACTTTTTTAAAGTATCCTTGAACTATCTATAGATTACTTTAAATTGTCATTGCACTATCAATGTACTACTTTAAAGGATCCTTGAATTATCAATGGACTACATTAAAGTGTCTTTACACTATCAATGGTCAACTTTAAGGAATCTTTGTACTATAAATGGAGTACATTAAAGTATCTTTGCACTATCAATAGACTAGTTTAAAGTATATTTTACACTATCACTAAACTACTTTAAAGTATCCTTGCACTACCAGTAGACTAACTTATATTGTCTTTGCAAAATCAATGGACTATTTTTTAGTATCTTTGCACTATCAATGAAATACTTTAAATTATCTTTGCACAAACAATACAATACTTTTTAGTGTTTTTGCACTATAAATATACTACAGTAAGTATCTTTGAACTATTATTAGACTACATTAAAGTATTTATTGCACCATCAACAGACTACTTTAAAGTATCCTTGCACTATTAATAGACTACTTTAAATTGCCTTTGAACTCTCATTGGACAACTTTAAAGTATCCTTGCACTATAAATAAACTACTTTAAATTATCTTCAATCTATCAATGGACTACTTTAAAATATCTTTGCACTATGAATAGACTACTTTAAAGTGTCTTTGCACTATCAATAGACTACTTTCAGGTATCTTTGTACCATCAAGGGACTCCTTTAAAATTTCTTTTCACTATCAATGGACTACTTTAAAGTATCCTTTACTATCAATAGACTACTTTAAAGTATATTTGCACTATAAAGGGAAATCTTAAGGTATCTTTGAACTACCAATTGAGGACATTAAAGTATCTTTGCACTATCAATGGACTACTTTAAAGTGTCTTGCAGTATCAATAGATTACTTTAAAGTATATTTGCTCTATCAATAGACTACTTTAAAGTGTCTTTTCACTATCAATAGACTAGTTTAAAGTATCTTTGCACTATAAATGGACTACTTTAAAGTATTTCTTGCACTATCAATAGACTTTTTCAAAGTATCCTTGCACTATCTATAGACTACTTTAAATTGTCATTGCACTATCAATGGACTAATTTAAGGTATCCTTGCTCTATTAATAGACTAATTTAAATTGTTTTTACACTATAAATGGACTACTTTAAAGTATCTCTTGAATTATCAATGGACTACTTTAAAGTGTCTTTGCACTATCAATGGTCTACTTTAAGGTATCTTTGCATTATCAATGGAGTATATTAAAGTATATTTGCACTATCAATAGACTACTTTAAAGTATCTTTACACTATCACTGAAATACTTTAAAGTATCCTTGCACTACCACTAGACTAATTTAAATTGTCTTTGCAAAATCAATGGACTATTTTAAAGTATCTTTGCACTATCAATGGAATACTTTAAATTATCCTTGCACAAACAATACACTACTTTTTATTGTTTTTGCACCATCAATAAACTACATTAAAGTATCTTTGAACTATCATTATACTTCTTTAAAGGATTTCTTGCACTATAAACAGACTACTATAAAGTATCTTTGCACTATTAATAGACTACTTTAAATTGCCTTTGAACTCTCATTGAACTACTTTAAAGTATCCTTGCACTATAAATAGACTACTTTAAAGTATCCTTGCTCTATCAATGGACTACTTTAAAATATCCTTGCACTAGCAATAGACTACTTAAAGTGTCTTTGCAAAGTCAATGGACTATTTTAAAGTATCTTTGCACTATCAATGGAATACTTTAAATTATCCTTGCACTATCAATAGACTACTTTTTAGTATTTTCGCACTATCAATATACTACATTAAAGTATCTTTGAACTATCATTTGACTACTTTAAAGTATTTCTTGCACTATCAATAGACTACTTTTAATTATCTTTGCACTATCAATGGACTAATTTAAAGTATCCTTGCACTATCAATAGACTACTTTAAAGTTTCATTTCACTATCAATGGACTACTTCAAATTATCTTTACACTATCAATAGACTACTTTAAACTGTCTTTAAACTATCAATATATTACTTTAAACTGTCATTACACTATAAATATACTACGTTAAACTATCTTTGCACTATCAATGGACTACTGTAAAGTATTCCTTGCACTATCAATTGACTACTTTAAAGTATCTTTGCACTATATATAGACTACTTTAAAGTGTCTTTGCACTTTCAATGGACTACTTTAAAATATCCTTGCACTATCAATAGACTACTTTAAAGTGTCTTTGAACTATCAATGGAATACCCTAAATTATCTTTATAAGATCAATGAACTACTTTAAAGTATCTATGTATTATCACTGGACTACTTTAAAGTATCTTTTCACTATCAATGGACCACTTTGAAGTAGTCCTTCCACTATCAATAGAGTACATTAAAGTATCCTTGCACTAACAATAGACTACTTTACAGTGTTTTTGCACTATTAATGGACTACTTTGAAGTATCCTTGAATTATCAATGGACTACATTAAAGTGTCTTTACACTATCAATGGTCAACTTTAAGGAATCTTTGTACTATAAATGGAGTACATTAAAGTATCTTTGCACTATCAATAGACTAGTTTAAAGTATATTTTACACTATCACTAAACTACTTTAAAGTATCCTTGCACTACCAGTAGACTAACTTATATTGTCTTTGCAAAATCAATGGACTATTTTTTAGTATCTTTGCACTATCAATGAAATACTTTAAATTATCTTTGCACAAACAATACAATACTTTTTAGTGTTTTTGCACTATAAATATACTACAGTAAGTATCTTTGAACTATTATTAGACTACATTAAAGTATTTATTGCACCATCAACAGACTACTTTAAAGTATCCTTGCACTATTAATAGACTACTTTAAATTGCCTTTGAACTCTCATTGGACAACTTTAAAGTATCCTTGCACTATAAATAAACTACTTTAAATTATCTTCAATCTATCAATGGACTACTTTAAAATATCTTTGCACTATGAATAGACTACTTTAAAGTGTCTTTGCACTATCAATAGACTACTTTCAGGTATCTTTGTACCATCAAGGGACTCCTTTAAAATTTCTTTTCACTATCAATGGACTACTTTAAAGTATCCTTTACTATCAATAGACTACTTTAAAGTATATTTGCACTATAAAGGGAAATCTTAAGGTATCTTTGAACTACCAATTGAGGACATTAAAGTATCTTTGCACTATCAATGGACTACTTTAAAGTGTCTTGCAGTATCAATAGATTACTTTAAAGTATATTTGCTCTATCAATAGACTACTTTAAAGTGTCTTTTCACTATCAATAGACTAGTTTAAAGTATCTTTGCACTATAAATGGACTACTTTAAAGTATTTCTTGCACTATCAATAGACTTTTTCAAAGTATCCTTGCACTATCTATAGACTACTTTAAATTGTCATTGCACTATCAATGGACTAATTTAAGGTATCCTTGCTCTATTAATAGACTAATTTAAATTGTTTTTACACTATAAATGGACTACTTTAAAGTATCTCTTGAATTATCAATGGACTACTTTAAAGTGTCTTTGCACTATCAATGGTCTACTTTAAGGTATCTTTGCATTATCAATGGAGTATATTAAAGTATATTTGCACTATCAATAGACTACTTTAAAGTATCTTTACACTATCACTGAAATACTTTAAAGTATCCTTGCACTACCACTAGACTAATTTAAATTGTCTTTGCAAAATCAATGGACTATTTTAAAGTATCTTTGCACTATCAATGGAATACTTTAAATTATCCTTGCACAAACAATACACTACTTTTTATTGTTTTTGCACCATCAATAAACTACATTAAAGTATCTTTGAACTATCATTATACTTCTTTAAAGTATTTCTTGCACTATAAACAGACTACTATAAAGTATCTTTGCACTATTAATAGACTACTTTAAATTGCCTTTGAACTCTCATTGAACTACTTTAAAGTATCCTTGCACTATAAATAGACTACTTTAAAGTATCCTTGCTCTATCAATGGACTACTTTAAAATATCCTTGCACTAGCAATAGACTACTTAAAGTGTCTTTGCAAAGTCAATGGACTATTTTAAAGTATCTTTGCACTATCAATGGAATACTTTAAATTATCCTTGCACTATCAATAGACTACTTTTTAGTATTTTCGCACTATCAATATACTACATTAAAGTATCTTTGAACTATCATTTGACTACTTTAAAGTATTTCTTGCACTATCAATAGACTACTTTTAATTATCTTTGCACTATCAATGGACTAATTTAAAGTATCCTTGCACTATCAATAGACTACTTTAAAGTTTCATTTCACTATCAATAAACTACTTCAAATTATCTTTACACTATCAATAGACTACTTTAAACTGTCTTTAAACTATCAATATATTACTTTAAACTGTCATTACACTATAAATATACTACGTTAAACTATCTTTGCACTATCAATGGACTACTGTAAAGTATTCCTTGCACTATCAATTGACTACTTTAAAGTATCTTTGCACTATATATAGACTACTTTAAAGTGTCTTTGCACTTTCAATGGACTACTTTAAAATATCCTTGCACTATCAATAGACTACTTTAAAGTGTCTTTGAACTATCAATGGAATACCCTAAATTATCTTTATAAGATCAATGAACTACTTTAAAGTATCTATGTATTATCACTGGACTACTTTAAAGTATCTTTTCACTATCAATGGACCACTTTGAAGTAGTCCTTCCACTATCAATAGAGTACATTAAAGTATCCTTGCACTAACAATAGACTACTTTACAGTGTTTTTGCACTATTAATGGACTACTTTGAAGTATCCTTGAATTATCAATGGCCTACTTTAAAGTGTCTTTTCACTATTAATGGTATACTTTAAAGTATTTTTGCACTATTAATGAAGTACATTAAAGCATCTTTGCACTATCAATGGACTACGTTAAATTGTCTTGCACTATCAATAGACTACTTTAAAGTATCTTTACACTATCACTGAACTACTTTACATATCTGTGTGTCGTAGAATGGACTCTCGACGCTATACCATATATAACTATTCGTTAAGGGAACTTATTTAATTATCTTTAGAGTGCGTGGATGTCTGGCGGGCCGATATTATGTATCTTCGATATGATTAAGAAGTGGAACTGAGCTCAAGGATAATAATATTGCTATCATTAATAAAATAAAGTTTTATTAATAATAACTATCAACAATACACAAAACGGAAATATTGACATAAACAGAGAATGGAAAGGGTGGTGGGGGCTCGGCTAATCCGAGGATTAAAAGATTTAAAAAGGTAAAACAAATATAAAGTTAAAGAGATGGGATGGTTCGCTAAACCATTCAAAGCACAGGATAGAATTGACAAAAGGGTTAAATACTCAAAGGTAACGTTCGGCTTACGTAATTTTATACTAGTGGTGCAGAGAAAGTCGACGTGAAGAAATTTTCGGTCCGCTGGCGAGTTCCAGCCGAAGGGGGGGAATAAAATGATCCTGACGTGGCGTCTTGGGAATGAGAACCGTTTCTCGACGAACGGCTTGAAGAACAATGGCTGTTCTACGTTGTTCTCTTCTGAACAACAGGGGGGGGGGGTGAGAACCCTCTCTTGTCTACGGGCTCAAGAACAATGGCTGTTCTAATGTTGTTCTCTTCTGAACAACAAGGGGGAAGGGTGAGAACCCTTTCTTGGCGAACGGGCTCAAAAGAACAATGGCTGTTCTACGTTGTTCTCTTCTGAACAACAGGGGAAGGGGTGAAAACCGTTTATTGTCAACGGGCTCGAACGAACAATGGCTGTTCTAATGTTGTTCTCTTTCTGAACAACAAGGGGGAAGCCTTGTGGACTTGGCGTCACGAAAGGCTCGAACCTTGGCACTCAAGGGATATTGTCCTTCTTCTGGACAAGTGATGGTGAATCTCGAGGTCGAGGTCCCTTGGCGCACAAAGTGAGAGAGGGTCGTGGTGATGCTTCGCGACGAAAATCTGGATCTCCAATCTGCTCTTAGTGGTAAAGTTTCCATCTAAATAGTCGAGACACTCCCTTGGCGTGGGGGACAATGGAGTGGGAGCTTCGAGGGAATGCACAGCCGAGCCTGGGAACAATGCCATATCATCCCATAAGCCTAACTCAATCTGGCGAGGTCGGCGTATGGGGGGGGGGAACGGGGGGAGATAAACCTCCTTGTTTAAACATTGACTCAGGTGGCTGCGATAAGGCGCCAAGCTTTAAAGCGAAGATGCACGTGGGAAGCATCGTGTTTTTAAATAACATGTGATAGGGGTTGAAATTAACGCGGCCACAACCCGTTCTATGACACCGTGCACTATCAATATACTACTTTTTAGTGTCTTTGAACTATAAATAGACTACATTAAAGTATCTATGAACTATCAATGCACTACATTAAAGAATTTCTTGCACTATCAACAGTCTACTTTAAAGTATCCTTGCACTATTATTAGACTACTTTAAATTGCCTTTGAACTCTCATTGATCTACTTTAAAGTATCCTTGCACTATAAATAGACTACTTTGAAGTATCCTCGCTCTATCAATGGACTACTTTAAAATATCCTTGCACTATCAATAGACTACTTTGAAAGTGTCTTTGCACTATCAATAGACTACTTTGAGGTATCTTTGTACTATCATTTGACTCCTTTAAAGTTTCTTTTCACTATCAATGGACTACTTTAAAGTATCCGTCACTATCAATAGACTACTTTTAAGTGTCTTTGCACTATGAATGGACTATTTTAGAGTGTTCTTGCACATCAAAAGACTACTGTAAAGTGTATTTAAACTATCAATGGACTACTTTACAGTATCTTTTCACTATCAATTGACTACTTTATAGTACCCTGGCATTATCAATAGACTAATTTAAAGTGTCTTTGCACTATCAATGGACTACTTTAAGGTATCCTTGCACTATCAATGGACTATATTAAAGTATTTTCACTATCAATGGACTACTTTAAAATATCTTGGCACAATCAAAAGACGACTTTAAAGTATCTGTGCACTATCAATGGACTACTCTAAAGTATCCTTGCACTATAAGTTGATTAATTTAAAGTATCCTTGCACTATTACTAGACTAGTTTAAAGTGTCTTTGCACTATAAATAGACTATGCTAAAATATTTTTTTACTATCAATAGACTAATATAAAGTATTCTCAACACTCTGAATAGACTACTTTAAAGTATACTTGGACTATTAATAGACTACTTTGAATTGTCTTTGAACTATCAATGGACTACTGTAAAGTATCCTTGCACTATTACTAGACTACTTTAAAGTGTCTTTGCACTATCATTGGACTACTTTAAAGTATATGTACACTATCAATGGACTACTTTAAACTGTCTTTACACTATCAATATATTACTTTAAACTGTCTTTACTCTATCAATATAATACTTAAAAGTATCTTTGCACTATCAATGGACTACTGTAAAGTATTCCTTGCACTTTCAATAGACTATGATAAAGCATCATTGCACTATATATAGACTAATTAACGTGTCTTTTCACTATCAATAGACTACTTTAAAATATTCTTGCACTATCAATAGACTACTTTTGAGTGTCTTTGCTCTATCAATGGAATACTTTAAAGTATCTTTGTAATATCAATGAACTACTTTAAAGTATCTTTGCACCTTCATTGGACTACTTTAAAGTATCTATGCACCATCAATGTACTACTTTAAAGTAGTCCTTGCACTATTAATAGAAAACTTTAAAGTATCCTTGCACTAACAATAGACTACTTTAAAGTGTCTTTTCACTATCAATAGACTACTTTAAAGTATCTTTGCACTATCAATGAACTATTTTAAAGTATCTTTGCACTATCAATGGACTATTTTAAAGTATCTTTGCACTATCAATGGACTACTTTAAAGTTTCATTACACTATTAATAGACTACATTAATCTGTATTTGCACTATCAATAGACTACTTTAAAGTATCTTTGCACTGTCAATAGATTACTTCAATGTATCTATGCACTATCTATAGACTACTTAGATTGGCTTTGCACTATCAATGGAATACTTTAAAGTATCCTTGTCCTATCAATGCAGTACTATAAAGTCTCTTTACACTATCGTTGGTTTACTTTAGAGTATCTTCAACCTATTAATGGAGTACATTAAAGTATCTTTGCACTGGTAATGGACTAATTTAAATGTATTGCACTATCAATAGACTATTCTAAAGTATATTTGCTCTATCAATGGACTACTTTAAAGTATCCTTGCCCTATCAATGGACTACTATAACGTGTCTTTGCACTATCAATGGTCTACTTTGAAGTATCTTCGAACTATCAATGGAGTACATTAAAATATCTTTGCACTATCAATGGTCTAATTTAAATGTCTCACACTATCAATAGACTACTTTAAAGTATATTTGCTCTATTAATGGACTAATTTAAAGTATCTTTTCATTATTATGGGACTACTTTAAATTATATTTGCATTATTAATGAACTACTTCAAAGTATCCTTGCACTATCAATAGACTACTTTAAAGTGTCTTTGCACTAACAATGGACTACTTCAAAGTATCTTTGCACTATCAATAGACTACTTTAAATTTTCTTTGTACGAGCAATATAATACCTCAAAGTGTCTGTGCAGTATCAATGGACAACTTTAAAGTATTTTTGCATTAACAATAGACTACTTTAAAGTATTTTTGCACATCAATAGACTACTTTAAAGTGTCTTTCCACTATCAATGGACTACTTTAAATTATCCATGCACTATCAATAGTCTACTTTTAAGTCTATTTTTACTATCAATAGATTATTTTAAAGTATTCCTTGCAATATATATTTCCCCCCCCAAAAAAAATTTGTATAAAAATAACTGGTACCAAAAAATACAAATTGAACGGTTTCGCAGTTTTATATTACTGTTCATTTAGATTTGCGCCTATTAAACGCTGCCATTATTATTCAGCTCACGTTTTTTTTGTTTCAGAATAATTACGCTAACTACTAGTGATGCCTCCTCAGCCTTAAAACCCTTTTATATTTTTCATATTATTTCGTACACTAAAGAGGCAGTAAATATTCAATAATCGATTTTCGTTTACTCTAAGTGTTCATGAAAATATTATATAAATTTAAAATCAAAGATCGGCATTTGAGAAGCAAAGAACCAATCGCCTTAACTTTAAATATATAATATATTCACTTAGGTGCAATATTTGTGCTACTGGGGTATTTTATAGATCCAAATGTCTGAATAACTTTTGAAACACTCGCAGTTGGACAGATGCCAATACATTAATCGATAATTTTGTTTTTTTTTATGATACTTGCAAATATATTTTTATTTTTTATTTGATTTTGTTTATTAAATACAATGGCTATAAAATGGAAATATTTATACGAGAATGATTTTAGAAAAAATGTTCGCAAATATATTGGGGAAGTTAAATTGGAAGGTATGTGTGCGCCAAAATAGATTATTTAGGGTGCGAAGAAACATGAGGTCTTGTAACTCTCCTGGCTTTGTACTAACTTTATAATGAAGCAGGTTTCTTAAAGTTGGTAAATTCTAGGTCTCTGAGAAAAAAATGATAAAATACGTAATGATTTAAAATCTTTCATTATTTAAATATCGCATAATTAACCAATTAGTTTATAAATCTTGTAAAAACTGAAATATATTAAATATATAATAATAAAGATCTTAAAATTACCGTCTGGGAGTAAATATCATTTAACCGCTTTTATGTCTAAGACCCGGTTTAATTAACCCCTGAACAGCAATTAGAATTTTGACGTAGCTACATAATTCCGCAAAAATAAATCTTTATTATTTTGAACCCTAAACTTGTTATCAATTAAATCCCATACCAAGAAAATAGGAATACGTTATTCGTGTTTTCATAATTAATATTATATTTGAATCATATTTACCCACAACTCACTGTTCATTTCGCACGTCATTACTTGAGCTTTTAATCCATAAAAGAGAACATGTTCAAAAAAAGGTTTGTCCATTGCATTGCATCTCTGTTGCATGGAAAAATTAATATAAATTAGTTTTTATCCTCCATTTAGGTTAATCTCAATTTTTTTTATCAAAATAGCTCATTTTTATCACACTGGCGTACCGTAAGTGGGTCGAATTACAGTTGATGATGTATAAACATGAATGAAATTTCGGATCGGGGTAAGAATAAATGCCTGTAGGAATACAATCAAACCTCATTGTAGGAATAAAATCAAGAGAAGGTGCGACCAATCTCTCTATAATAAAGACTAAAACGTCTTGATTCAATATTTGAATAAATACATTGATATAGAAATTAAGTGTAATTAGAGTTAAGTTAATAAGAACAGCATTTAAGATTGTATCGATCACGAGTCGTTTGAGTGAGGAACATAATGCATGAAATGTCCAAAATAGTCTCAGGCTGCTGCTAAACTTCACGGGTCACTATCGACAGGATTAATTGCAATGAGAGAATAATTTCCAAGGCGACTATGGAGATAGAGAAAAGAAACAGGGATCTGATATTGATGATTTAGTTACTTCCTACCTGAATACAGTTTGACTGGAATGAAAAATGGGGATAAAAGAATCAAGCCGATTGAAGACCTGTAGAGGTCCTTAGAAGAATCAGTGGTTTAGGTTGAAACAACAGCGGAGGAAGGGCAACTGATTAACGTCAGGGGAGAAAATAAACCCAAAGTTTTGACTCTGCGTCTGCAACAATTAAATGCAGTATTGGGACGGAGTATCGCGGACTCCATCCAATAATGCCGGTTAATCTGCGTCAATATGTCAATCGATTGGTCAGGATAATAATAAACCTCTACTGATTAGGGAAAGATGAGAGAAGTATTAAATGACTTTGGAAGAGTGAGATTGTATAACCTGGAACTATGTAAGGCCAACGTGAAAGATGGTGAAGAGTTTGTGGAATTGAGCGATTGAAGTGTGATTAGATGCAATCGAAATGGGAGGGGTTAAGAAGAGATGGCATTAATTTTGAGTGAAGAAGGGTAGAATGCGAGTGCAATCAAAGTTGGAAGAGAGAAATTGTTTTTAGTATTGGATAGCCCCTGAAACGGTAGAATTGAGGCTGAGAACAGAGGTAGTGGAATGAATGAAATAAATAAGGGGTGAAATTTGGCATGAGTATAGAGTTCATGAATGTAAGATATATGCATTGGCAAATAGAAGAGTTGGATGATTGATTGGAAAACCTAAACATTTGAAAAGTCTAGACAGAATGAAAATGGAGAGGCAGGTGATTTTTGTGCTAAAAGAAACATATATCCGGCAAACACATTCCTTTAGTAAAAAGATATGAATGAATAAAGATTTAGGCTGGTTAAAGGAAAGAAGGGGAATGCAATAATATGATTGATCTGTTCCTAGTGAGGAAGAATATACTGAGGGAAGTAATTGGTGAAGAAAATATATGAGGTTTATGATATTCTCTGATGATATCTTAGTCTTCTTCTACGACACTTGGGTTTAGTCTTCCATTTCTATGTTGATGAGCGCAAATATTTCTATCTTCCTCCTCTAACTCGTTGTCCGTCACCGTCACTAATCCTTTATCCACATATGACACGATTATTGAATGGCTATAGAATAACTACCACAAACTTAACCCTGAACGAACTGAGGTTCTTTTGATGGATACCTAAGCAGATGTCGTTCGCTGTTAAAAGATAGTCCCTCTCTCAATATAGGTGGCTCACCGATCGCTTTAGAAACCTGACTGTATCCTTTGCCAGTCAACTCAATTTTAAAGCGCATGTTGCTAATATCCTCAACAAATCGCCTATCTGCTTTTTCCATAACCTCAGTCGTATCACTTCACACTTTGACAGAAGCAGTGTTTAGATAGCCATACATGCCTTTGATACTTCTTCTCTTGATTACTGTATCTCTTCTCACTAGAGCCCCGAACACTACATTTCGTCCCCTTCAACTCGTCTAGAACTTTGCGGTACTAGTTCTCCTCCGTCGAGGACTGTTCTCTCGTGCCTTTTCCCTGCTCCACGAACTGCACTGACTGCTCATTAAATTTTGAATAAATTTTAAAGACCTCTTTCGCACATTTAAAATACTAAACACCTCAACTTCTCCTTAGTCTTCATCCACACTGACTGAGACGAGATAGTAAAGAACCCCGCAATCGGTAAGTGCCCTCCTGCTTTCGGTTCCTCTCACTCGTCTTACGGCTGAGTGATCGTGCCATTTCTGTAGCTCCTACTGAGCTGTGGAATGGATGCCTGGTGGCATAAGCTCCTCTTCCTTGCTTGGCGCTTTAAAGCGAGCTCTGAAATCCCATCTCTTCTGTCAGGCCCTTTCCAACTTGATGGACGGGCGAGAAGTAAAAGCTTCAAATAAAATTGTTCTTAGTCTAGAAGGGAAGAATCGAGAAAGGTAGAAAAGAAATGAGAATTAAGAAAGAAAGGGTTTTGAATAAGAGAAAGAGTGAAATGTATGTATGAGTGTGAGTAGGAGAATGGAAGTAAGTAACAGATACGGAACCAATTTAAATAAATGTGATAGTGGGTAGTGAAAGGGATGTATGTGTCTATAGTAGAACTAAACAAGGAAAGAAAACGCGAAATGATGAAATAACGATGTAAAATGTGCTGAGAAGAGTAAAAAGAGACGTTCATCCATATACATAACAGTGAAAATGAACATACCAAGGAGATGAGCATAAATAGATGAATGAATATTATGAGACATAAAAAACGTGAAACTTGTGATTCATTGAATTAAAAAGAAGCAATTAAAGAATTTGAGCGGCAAGATGAATGAGGAAACGGAACAGAGCCGAACCTTAAAATGGAAGGATATGAGAAAGGAGAGAAACCAAAAGAAGTATATTTGTGTGAACACTATGGATAAGAATGGTAGTGTACTTCTAAAAAACGATGAAGTTAAAAGTAGATGTCCAAAGAACTTTGATGAATTGAAATATATCGGTATGGAAGATGGAGCAATTATGGATATGATGCTAAATTATTGCTTGGAAGCGAGTGTCATAAAATAAGTTTTTGGTGCTATGAAAGGTCATAAAACGAGAGGGCACTGGGTATAGAAAATAGTGGATAAATTACTGAAAGGTGTGATGTCCATATGATGGTATTGGTATGGTGGACTTTTTGTAAGATATTTAAAAGTAAAGTACCTAGGGACTTGAATAATACTCTTATGGTAGCGATATATATATGAACAAAGAGAAAAAAAATAATTGGAAAAAATACATAAGAATATTTCTGATGAGTGTTGTAAGGAAGAAGTGGAAAACAAGGTCTGCTTGCCAAAGTCGTGTGCTTTCACTTATTCTGATTTATGACCTTACGACCTTCAAAACTTTTGATAATTCTCGGACTAACCTTGGGAGGACATGGACAATTATAACATTCAAACGAGAATGTAAAACAACATAAGGGTTTCAAATTTTGTTAGAATCGGCCGAATTGCTATGATGTTATTGCCAAATAATTGCCCGGTTAACCTTTGAAAAACTTTGGTATTTATGCATGTCATTCAAAAGAGAATGTAAAAAAAAATAAGGGTTTCAGATTTCGTTAGAATCGGCTGAATAGCTATTAATGCATTAAAAATTACTGTAGGGGGTATAGTAACAAAGATAATAGGTAAAAAAAGTTAAATTTTACATGTCAGGTCAACAAACTCTTTATGGCAAGAAATAAAAAATATAGAACAAAATTATATCTGGTAACTTTTCACCTACTAATTGGCAACTGGTGGCCTACCAATTAGCAACTCCTGTCTTTTTCAGTTGATGTTTAACGGCTATTGTGCGCTTTGTGCTTGTTATTTGGTGGTCTTTTTGGCAGTTTTGAATTATATATATATATATATATATATATATATATATATATATATATATATATATATATATATATATATAGACATGCCTAAAGTTAGGATGCCATCTATTTCTAAAGTGCGTGCTGTAATTAAAAATATCCCAATAAATTAATTTGTTCAGGAAAAAAATGAACTTTATTGTTAAATTTGTTGTGTTATAGTGAAGCAGGAAATTTTGTTTTCCGTGGAGAAACATCGTTCGATTAAAAAACACCAGCGTAGCCTACCTAAACGTGTGGAAACTGGAAAGAGACTGTGAAGGAACAAGCACGTGATGGGAGAAATAACGTCGCTTTTAAGCATTGCCTCCACGTGTGGGACTCGTTGTCGTTTACAAGCAATTTTCGAAGCTCAAAAGCTTGAGAAAGTATAGGAGCGGGCTCATGGAATGCAGCTATTATCAATCCTAGTATTTAAACAAGAGAAGAAGTCTCCACCCCCTTTCCAGCCACACTGGGAGCGGCTGAGACAAACGCCACCCGGACCGCGTTCGCCATTGCTCAAACTAGATAGGAACCGGCAAGAGCTTGTCTGCATCGTGGACGACACTCATTGCACTGACCCCTCCTTCTTCTGGTGGCGCGTAAAAAGTATGCTAGGCACCGATCCACCCAAACCTATCACCCTCCGAGTAAATAACCAAGCACTCTCAGACACCAACGTCATCCTCGATGTATTTAGGTCCCAATGGGATACAGTATACACCACACACAACCCACCTAAACACACGCGCAAGAGCACTTCCAGGAAGTCCAGGAGTGGTGCTTGGCCCACGCTCACGAGCTAAGGCCCGCCCTCCTGATACGAACGGAAGTGTTCGACAACACATCTACACTGACCACTCCCATCACCGTCGAGGAAACAAAACACTACATTAAAACAACACCAAAACGCGCACCCGGTCCCTCCGGCTTACAAGCCGCATTAATACACAACCTACCCGCAAACATATACCCTACACTTACACACCGATTCAACGCCTCACTAGCATCAGGTCAATTCCTCAAAATATTCAAAGTCTCTCACAACATGAACAAAGACCCCAAAGACCCAAATAATTACAGGCCTATTGCTCTATTTGAATATCTAGGCAAATTACTCGAACATACAATCAAACGCGGCCTACGGGACTACCTGGAAGAGAGGGGCTGGTTCTCCTTCTACCAATATTGTTTCAGGAGGGGCCGGTCCACTCAGGCGGCTGTGACCATCTTTCACGACAGAATACAAAAAAACGCAAGGTACGACGAAAGACACTCTCCATCAGCAAGGACGTGAAGTAGGCCTTTGATAAGGTGTAGCACGAGGGAATCCGTTGGAAACTCGCCAACAATACGAAGTTACCTCTCTGCACCAAAAGACTCCTCTCGCACTACCTCACTGAACGGAGATGCCACATAAAATACAACAATACCCTATCGCAACCTTTCACACCCCGCTCAGGCGTTCGCCAAGGAAGCGTACTGGCATCCACACTTTATATCATGTACACAAACGACACCCTACGCCCACCAGAAAACTCCCGACACCTACACAGTGTTATACGTCGATGACGAGACCATTCTCGTCAGCGGCCGCGGACCAGACGAGATCGCGCAGCACGCACAAATAATACTAGACGAAAAGACAGAGTACGAGGATAAATGGATGATTGCCACGAATCCTCAGAAGACACAAATGACACTCTTCGGCGAAAGAAAGAGATCACTACATGCATAACCTACAAATTTTCTCACACACCAGACAGGAACCACCTAACCCAACAAGGATCGACTACAGACAACAGACAAAAATCCTTAGGTTCAATATACACCAGCACATAATACAGGCAAGAGCCGCATGCACGGACAAAATGCTGCGCAGGTTCTACCATGCGAGCAAGAAACTACAGTTACAACTATATAAAACACTCGTGCAATCTCTTCTCACGTACGCCCCACTGTCACTCGTAGCTGCGGGTGTCACGTGGCAGAAGAAGGCTCAGCACGTACAAAAACTCTGCTCTGAAGGGCGCTTGCCCTTTTCCCATGTACGCGAGAATGTCCACACTACACGACAGCAATAAATTGGCCCCCCTCAACACATCGGCCCATATGGAACGTAACCGTTGACGCTGTATAAAAAACTCGCGTCTGTTTGTCCTCGTGATATTTATTTCCTCACAATATACATTATCATAATCAGGGCATATCACGTTGTAGCTCTTGCAAACAAACCAACAATCGATGAGCTAAAAGAACAAATCGAAAGACAATGACTAACAGTTAAAAATGAAATGATTCGTGACGTTGTTGAATTTATTGGTTTTCAAAAACCAGTGTTTAGAAAGTGGTTCTCGGCAGTTTGAGGATTTTTAAAATGCATTTAACTCCTACTGTAATCTTTATTCTACGTCACTAAAAATAAATTTTTGTCATTTAAATAGTAAGTACATTTTGTTGGGATACCCTTTATTATATAAATATATAGTCAAGGCTAGAAGTTTTGAAGATAATATATAAATATATATTTTTCTTATTTGTTTTTAAAATCTACTTGATTGGAATAGTTATTCTAATAGATAAATTATTGAAGGTTTATTAAACAGTCTGCTCCTTTCCTGCAAGGGGTGAGTGTCAATCCCTGGAGGTCTGCTATTCAATCTAAAGGGTAAAATGATGACAAATATTGGTTAAATGAAGGATGTTATGTAATTATAATCTATTTTGTAATATTATTTTGTAAAAATATATGGTTGAATCTTTTTCAATTCCAGAAAAGCGTGCAACCATTGTTACTCTTCACTAAAGTGGCCTGAAATAGGAGATAGTTGATAAAGTATTGCATCAAGGGGTAGCATCTTTAGATTATCGATATCTTTAAAATGACTGGTGACTCTCCTGTGAATAAATCTCCTGAACACCAAGATCGCCTCCTCGTAAAGTCTGACCTCAGGGATGGGGTGCCTCCAATGCCAAGCTTGCTTATGATTGGAAAAAAGCAGGTGTGAACACTTCAGCGCTCCAGTAACGCGGAGTCGTCTCGACAGTGGTCTCAGCACGAGAAGGGCTAAGAAGAAGCTTCATCTCACTAATTAGAACCCTACGGATAGGCGCCACTTTTGTAGCAAATATAAAGAATGGACTGTTGAAGACTGGGTCAAAGTGATATTCTCCCATGAAGCTCATTTTCGCTTTTTTTTGGAGCTTCTGGTAAATGCCTTGTTAGGAGGAGAAAAGAGGGAAGCGCTTTCACCAGTCCTGTGTTTTGCACACGGTGAAGCATCCGGATACTTTACATGTCAGGGGCTGCTTCTCATCTGTTAGAACTGAAGCATAAAACAAATTTGCCCAAGATCACTGCCATAAGCGCAAAGTGCTAAAAAAGTGCTTCATCATCATTTTTCCTAACAGTTCAGGATCAATTTAGGGATATTAACTGCATTTTTCAGCATGATGGTGGACCTTATCACAATTAAAAAGCAATAAGAAAGTTCTTGAATGAAAGAACATTAAACTTTAAAGAACATGACCCGGGAATTCACCAGATCGCCAGATTTAAACCAAATCGAGAATTTGTGGGCGATAATTAAACTGGTGGTTGGTAAACAGAAGGCCTCCAATTGTGATAAGTTGCAAGAGATACAATGAGCTAACTCGCGACATCAAAAAATTAATAAGTGTAGCTAAGGAAAATTTTCAGATTAAAGTGCAAGTAAGCCTAAGAAAGATCGCAAAAGTTTCTTTTCATTATACAGAACTAAGACTAGAAATAAAATCAGCCCAGTTAAAACTACAGAGGGAGAGTTAGTGAATGATAGTGATACGATGGTTAGGATGTTAATTATGTATTATCTTTTACTATTTACACTCGAGGATGATCTAATTGTATCTGAGGGGTCTTGAACTTCAGGGTAACGAAGAAAAGAATTTAGAAAATACTTTAATTACAAAAGGAAATAGTATGAAAAAATAGATAGAGTTAAATTTAGTAAAGCAACGAGACCTGATGAGATGGTTGCTAGGATTTTGAAGGAATGGAAAGATGTGTTAAATGAGCCTAAATAGATTTATGAATGAGGATGCGAAGGGGAACTGAACTTTGTGATGGAAACAGGAGCGACCTATTATGGGCTTTTCAGTAGCTTTCTGCAGAATCCTTCTGTGCATAAGTTATTATATTAAAAAAGACCCGAGAGGAATTTATTTTTTACTACGACTTGACTTGACTTAAGGGTGAAGGTCATAACGACCCCTTGCTCTGCGTCTGCCTTCTGTCGTTTATTTCTAGCAGACATAAAACAGAATTTGAGCGGGGTTTACTTGGGCACTTGCCAAAGACTTCTCAAGCGCAGCACTCTTTCTAACTTGGAGAGCGACAAATTACGTATCAAGTCATTCAAATTCTCTTGATTGAAACAGTGAGGAGCTAATGACTGTTCAGCATCTGAAGATGAATCTGCCTACTCTGAATCCATTCCGTGGACGTACATTTCAGGTACATCATTTTCATTTCTGGAGTAAGCATATCCACTGAAAATCGGACTTGGTAAAGACTCAGAATGTGGTACTGGACGGATCGCCGAGGGAATGTTGAGGTAGTCGATCTTGTGCTGATTTTTCCTGTCAATTCCTTTAGTATTCACCAGAGAGAAATAACAGCCTGATACATGATCCTTTGGCTCTCGCCACACCATCGGGATTCCAAAAGGAAGACCATTTCTCTTTCCTTTCGTCCACTCACGAAGATGTTCCACACAACTATGGCAAACAGCATGTGGGGCCCACTTCTTATCTTGATCGCCAAGAGGAACATCAAAATAGGACTTATAAGTGCGGATTACAAAGTTTGATATATTGCGCCTTTGACGAACTAGCATGTAACAGCCACATATGTAGCCGAAAGGTGTCTGGAACATTAACGCAATTTCCTCTTGACGAAGCCATCGTTCTAACATGCAACCAGAAAAAAACAATAATGTAAATATTTTGCACAATAACACTTATTACTATCTTACTGCTATGTACTGTGAAGTATTTGCTTTCTACAAGCACCCTCTCTGTCCGTTCGGAGGGCAGTTTTCGGGAACACGAGAAAATAGACATTACAGAATAACTATAGCATGTAAGTAAAATGGATTATATATTTTAAATCAACAAGAAAAAACGAATTAAAGTTGGAAAATAAATCTAAGTCACCAGAAAATGTGATTACATAAGAACATAAGAAAAGGAGACTGCAAAAGACCATTCAGCCTATTGCTTCCTAAATAATTTACTTTGTGAACTCTTAGTGTTGTTTTCAAATATTTTTCAACTATTGCTGTCAAACTAATAGGCCTGTAATTGCTAGCGAGGTCCTTCTTGTCCCTCCTTAAGATTGGTGTAACGTTTGCTAATTTATGTAAACTCACTAGGAACTAAATACTTATCTAGAA
The DNA here is from genome assembly GCA_963969495.1 of Ceratothoa steindachneri. NCBI lineage: Eukaryota > Metazoa > Arthropoda > Malacostraca > Isopoda > Cymothoidae > Ceratothoa > Ceratothoa steindachneri. The sequence continues at coordinate 119,978,575 of OZ018327.1, read as the reverse complement.
ATTTATTAAAAATGCTTACTAATGATTCTATTATAGATTATTCGAATAAGTTGAATATATATTGTTAGTTCCTGGTGAATTACTCTCCGTTACTATATCTATGTAGTGCTCTATGTCTTTATGTTACAAGCTATGACTAATTCCATGTCATTTGCACTGCGCATTCGACGTTTAACTTCTCTTATCCTTAACTCTATAATTTAACTTGGTGAATTTTTGAAATTTTTGAAAAATCTTTTGCTTAGTGGACAAGTAACCTTTCATGTTTTGGAGTTTAGGTTTATTTGAAACTTTTATTCGCAGGGCTCTTTTTTGTATGTTTCGAGCTTTTATCAAAGTTCTTTCTAAGAGTTCAGAAAAATAATTATAATTATCGAATGATTTGGAATGAAAAAACATACAAATCGTGAAGTTCAAAAAATGTATTAAAATTAAGGCTTTGGCGCTTTTTTACTATCATTTCGTATATAAAACAAATTTAGATGAAAAAAGAGATCTGACGAAGGTTTTTCTATAGATCAAACCGGGTGAAATAACTTTAAAAAAATGTTTCAGGGTATCTATGGTAAAAAAGGTGTTCAGGGTGTTAAAATAAAGAGTCTATAAAGGGGATTAAAAAAAGCGGTTTAGAATAGCAAATAGGCCGTAGGCCACACGCCGAAGGGGTGCCTGTGGAGCCAAGTTATTTTTGTAAGAAAGAATACGAAGTATGGCTTGTTAGTTCTATATATAAAATTCCATTATTTTGGACTTTCAATCCTTAAATTTCTTATAAACCAATTTTCGCCCCCTTAAAGCATCACTAATTTCGTCGGGCCCCCATTTCGGTCTATTATATCGGACAATTTTCTTGTATTTCATTAGAAAAAACTGATTGCCCATTTCATTTAGTTTATTAAGAAGATGTGTGTAGCTAGTTGTCTGCAAATACCTCAAAGGTAGGTCATGCTATCTGTAGATTGGTAAGTTAATTTTTAATTCTATAAAATTACCCCATCTAAAATCCGGAACGCGCATAGTGCTTTCATAATTTATGTTAGACTTTTATTTCAAACCGAACCGTATTTTGATCGCTTTTACCTTAATGCTCTCGAACTTTGACTTCAGTCACGAGTTATCGTTAATGGTCAGGATAAGTTCAAAAGTTCCTCACCACTCGTTGGCTTGTTGACTGTCTGAAATAAGAATTGTTCCTCCATACACTCAAAAAAACGTTAACTATCTCTGTCATTGTAACGCAGGGGCGGGCAACCTCCGGCCCGCGAAGGCCTAGCGCTGGCCCGACACCTTTTCCCCGCTGGCCAATCTATATATGGAGTTTTTTGAATCCAAAATACTTTCCCAGACCAACATAACCCCTATTTTATGGATGCGTTATATTGATGACATTCTTTGTTTGTGGCCTAATGATCTTAATATCAATACTTTTCTTGAAAAAATCAACACGTTAGTCTCCTCAATTAAATTTACTTTAGAAAATGAAAAAGATAACATCATCCCTTTCTTAGATATTTTGATCCACCGAACAAACCAAGGTTTCAAATATCAAATTTTTAGAAAACCTACAGCCATTGACTCATACATCCATTTCTATTCCGATCACCATATTAGCATCAAAAAAAGTGTTTTCTCTTCCATGTTTCTCCGTGTCCTGAGAATTGTTTCACCCGAATATTTGGAAAAAGAGGTTGATAGGATATATAATATAGGATTAAATTTATGTTACCCTTTCTGCGTACTTAAAAATTGTTATAATTCTGCTAAGCGTTCATTTTATCAACCTAATCTTAACATCCCTAAATTTCATGCCAAAAATGTATTAGTTTTACCTTTTAACCAAAGTTTTATTAAATTACCACATTTACTAAAACCTTTAAACATAAATGTTATTTTTAAATATTAAAACACTATCCATCGCCTTCTCTTAAAAATTCACCCCCTAAACCAGGCATTGTATATTCTATTGGTTGCAATAATTGTGGAAAATGCTATTATGGACAGACAGGTAAAGAATTGAATGTTAGAGTTAAACAGCACTAAACTAATGTTCGTAATCTTTGTCAACAATCTGCATTATTTTTACATATCTATAGTCAGGATCATACTATAAATTGGAATAGTGCTAAACCTGTTATTAAATGTACAAAGTACATTTCAAGAAATATTTTGGAGTGTATCTCTATTAATACTTTCCCAAATTTTAATATTAGCCATGGATTTTTTAACCTAGATCCTATCATATCTAATTATATTAAATCACAAATTAAAGTGTTTAAAGAATTTGTACCCCCTAGTTAGGGTTTTGATGCAGGTAGCCGTATTAACCCCCAACTCCTTACTATTTAAGACATTTTCTGTCCTGACCTACGTTATTCCATGAAGAGGTCTTTTAGAATAAAGACGAAAGCGCTCGGAATGGTTTTTCCCTTTTCTTTGTGGGTGTTATTTATCATAATTTTGACTCACGTGCAAGTTGTGAGTTTCTTTTCATATATATATATATATATATATATATATATATATATATATATATATATATATATATATATATATGGTCACTTTGGGGATTTCGTTTGTCACTTCAGCCCGCGGCCTGCTCACGAAAGTCTCATCTGGCCCTCACTCTGAAAAGGTTGCCTAACATTGTTGTAACGTAATGTTTCAAAATCTACGTTTCCATTATTAAAATCGCATAGCAGCACACGCTTCCTATTATTAATTAATCTACTCAGGGTTGTATCAAATTTTCTATTCTCATCACAAGATTATGATGGGGGACGGTACGCCATAATTAAATCTATAAATCTAACGGAAAACCTCCACCCTAAAGTTCAGTTGATATAATGTCGAATGGTATTTATAAAAATAAATACCATTTTGCCACTAACTCTATGAACAGTCTTTCCTTGTGAAATAGGCTAAATCCCCGAATTCATCTGTAACTGCTCTAATATCGATTTTCTCGTTGAATATTAATGACTCTAATTAGTTAAATTTATGCTTTAAGTTAGAAGCGTTCAACATTAATCAGAGAACATCAGTCGAGCATTAACTAAAAGCGCGATGGCTTGATATTTTGGAAAATGAGTTCGGTGTGTGGGCGGAAAAAAAGAAGAAGCATCATTTAACCCTCTTTCCTATTCGCCCCCTCCCCCAACTGAGTTAAGATGGAGTCCATCACGTAAAAAAAGCTCTTGCATAGATTGATGGAGTGTACCCCTTCCCTCCTGCGAAGAACTTTTAAAGTTATTGATGGCGGTTGCCTAGTCGTAAAAATTCAATCCTCGGGAGAATACCTGAAAATGCTACATTATTGCTTTTAACTTTAAGCTTTCTTTAAATCTCCATTTATTTTGGTATATTACATAGCATTTTAACCCAAATGCTGGCCTTTAGTTGAATCTGCCATAATTAGTCCCAAGAGTTAAATTTAAAGGAATTTAAAGGTTTCTTTAAATAAGATAAAATTATTATTTAAAAAATATGACAACAGTATATATTTAATTTGCCTAAATAATTATTACCTTAAGTTCTTTATCATTTTAACTTTGTTAGTATATTTGTTTAGTTAAACTGCGTGTACGGAGGTTTTGACTCGATTCTGTTTATTCTCTTTTGTGCCGCCGACGAAGACAACGCGATAACGCTTGGGCCTTCTTGTTTTTTTTCTTTGGGATTGGGATTTTCAAGAATTTCAGATCACTTGTTACTTTGTGACTATTTTCTTGAATTATAAATATATATAGGAAAAAGAGAAAATTGACGTGAAAGAGCACACGAGACAATAAACAAGAGTTTTTAAGAGCAAGAGTAAGGGAAATTGGAAGACATCAAGACCAAGTACAGCGAAGCAAGACACAGTGAAGACAATCCATACTGAGAACACAGAAATAAGGCTAAGGATGAAAGAAATTGAATTTTCCTGGACGGCAATCGAAGCCGGCTCTCCTGAGTGCCGGTCAGATGTTCTATCATTAATAGGGAGACAATTTGCTTGACCTTCAGAAATGTCTGATGCGCAATAATCACACAAGAGTGATTTTCAGTTTCCATATACATTCTTCGAATTGTGAAAGTAATTTTTATCAAATCAACTTACGGAGAAATAAATCATGACAATAGAGAATGGAATTTCATTTGAAATGGACTCGCCGGATTAGAGTATTAAGCCTCTCGTTTCTCCTCGACAGAAGCAAATTTCTTGGCCGTTTAATCAATACGCTTTGGATCGCATTGAAAAAATTCTAATAGATCGAATATTTGGGCTCAACTGAAATATGATAGGCATAAAATATAACAATACATAATAACTTTGATCAGCCAACACCCCTCCAGAATTCTCTTTAAAACACTAAAAATAACGATAGCACTTAGTACTACTGCTTTCTTAGAGGTGTTTCAGGATATATTAAGGAGTCTGCCACTCTGAACTTCTGTAATCCAGAAGAAATAACTTGTGCATCATAACATACACACCGAATTGTAGCAAGTACACTTATGTAAAGGGACAAGGTAAACTAAGGTCCTCAGAAAAGTGCATACGAGCGGTAAGGAATTAAAATCAGTCATATATATATATATATATATATATATATATATATATAGGGTGGCTCACCTAAAGGTAGACTAGCCCAGATTCAATTCTTTTCTAAAAAAAACAATAACTTTTTGGTTTTAATAAAGTTAAGCAGTTTTTTAGTAAATATATTAATTTTTAAATACATTTTCTCAAAAACTGTTCAACTTTACTAAAAATTAAATAATTATTGGGTTTTGTGGAAAAAAATTAATCTGTATGTATTACATGAATAGTTTTTTGATCGCAGTAATTTTCCAACTAAAGCTCAATATGACTAAAGAGAACCATAACACTTTTTACCTACTTTACTTTGCCAATCAGTCTGTAGAGGTGCACTTTTCACGCTAATCTAACGAGAACAAAAGCAAGGCGTGGAATTTTGCATATTGACGTTCAGTACTACAGGGTGTCTCGCAGGTCTCTGCCTCATCTCAAATCAAGCTGCATGAAGATGAAGAACCCTTAACATCGAGTTGCATGAAGATGAAGAACCCTTAACATCAAGTTGCATGAAGATGAAGAACCCTTAACATCAAGACGCATGAAGATGAAGAACCCTTAACATCAAGCTGCATGAAGATGAAGAACCCTTGGCATCAAGACGCATGGAGATGAAGAACCCTTAACATCAAGTTGCATGAAGATGAAGAACCCTTGGCATCAAGACGCATGGAGATGAAGAACCCTTAACATCAAGTTGCATGAAGATGAAGAACCCTTAACATCAAGTTGCATGAAGATGAAGAACCCTTAACATCGAGTTACATGAAGATGAAGAACACTTAGCATCAAGACGCATGAAGATGAAGAACCCTGAACATCAAGACGCATGAAGATGAAGAACCCTTAACATCAAGCTGCATGAAGATGAAGAACCCTTGACATCAAGACGCATGGAGATGAAGAACCCTTAACATCAAGTTACATGAAGATGAAGAACCCTTAACATCAAGATGCATGAAGATGAAGAACCTTTAACATCAAGACGCATGCAGATGAAGAACCCTTAACATCAAGCTGCATGAAGTCTGGCACCAGTTTTCAGATTTGAATGAGGGACGACGGTCAACACTTCTATGGGGCCAGGGACACACTGTAATTTCAAGGAGTCTTAAAATGTACTATTATGCTTTATAGAGAAGAAAATTAAATGAAAAACCAAAAATAAATAAATATTCTTCATTTTTTTGTTTTTTTTGGGGGGGAGGTTTAGCATTTTGGGTTTAGATAAACACGTGGCACTGGGAAGCTCTTTGCTACCCTTCTAGTTGGTTTTATCTTCCAAAGGTACCAGATTCCATCCTAAGCGAGAGCGGATCCAAATGGTAGCCCACTTAGACACCGATTGATGGGCGTACGTTGCTTATCGCCGAGGTAAACCTTTCGGGATTACATTTCTTTTTCAGTGTTTAAGCCACAAAATACTTATTTTTTACATGTTCCGGAACCCTACGAATGCAACCCTATGATGGGCACTCAAACATGCTCCTGACATAATCGTTTGAGCGAAGTAAAATTTGGCTTGATACCCCTGACCTCTATATACTGCTGCATCTGGTATCTGGAAGATCGGCACGGGCTAGAGTACCAATTGCGTAGGTATGGGTCACTGGATTAAATCGAACTCTTTGACAGGGCCTGAAGAAGCTTGTGAGTTCCATCTTTTCTTCTGTGCGCCCACCTTTTTCTATGTATCCCATTGTTTATTTCGTGCACAAACATTTGTATCCACTTTCGCTTGGGATCGAATCTGGTACCTTGAGAAGATGAAACCAACTACAAGGGTAGCGAGAGCTACCCAATGTTACTAGGTTTACCTAAACCCAAAATGCTTCCCGCCCAAATTAAGAATATTTATTTAGTTTTAGTTTTTCCCATTTTAAAATTTTTGTACTGACCAACTACCTCATGCCGCATCAGAAGAGAGGCTTTAGAACCTACATAAACAACGTAATCTAATATCCGGCATGTTGCAAGAGACCAAGTTTGAGAGGACCTGGGCGTTGGGGCACTATGAAAGGAAAAACTTGTTTTAACACAATAATCTCTTCACTGACCTTGATGTGCTGACCACCTCGCTGTAGCCGTTCTCGAATGCATAAAGCTGCACTGACTTGTTGGGTGCCAGTTCAATTAAAAATTTTGGATCCCGTCTCTGAGTCTGTCATATGAGAGATCTTTAGAACCTGGGTATCTTTTCGACCAAAAATACTACTTAGAAAGGGACCCACTTTGTCCCTTGTGTCTCAGTCTGCTCATTTGGGAGCTCTAGCTCTATTGAAGGGACCGGAACCTGAACTACTTTTTAGACAAGGTATGTTGCTACACTTGTGAAAACATCTCATATTAACGTGATAGGGGTTGTCGTCCTGAAAAGTCAGAAAACGTGAGACCAGGTAGGCCAATACGTCTGCACTTAGAAAAATAGCCTACGATCTACTTTATTTGTTTATGTCAAAAAGATTTGTTTTTTTTATGTGCGTTTGTAAACTAAAAACTAAATTTTGGTTTGTCTTCCAGAAAGCAAAACCTTTTCAAAACTTAGTGTTTGGGTGGGCGAGGACAACAATGACAACACGCCTCTTACTGATAGAAGGAATTCCCTCTCACCAGTTCTCATTGATAAAGTGGTATCCCCTCTCTCTCGTCATGAGCCTGCCTTTGGCAACTTAACCCCTGGCAAGAAGGTGATTCCCTCCCTAAATGTTAATTTGAGGACTTATACTTATTTGGTCCATACATCATGACCATGTTGGAAGCCGGATTATCTGCCCTCCCTTCTTTCCGGTTGGAAGTCGACCAGCTGGCCGCAATGACGTTTGTTGCCCGACTAGGCCAAAAGTTTAGTAAGACACAAGTTGGGATGTCTCAAGCAACAGGGGGGGGAGTGAAATGACCGAAAGGAAAGGGTCCCTTCCCAAAGGGAGCGCGGACCACCCACAGAGTAACATCCCTCTAAACTGCAGTGTATCTCCCGTCCCCCGGAAGGGATCACTGATTCGGGTCGATTTCCAGCTTGTGTTATTTTTCACCCCTGAGTAAAGCTATTCCAAGGGGACAAAGTCCCTAGATGATTCATGAAGAGAGGAGATTAGTCTTCTCTCTGATGGAGCTCCCAAGCCTATAAGGTCTTTTCCTATCTTGGAGAAAGATATGGCTGAGGAAATTACCTTCCGATATCGGAGCCCCTCGGGAGGGAGAAAAGAGTGTCCAATCCCCACCCTCATCTACTAAAAAGAATAGTAAAATGAAAAATAAAGTGTAGAGTGAGTCCCATACTAAATGCCAAGTAACCAAAAATAGGCTGACACATCTTATTTGGATGGAGTCTCTGTGACGTCACTGCCTCTCATCAACAAGCTGTCCAGCGTCTTCTAGCCTGCTAGCTTCAAAGGTTCCCTGAATATTTGTTCTACTGATGGAACCATGCTGTAAAAAGAACATATTTCTTCAGCGTCAAACATTAACTTTGGTTCTTGGTAGGGAAGCACAATGTCGCACGTTTTTTTCCGGCGGGACCCTTCTGGTGAATGTGGCTGACCCTGCCTAGGCGGTCATTGAAAGTGCTATTCGGAAACTGGATGTTTCACCTGTTGAGGTGACACCGCACTTTACCATGAACTTCGAAATGGAGTCCATGATAGAGAGCTCATTTACTACACCTTATCAGATATCACAGAAAAGTTGGCAGACCGGGGAGCGGTCAAGTTCGAACTTATGATGAGGGAAGAGGAAGGGGCTACGAAACCCATTTGTACGATCTTCATTACGTTTGATCTTGACATGCTCTCTGAGTCGTTTCAAGATGGTGGGTATTGCTACCACTTAAAGGCGTTCGTGCTATTGGTGCAGAAGTGTTACCCCTGCCACCGATTCACCAACACAAATCTAACGAGCTAAAGTGTTAAGTCTGGTTAACAAGAAATACAGTATGTGCAAACTCTTCAAAGGTATTGATGATAAATCTATTAGATGTAAGTCTAGTGTATGAATTGTACCAATCCACTCCCTACTTCCTCAAAACAATGTGACTCGTAACTTCTTGAGAAGAAAGTTCTGGCCGTTCAGGATAGGGGCCGAATCTCTTTAAGATATCCTATGAAATTAGTCATGTAGCGCTTTATGTGACCTGAGAGTTCCTACGCACGGTAACCTCCGAGTCTATTTTAAAACGTTCTATTTATTATACCTCTCTCGAATGCCGCCGTAAAAGATTGGTGGCAGAAGGAGCCCACGTCCATTCTTGGCTGAAACCATGCCCCCTCCCCTTACCTCTTCACGCGACTCCTTAGCAAAAGGCGAAGGGAGAAAGTGTTTCAATCGAGTCGTTAGATTCGAAGAAGGCAAATTCCTAAGAGTTGGTTGTAAGGTTCTTATCCATTGATTCCTAAATCTAAGCCCCAAAATGAGGCAGTAACAAGGGAGCGTGGCAGTATCGCCCCAGTCCGAGGCACAACGTGTCGCTTTAAAAATTCAGGACCCACCGAAGGAGTAGGGACCTCGGCCATAAAGCAGTCCCGCCCCACTAAAGGTTTCCAAGTAGAAGGAGAGTAAGGATCGTATGACGAGCCAAGCCTACATCATTAGTAGAGTGAAGTTAACAGCACCTTCAGTGCCCGCAGCCAATAGCGAACTTCCCATTGACACCTGACCGTGGAATTCTTTTTTTCTGCTTTAATTTAGTGCTGTTTATTGGTTTATTAATTTTGATTTTTCTTGCCTTTGATGGCAATTGCTAGATGAGCACTGTAAACAAAAGGTCGAAGTCCCTTTTCTTATTAAAATGCTGACCAGAATCATGATGACAGGAGGGTTCGTAGTATTGTCGTTTTTACCTGCGGTAAAGCACCAGGTCTAGGAATCGTTTTTTTTCAAAAGGAGTAAAGTTCAATTGCACCCATTTAAAGCCATTAAATGACCCTTACGACCATGGGACTTATGGTTAATCAACCTGGAGATTTCAAATCTGCCATTGGATTTTGTGCTGGGTGGCGCTGTCTAGTGGCAGAAGCCTCCTTTAGCCATTTAGCCATTCAAAGGCACTTTTAAGTGGTTTGAACCATGGGAAACCATCATTGTAACAACCATTTATCATCTCATCACGAAACGCCGCAGGTCATTGGAGGGACTTTCCCTCTCGTTGTGGTAGGAGCGCTTTCAGCAGGTAATCATGAGTATCGATTCCAGCCCCTGGCTATAGATTTTGAGTTTACTCCACTAAAGTAATGATGTATGTCTAAATTTAGCTACTAACGTTTTCCTTGATGTGTAGCACAACGTGAAGCAAAAGCCTTGGATAGGACAATCACTGACATCACTCAGGGTTATGCTCAGTGTGGCGGTTGAAGAGAGAAGAGGTAAACCCCGTTCCACCGCGATGACTTTGATGGCAAAAAATGATGCTCTTGTTTTTCGCTTTGGTGTAATGGGAAAAAATATTTGTTTATTTATCGAGCTTAAAATTTTGGAAAGAAAAACAGCAGTCCATTAAGTAACTTTATGATTTAAACATTGAAAAATGCAGTAAAACAGATCATTTAGCTCAGGTTTGCCCTTGGTAGGTATTAATTTTCATATTTTTTATTGACCTATATAAAGAAATAAAAGATTTCGTTGGTCTAATGTTAACCCCTCAGTATCTTAAGTTTTCTTTCTTAATAAACATCACCATTAGCTTGTCTATAACAATAAATACAATCAACAAAATATAAACCGATTGTATTGATAATAGCTGAGCATAATATCCAAACTTTGTTCAATCAAACCCAATTAAACTAATTTCTAGAACAACTTTCCTCTCTAACAATATTCACTTAGCTTGAATCGTAATTAAAAAAGCCATTAATTTCCTATTGCAAAATTTAAAATATCAAAACTTGGGTTATATTGAAGAATAACTTTGCCATTTGGAGTTCTTCGAATAGATTAACTGGAAACGAAGGAATCTCAATAGAAGAAAGATTCCTCTCAATCACTTAGATGTCTCTTAAGGGCCTAAGCCTTTTAAAAACACTTAATTTCAACTTCTCTCGATTTAGGAGATTGATTTGAATTCAGCCGCCTCATTTTTGTTTCGCAATAGAGGACCGCACTGCTTCTCACTATTTGTTGTCGTTTTTTTTTTAAGGGAGGGAGGGAGCTAATTAGAAAATAAGTGAAGATAAGTAGTTCATTCGTCCTACAAGACAAAGAATTTTATGATAAATGCTCTCAATTCCTTTCTGCGGTGGTTGTTTCCACTTCTTCGAGAGCTGCGAGCGCCATTGAGGCAAGACAACTTTTATCAAAAGAAAAAAAAACATCAGTTGTTGATATCTACATAGATCGTGTCTCGTTTTTCAGGTTTATATTATTATAAATAAATGTTTAGTAACGAAAATAAAGTCCACCATTAATAAGCGGCAAGCACGCTAAGGAAAAGTGCTAAAATTTCGAAATTAACAGCATTGACTACTAAAATTTGAAGACTATGTCGCTTAAAACGCCCGGACATTCTAAGGATAGTAAACCACTGGTATAAAAATGGAATTAGGCAATTAAATTAAACCTATTTGGTAATGATTAAACTAGAATAAAAGAATAAAAGGAAAGGGAAAGAGAGAATTAAAAATGGTCCCATACAATCCTATGAGAGAAGCGATCTATGTTTAACGCAATCTAGCATTTTTGTGTGACATAAAATATAAAAAATCCGATATATATTATTTAAAGTATTAACCCGAGCATTTTGATAAAACTTTGATGGCTACTCAAATAAAAATGGAACAAAAAAAATCAAAATATTCACAGGATAATCCACTGTAAATATTGATTAACAAAGGCTGGATAGTTAACCTTTAAATAAATTACTATCAGACGAGAGAAATAAATATAAAGATATGAATTCAATTGGTGAAAGAAGCAAAGTGTTACACAAAATTCTTTCTTCCGAGATAAAGATGAAATAGAAAATGTTAGAATAGATTAAATAAAACCGAAATAGATAAAGAACTCTTCCCTAGAAACACTTAGCAAACACACAAATTATTCGCTTTTTTATAAATGGAGTAATTATAGACAGAAAAAAAGCAAATATAAAATGTGCTTTTAGCGTTTGAAAGAATTGGCCCTGTTTGTCATTCTAAATACTTCCATGACCAGGGAGAGACCCATAAGATTAATAGTATGGATAGGCAAAATTATTTAAGGAGAGTGGTTCCTTTAGGGTTGCTACGCGGTCCACTGAAAACAGGAGGAATCTCCAATCAGTTCAGTCGACGAGTCTCTTTCTTCTGTCTTGGAAAATTCGTTCTTCGATTTGCCATAAAATATTCACGTTTTTCTGTTCTCTTCTGTTTGTCAATGCCTCCTTTCCCATTGAGTAGCTATTGAGTCCTTCTATAAAAATATTCACACACGTAATTAAGGATATAAAAATGGCAACACGTTTCCAGACGCTGAACGAGCAACTAACTTAAAATGGTCTGGCGAAATCCAGTGAACCTTTAATTCTTCTTTTCTAAATCTATTCATTGGAAAGGAACAAATATTTGGTAATTAAATTTAAAACAAAATCAACGAGGGCATATAAGAGAGAAAGTTTGCAAATGGATTTGTAAAGAGAGTGGTGAAGATAGAGAAAGCCAAAATGTGTAGAAGATAAATAGCCGAAGGCTCTTATGGGCATTATTAGGTAGCAGGCGCAATTCTACAGATGTCAGCTACGGAACTGCTCTTCCATGCTAAGCGATCCACCCCTATGTTGTCAAAGTGTTTGCGCTAAAACGTTCTTAAGGGGAGGCAAGTTTTGTACAGCAAGAGTATCTTGAAGTACGATGTTTAAATATATATATATATATATATATATATATATATATATATATGAATGCAAGGATAACTACAAGAAATAACCAATGAGGCGGTCTTTCATACTTTTCTTTCGTATATATACCTCTAATATAATATTATTTGTTGTAGTTATCCTTGATAAGGAACTTAATAAAGTTCGAAAGTACTTGGAAACACCTTTTCCTTTTTCCTGCGGGACATTGCATTCATTTGCTACCCTCACGTGATACTTTGTGAGTTTTTCATTTCATATATGTATATATATATATATATATATATATATATATATATATATATTTGTATATATATATATATATATATATATATATATATATATATATATATATATTTGTATATATATATATATATATATATATATATATATATATATATATATATATATATATATAGTACACGAAAAAGAAATTGGACGCGAATGAGCAATGAGACAAGAAACAGGAGTTTTATAGAGGTAAGAGAAAGGGACATTAGAAGAAGACTAGAATCAAAGAGAGCAGAGGGCGGCACAATGAAGGCAATCCTTTACCGAGAAGACAGAGATAACGCCAGGGAAAAAAAAACGTGTAATTGCTGGCTGGAATTCTAACCCGGGTCTGCTGATTGCCGGTCAGATGCTCTACCGCTGAGCTAACAGGCACAGTGACTACTTGGCCCGAAGCGTTACCCCATCAAACCCAGTATCTCTCTAAGCTAGGAACCTCCAAGGAATTTTTATACCACATATTCTTACCCGCTTACAATTTAAAGGCTCATCCCCCATGTCACATACAAAGAAGGAGCAAATGCAAGTTCTGCGGGTGATAACAACCACCACAGGGCTTTCGCCATATTTGTTTTCTGCTCTCTGCTCTCTTTGATTCTAGTCTTCTTCTAATGTCCCTTTCTCTTATCTCTATAAAACTCCTGTTTCTTGTCTCATTGCTCATTCGCGTCCAATTTCTCTTTCTTGTACTATATATATATATATATATATATATATATATATATATATATATATATGCGTGTTTGCTTGTGTGTGCAACAAAGCGGATATAAAAAATGAAATGAAAATTCTCACTACTTTCGAACTATGTTCCAAGTTCGAACGAATTTGGAATATTCGTTTCCTTTTCCTTGTGGGTTTTGCTGCATATCTTGTTTACTCACGCGATAATTTGAGGTTTCGATATATATATATATATATATATATATATATATATATATATATAAATATAACTTCTTAGAATTATTCTTCAAATTTCTGTACTATTATTTCTTGCGATTATGTATATTCCCTTGGCATGTCGCTAACCTAAAATCTTTGACAATTGACCTTTGGCGAATTTAAACATTCTATCTGGGAAAAATACTTAAATGCTAGCTAGGGCTAGAGGAATAAATCATTGGCTCGAAGAATGAGAATAGCTTATCCTTACATGCTCTAACCCCTACCTTATATGGATGAAACCTCCAGGCGACAAATATAGCGATGGCCGAAAAGAGAGACGGCTAAAACTTCGAGAACAGTGTATTTAGACGATTTATTTGGCCTAGCTTGTTTAGGGAACTCGAATTCTTTTCGATTTTGAGCCTTTATTTATACAGGCAGAACTTTCTTAATGCTGAACTTCTCTAGTTCTTTAAAGCCCTCAGAGAAGAAGGTCTAGCAATGTGGTCATCCTTGCGCATTAAAATTCTCATTATTTTTATGGAAGTTTATTTACTATAAATGCAAATTTTATTACTTCCCAGGATATTCTCTACCAAAATAATCTACATTGAGTCCCCCAATTCGTCGACTCCCCATTCTTCTTTCGAAGAAATCCCCCTTAAGAAATCTCTGGTTGCGTTTGAAAAGTCACCGACTAATGGTCTGTAACATCAGAAAGTTATTTGAGAATACTTTAATTCACATTTCCATAGAGCGTAGCGATTTTATTCTCACGTGTTTCTTATTTCGGCATTAGGCTTTAATGAAATTCCATTTATTCGACTGTTTTTTTTTCTTTTTTTTATGGATGACCAATATTATTTTAAAACCATGTTTATATTTAAATGCCTACATCGTCTTTAATGGATGAAGTTATGTTTATTAAAACTGAGCGGCATTCTTCTCCCTAAGGCTCCATTTATTATCTTTTTTTATTTACTCAGTCATTGTTACTTAACTCGTTTCAAGATTTCGATGATTTTGCCGTTTTCTTTGGAAACACATTTGCTATTTATTTAATAATTAAAATAAAATGTAAGGGATTCATTTGGCCTCAGACGAATTATAGAAGATTGAACCTTCGGTCTCATAATAATTTATTATTTAAATAGGAGTTTTAGATCACATTATTTATCAAAATCTGACCTAGGTTACATCTTCTGCTAAGACGTGTTATCTCTCTGCTCCTAAATTTTTTTTTTACTTTGTGTCGTGCTCAAACCTTCGTTTCGTAAGTTAAATAGATAGAAACTACATTCCGTGTCGGTTATACATTCCATTAGCTCCATAAATTTCAATTCATTTTAAACAATCCTACTGTTTTACAATGCCTATGAGGAAATAGTTGAGGTACTAAACGGTCATTTTGCATCAGTATTTACAAAGGAGAAACTAAATAGTCTTATGTATAGTACTCATGGGTCAGGGAAAGAGGTGTTTACTACCATTAGTGTGGATTGGAGGACGATAAAAGGACTAATAGGTGAGTTAGATACTACCATGGCCTCCGGCCCTGATAATATTCATTCTAGGATACTTAAAGAAGGGGTAGAAAGTATCTCAATAGCCCTGGAGAAGTTGTATACTAGGTCACTGGAATATGGAGAAATACCCGATGATTGGAAGAGAGCGAATGTAGTCCCCCATTTTCAAGAAGGGAAGTAAAGAGGATCCAAATAACTTTAGACCGGTTAGCCTAACTCATGTAGTCTGTAAAATTCTTGAGAAAATAGTTGAAAAAGGGATTTGCCAACATCTAGAGAGGAGGGGTTAATCAGCGATGCTCAGCATGGGTTTAGATCAGGTAGATCATGTTTGACTAATTTATTAGACTTTCTGGAGTTTGTAACAGATCAAGTAGATAAATTAGAGAATGTAGATATAATTTACTTAGATTTTAGTAAAGCATTTGATAAGGTACCACATAGGAGACTAGTTCATAAATTAAAAATGATTGGAATATGTGGGGGTGTTTCAAATTGGATAGCTGAGTGGCTGAAAGACGGGAAGCAAAGGGTAGTGCTAAATGGTGTAAAGTCAGAGTGGAGGGATGTTATCAGTGGAGTTCCTCAGGGATCAGTTCTCAGTCCATTATTATTTGTCATCTATATAAACGATCTTGGGGAGGCAGTTAATAATAAAGTGTCAATTTTTGCGGATGATACTAAATTAGCAGCTGTATTTAAAGATATTGATGATAATTTAAAAGTGCAGGGGGACTCAAATAAATTTTTATCCTGGGCACATAAGTGGCAAATGACTTTCAACCTTGATAAGTGCAAAGTTATTAACATGGGAAAAGATAATAGAGAATTTAACTATAAAATGGATGGGCATTGGCTGAGCTCAGTAGAGGATGAAAAAGATCTAGGAGTAGTAATAGATAAGTCATTAAGCTTTTCTAAGCAGTGTATTGAAGCAAGAAATAGGGAAAATAGAGTGCTGGGTTTCATTAAGAGAAATGTCAGTTACAAAAGTAAGGAGGTTATTCTTAAACTCTATAACTTTTATGTTAGGCCACATCTAGAGTACTGTATACAGGCATGGTCCCCATATTTTAGACACGATATTAACCTTGTCAAGTCAGTGCAATGGAGGACAACAAAGATTATTCCTTCCCTGAGTCACCTTGAATATATAGATAGACTGAGGGTATTAAATATGTTCTGGTTCGAAAGGAGGTGTGTGAGAGGGGATATGATTGAGCTTTTTAAATTTTTTTCTGGGATAGATAAATTGGATGTTAACAAGTTTTTTGAGTTAGATGATGGAAATCGGACTAGAGGGCACCACTTGAAAATTAAAAAGCAAGGGTGTAGGTTGGATTTAAGAAAATATTTTTTCACCAATAGAGTGGTAGACTTCTGGAACAAATTACCGCGGAGGGTAGTAGGTAGTCCAAATTTAAATGTATTTAAGAGTAGGTTGGATGAGTTTATGGGGAGGGAAGGTTGTGATGGTTTCTAAGTTTTGTATATATTAATATTGTTTGTATATATCTATAGCTGCATGATTTAGTTCTTGACAAGCCTTGATTGGTGATACCCTTGTTTGTGGACGAAATCCTCTGGATGTAGTTTTCCTGGGAGTTTAGGTGCCTTAAAAAAGAGGCCGTTTGACTCGGATGACCTATGATGAGCCCTTGTGGCTTTTGTCATCTGTTATATTATATTGTGGGAGACTTTGATTTTGTCTTTCTCTGGTGATGGTGCTTTTTGTGGGTGGTTTTTGACGGATGCGGATGACCTTTGATAGGCCCTTGTGGCTTTTTTCATCCGTGAAATTATGTTATGTTATGTTATCGTGATTGTGAACGTTGCCGGGCTTCATTTAATAAGGAAATATACGTTCCCTCAAACCCTAACAACGTTAGAATATGTCCATTTTGTCTTCTAAATGAGGAATTCGAGCTAAAACTAACCAACGTGATTAATGAAATTAGATCAGAGGTTAACTCTGCCAGGAGAGACGCAGAAGCAACGAACGGTAAGATTGACGAACTGGCCAGCGGCGTGCGGGCATCTTTTGATAAGCTGCAGAGGTGCGAAAATCGCCTTCAAAGTCGCCGATCGAGCCGTATAGAGAATAGTGACCCGCAATTTACTATAAATGAGCAAGCGCGTATCTTAAACTCGTATAGACCCTCCGAATCTCAATTTAGTCCGGTTGTAAACGGGGCTAGACCAACGAGAGCATCTCATCGTTTTGAAATTCCGTGCTCTAATAAATTTGCCTTGTTAACTCCAATCGAAGACTCTTTAATAAGAACCAGGATCCTGAATTCGAAGCAAGAAATCCAGTTAAGCGTAAGAAAATCTGCCTACGGGAGGGGGGAACAGGGAGAATAAACCACGTGGTTAGTGAAATCAAAAGACTGAACGAGCCATGTGAAGATCGAGCTATCCTCACACTGGTGGGTGGGAATGACGTACACCGTTTTGACAGCTCGACTACTGAGATTGTACATCGAGCAAGGGACCTAATTATAGGGGCCAAAGCGAAGGTGAATAAAGTGGGGGTAATTGGGATAATTCCAAGATTAAAAGTGACTCTAAGAATGCAGTCAAGGTCAATTTACACTAATGAATGTCTTAAACGTTTATGTCAGGAAATGGGAGTTAAGTTTTATAATTTTTGGAAAGATTTTCAGGACAAACCGTCACTTTTTTTAATGATGGTATTCATTTTAATTCTCTAGGTAATTCGAAGCTGGGCAGAATTGTAAATGAGAACCTCCGTAATCTCTATAGTACGGAAGTTATTTGTCCCCGAGCCATAGATGCGCCGAACGAGATTTCACGCGAGCAGGAAAACGGTTTAGTCATACGAGAGAGGGACGCTGGTATTTAAAGGGAAAATTAAAATGCATTTACGCCAATGTTCGGAGTTTGAGAAACAAACTGCGCGAATTTAAAGCCATGATTCAAGAATGCGATTACGATATCATATGTATTAGCGAGAGGTGGTTAGATACAGCTTCTAAAGACCTTATTGCAGAATTTAATATAGAAGGGTACAAAATCCATCATAAGGACCGACTAAATGGAAGAGGCGGTGGAGTTTTAGCTTACGTAAAAGAGGGGGGAAATGCGATATCGATGGCCATCACGACCGTAAATAAGAAGAGCAAGGTTCTGCTAATTCAGCTCGAGTGTGCTAAAAATAGTAAAATTAACTTAGCCGTTACCTATCGCCCCCCATCTTTAATAGAATTAGAGAGCGTACTACTCTTTCAGTGCCTTTTATCCATGGTGAGAAAAGGGAAAAACAATAATTTGTGGAGATTTCAATTACCCTAACGTTAACTTTACAAACTATACTTCGGATAAAGTTGGGGAGAGATTGGTAAATTTCATCCAGGATAATTTTCTTGTGCAAAAAGTAGAGGAACCTACGCGTGATCAAAATATACTGGATTTGATTATTTCAACAGAGGAAACTTTGGTAGAAAACGTTTGCGTGATTGAGCATTTGGCGACGAGTGACCATAATGTAATTAGGTTTGAAATTAATACGAGCGTTAAGGTAAAAGAGAGTTCACAACTAATCCCACGATTTGGAGGTTGTAATTTTAGAACCTTCCGTAACTGGATTAAAAGGATAGACTGGGGGAGATGTTTTGATAATAAGACAGTACAAGGAATGTACTCGGAGCTACAGCAAAATGTGCTCACGGTGAATTCCGTTAGTTCAGTACGTTCGTCGAAATAATGGAAAGTCAAAGAGAGCACCGTGGGTTAGACCTTTAATAATTAACTTAATTCGGGAGCGTAATAAAAGACTATCAAAGTTTTAGAAAAAACGAAACGACAACAAATCGAAAAAAATACGTAGACTCTCGAAGGCTAGTAAAACGGGCCATTAGAGAAGCTAAGCTACGTTAACAGTAGAAAGCCCATAAAGGGTTTAATAGGGCCGATCAGAGGTAAAGATGGTGTTATGACCGACGTCCCAGAACAATTTGCTAAAATATTAAATGAGCACTTGTGGAGCGTTTTTACTTTTGAGGACGTGACACAATTAGAAACACTAGGCGAGGACATAAATTTTCAAAGACAAAATACCCTATCCAACATAAATATAAATGATGGGGAGATTCTCTCTTATATTAATAAAATGAAAAAGTCAAAGTCACCCGGGACCGATGGGGTGTACCCAACACATCTTAAATAAGAACTAAAAAATGAATTAGCAAGACCGCCCTGCACGATTTTCCGTCGATCAATAGAGGAAGGCCTAGTTCCAATAGAGTTCAAGCGTGCTAGTGTTACGCCGATATTCAAAAAAGGGGATAAAACTGAGCCTACTAATTTCCGTCCCATCAGTCTAACTTCTGTAATTGGAAAACTCTTAGAATCGATAATTAGAGATAGGTTGATGAGCCATTGTTAGGCAAATAATTTAATTGCAGACTCCCCGCATGAATTTAGACGGGGGCGCTCGTGCCTAACCAATTTGCTCGAATTTTTTCATAACATGATTTGCATCTACGATGAAACTAAAGCGGCGGATATAATTTACCTTGACTTTAAAAGGCCTTTGATACAGTTCTGCACGAAGGGCTATTGATAAAAATGAGAGCAATTGGAGTGAGGCTTAACATACTTAAATGGATTAGAAACTTGCTATCAAATCGTTCACAGCGGGTTGTTGTAAATGAAGCGTGTTTAGACTGGGCCCTAGTCACCAGCGGGGTACCACAGGGGTCAGTCCTGGGCCCATTATTATTTATTTTCTACATTAATGATTTGGATAATGTAGTGTTTAGTATGATCTCTAAATTTGCTGATGACACAAAGCTAGGTAGCCGTGCTCTTGTGAGACCCGATGTAGAGCAAATGCAAAGGGACCTTAATAAAATTGTGGAATGGGCGGATAAATGGAAAATGGGCTACAACATAGGTAAATGCAAGGTTATGCATTTAGGATGTCATACCTTAAAAGTAGAATACCATATGAAAAACCAAATTCTCGAATCCGTTAACTTAGAAAAAGACCTGGGGATTTTAATCTCGGAGGACCTTAAAGCATCGAAGCAATGCGCAAAAGCTTGCAAACAAGCAAACCAAATGCTAGGATATATTGCTCGAAATTTTACTTTCAAATCGAAATATATAATAGTGCCACTATACAAATCGCTCGTGCGCCCACACCTCAAATACGCGGTCCAATTTCGGTGTCCCGCCCTAAATAAGGATATAGCGCAGTTAGAAAGAGCGCAACGTCGGGCTACGAAACTAGTTCCTGTAATCCGAAACAAACCGTACGAAGATAGACTCCGCTCATTAAACCTACTATCACTTGAAAGTAGGCGATTACGTGGACAATTGATCGAGGTATTCAAAATCTTAAAAGGATTTACTAATATTGATTACAGACTATTGTTCGAGATGGACGAAAGGGCCAACACACGCCAAAATGGTTTAAAATTAGTGAACGAGCGATTTAACTCTACTATAGCTCAAAATTACCTCACGTTTAAAATCACGCAAACGTGGAATGGCCTTCGCAACCGTGTAGTTGAAAGCACGAAAGTTAATATGTTCAAAAACCGACTTGATGAGTACTTCAATAGTGTAAATATAACGCAGTAGGAGCACAGATTAAAACGTCATATATTATAAGGAGTTCAGGATTAAGATGAAATGATGAATAGAAAGATGCCAGCGACGCCTCCATGCATGGAGTAAATGTGAATTCCACTTTTCTTTTTCTGTCTGTCCTAAACGTATATTATTTTCCTCACTAGTAGGCGAAGACTACGGGAGAAGAGAGTACTGTCCTATCAAACCCGCCCTTTCCCCTGGTTCGAAGAAGCGTGTTCGTGTATTTGAGGGATAGCTGAACCTGCATGTCAAGGGTACACATGTAGATAAATGTGTACCGTAGAGTTGAAATAGTAGAAAAAAGAAAAAAAAAGAAAAAAAAAAGCATGATACACTAACCTTTGAATGTGTAAGCGGACTGGCCTTGAGCAGATCTTTGGGTCTTTGTTGGTTCTTGTTTCTGTAGTTCTTGTACCTTTTCTAAAATTGATCGCCAATTTTAATTTGATTTCTGCAATCCAAAGTTGAGACTTATTTGCTATAATTCGGTTTTCATTGACATTTATTTTTTCGAGAATTTTGAAAAATACAATACCATTCGCCAAACAAATGAGACTTATATTTCCTATTATTCTGGTTCACCTTTTATTTCAAGCCTTTTTTAACAAAGTTTTGAGAAAAACAGTATTCACGTTCCATACTTTTTTATACAAATCATGAAAAATTTCCCCTGAATGGCCATGTTGACTCATTGTCTAGGGTAGAAAATATGACAATGTACGATTTAATAATTCCTAATTTCTGTAGTGGTCTTCGAAATATGTTATTCTTCTATCAGATCAGAGCCTTTTTCTAATCTCTATTTGCCATTTAGAGAGTAATTTCTAATTCTCAAACTTGATACAAGTATTGAAAAGAAATTACTAATAGTCATATTCCGTATAGTCAATCCTGATACCTCTTTATTCCGGTGATGCTGGCAGATAGGCCTCAGAGTATTTCTATTGGGGGATACTTCTGTAATTACTTACCATAATTGTGATAAAATTTTATTCTGGTTAAGCTATTCCACTCTGCTTTATTGTTTTGTTTAAACAACAATATAGTAGGCTTTAGATCATGTCTCTGAAATCATATTTTTTTTAACACTATGAAAATTAGTATTTACTAGATTAGCAATAATTTCCAACTCTCGCATTTTGAAAACAACAACAGTTGGACTCTCTCTTTTCCATTACCTTTGCCATTTTCCATCAATGTGAGTAGAAAATTTCGCTCCTCTTTATAGATGCGACTTTCTCCTTTAATATTTTGTGATTTGCTTGATAGTTTAGAAGTCTTTTATTTATATTTCTTGTTGAAATTGAGTAACTTGGAAATCTTTTAGTGTTTACTTTTGTTGTTTAGCAATCCATAAGTACGGCTTTCTCTATTTTATTAATTTGTTGTGTCAAATAAAATTTGCGACATGATATTAGATATTTTATATTCTTCCAAGTACGCTTTTCGATACGTTGGTTAGGTTCTGTGTATTTGCTTCTTTTGATAATCTTTCCCTCTTTATTTCTTAATTGTTGAATATTCACACATCACATCACTTCCAAATTTTCACATTAATCCCGGTCTTATCATATTAGATCTATTCATCAAAAAAGCGCTTATTATTTTTGCATCGTCCTTTAATTGTTCTATCATTTATTAATTTCATATTACTTTTATATATTTCTTATTTATTTCATTCTATTCTGTTCGCACTATCCTTTTCATATTTTTCTTTTATATATTTACAAAGTCTATGCATAATCCTAGCCTTTTCAACATTTTATGTTGTGAATTTATAATTTCCTTTTTCCCCTCCTTTATGTTGGAAACTACGGTGTCATTTATTTCTTAATCTCTTCTTGCTTACGTTTCTTTAGGCGGAAATTACTCATAGGTCCATATATATATATATATATATATATATATATATATATAAAAATATATTCACTTAATATCTAAAACACGGCAAGATTCCGAAGTGGGTGGCACAATTTCATTATACCCCTTCATCACATAAAGCTGATCAAATGAAATTTACAAACTACAGACCGATCAAAATTCCCTTGTTTGTGTATCGGCTGCTCAAAAAGTCATTACCAACATACTTCAAACTAGGTACATCATCAACAAAAGAGAGAACAAGCTGACCAGAAAATCTTATCAAAGATTGACCAAATACATGCTCTCAAACAGCTCATTGAAAAAAGTTCAAAGTAAAATATACCTCTATACTTTGTACTTTTAAGGTACCATGAAGTGTTTGATTCAACATAAACAACAGCGGTCATACAAAATCAATATATAGTAGAGACAGTCTAAATATATAATTGTCATAGAAAACAAATACAAAATTTGCAGATCTATATTAGTTGCACACGGTTTTAGCTATCTTTCTATTTCAATATGATGTAAGACATGGATTTATTATCTCTCCATAATTATTCACCTCCTGTCTAGAAGAAATCTTCAGGAGACTAAACTGGTAAAACAAAGGGATTATGTTTGATGGAGATTAACTAAATCATCTGAGATAATTAGATGATATTGTACTAATAGCAGATAACCTAAAAAGGATTGAAACAATGCTAAAATTTGATATAAAGTTACACAAGATCGACAAAAATTCAGAAACACGAGAAGAGGTTTCTTCAACAATTTCAAACAAATGCCTAAAATGATTATGATATATATATATATATATATATATATATATATATATATATATATATATATATATATATATATATATATATATAATAAGCCCATTTGATCTCACTGTCTACTGTCATGCAAACTTCTTTCCAAGAAGTTTTCACAGATCACAGCCAATCGTTCGATTCTGCCCTGTTCCACCCGAGATTCAACCTACTCGTATAATTTACAGGAGGCTTTATATTTGTCCTGCCTAAGAGTTCTTTCAGTCCAGTGGTCCGATTTAATTAATTTATGAGGGTATTAATTCTTGTTTTGTTTCTTTATTTAAGATTTAACTTCTTAGCATATATTTTTATGAATAAATTTGTTTAAATATGTAGTGATATTAATAGTTTATTCTATTAAAAAACTAATTTGAATGTGATAAAGGTGCATTAAGTCAATTTATGAAAGGTTTGGTATCATGAACTGATTATGTCGCCGTCAATTTTAAGTGAGTTTAGTGAATAAAGATTTTAAAAATAATTATTATGATAATTCTTAGTTTCTTAATTTACAAGTTCATCATTAACTTTAACTTTTGGAATTAGTGTTTATAACACAATTCAGTGGATGTCAAATTACCCACTGATGTAGCTTCAAAGCTAGTTAGATTTTTAATCTCAGACCAAGTTAACCTGGAGTAATCAAACCTAACCTACCCTAACCAAAATAGGGTACCCCACTGACTAATGCAGCAATCTATGCATTTTTTACTTTTAAAGGTTTCCCTTTCTCTTTATTTCTCTCTCAAATAGCTTAACTTATATAGAGAGCAATAGTTATGTAGTTGCTCTATCTATTCATCAATTCTATTTTT
Source organism: Ceratothoa steindachneri (assembly GCA_963969495.1). Taxonomy (NCBI): domain Eukaryota; kingdom Metazoa; phylum Arthropoda; class Malacostraca; order Isopoda; family Cymothoidae; genus Ceratothoa; species Ceratothoa steindachneri. The sequence continues at coordinate 119,954,357 of OZ018327.1, read as the reverse complement.
CTAACATATTTATTTATCATATTTCCTCTCATTTAAAATTACAAAAATCATTTCGAGACAAAATTAAACTTCTCATATTTTGAAATTTAATACTTTATCTCTTTAAAAGATGATGGAAAATTATTTTTTGCCAATCCTTGATTCGAAATTCGTGAAAACAGTTGGCTCACCTATATTAGAAACATCTAAATATAATAAGATTAGCAGATTGGAAAGCGTTGATCAGCAAAAGCAAAAATACAAAGTAATTTGGAGTGAAGGTAAAAATGAGGAGAGTAAAGAACTCAATGACAGAGTGTTTAGTGTCATCTTTTCAAAATCTAGATGATGCAATTGAGAAAAGAACAAAAGTGTTTACTCCTTTATTTTCCCTTGGCCAGAAATAATTGAGTAAATTTACTGATAAGATTTTAAAGCTTGAATTTTGCCTATTTGATGCAGCAGGAAAGATAACTCAAAACATGAGTTTCTAATTAATGCTCTGTGTTCAATTTCTTCTCTTCAGTCGAAAATTAAAGGTGAATTTTCGGTTGGAGCTCCATTTATTACAGAAGTAAAAGCAAAACTTATGAATAGGACAATCAAAAGAAGCCTTTATAAAATTAACTCTATAGAAGTATTTTTTCATGAAAGATAATCCTAACTAATTTTATAAAGGTTCTGCTTATTGCACGAATGAGAATTTTACTCTATTTTCTAAAGATATAATTTTTTACATTCAACAACGTTGCTATTTTTGATTATGAATGAAGAACTTTATAGTTTTATATTTTCTTAAATCTTATTCATAGGTAATTTGAATATTAAATTAATAGACTATGTAAACCTAAGGGTTCTTTGTACTTAGGTATTCAAACAATATTGCTCAAACCTTCGAATTTTGACACGAATTTAACTACTTTTGTAAAATAAAGTTATAAATTTCTCAGGATTGGTTTCTTTCGCCCATGTTTTTCCGGAAAATGCGAAATAAGAAAAATACAGCGAAACCATAAACTCTAGTCCTCATTAATTTTCCGCTGAATTCTTGTTTTTATTTGTAATAGTTCCTTCTTATTTATTGGATTATGTGTATTTAATGTTAGGAGTTTGCAGACTTTATGGGATAAAACTTTGTAAACATCTAATGATGTTTTTTTGTTTTGCAATTTCGTTTGCCTTCTAGAGTATTGCTCAGATTTCTATAATTATTTTTTATCTTTATTGAGGAAAGTTGATTCTTAATGAGCTTGTTAGTTATTATCCAGTTGTCAGCTGTTGTTTCATCTATTTTCGTGATATCAGATGGGTTATAATTGATTTGTGTGAAACCCGACGATACCGCGAAGCTATCACTGAAACAAATGAACATCGCCTACAAAGATATACAATGAAATTGATTACACACTAGTCAGCAAATTTTTAGAGTAGATAATTTTCAAGTCTTCAAAAAAATCAAAAGCAGTGATAACAGGGTGATCAGATGTAGGATAAAAATTAACGTTCAGAAAGAGTGAAAAAAACTAGTGTATTAAAAAAATAAGCTCCCAAAGATCTTGAAAAATATCGTTCCAGAGTTACAAAACCATCTTAATAGGGAACACCATAAAAACACCTTAACCCGAGCGACCCGAACAATATACAAACAAAAAACAATAACTTCATGAAATACATAACAGATAGTACTGAAAAAATCAGAGACACAAAATAAGCACAACAAAGTCCCAGAAGAATCTATAAACCTAATTAGGAAGCAGAAATCAAAAAGCTCATTAACAAGAGACAGAAATTCTCAATTACCAACTGTTATACAAAAATAAAACAATTAATGCTAATCTTTATTGCAATGAAATTCATCGTTTGAAAGCCACTTTAGGCTCAGTCAAGTGCAGGAGTGCCATCTTCTATTCACGATAATTCCGTTCTCACACAGCTTGAATGAACAAAGATTTTATGGAAGAAGTCGGTTGGGAAATATTGCTATATTCTCCATATTCTCCTGGCCTTGTTCATTCTGATTATCACTTGTTCACGGGATTACCGAACAAGTTTCATGGTCTTAGGTTGAGATCAAGAGAAGAGGTTGGAAATGAGTTGGATTCCTATTTTTCGTCAAATCCTAACGAATTTTACCAGCCTGGCATTTATAAACTTGTTAATAGATGGAATGAGGTTCTAGAAAGTAATGGAGGTTTTGTTTAAGATTAAATATTTAAATAGTCATAAGTTCTTTTTATTTTCAACATATACCCTAAAATCGAACATTACTTTCGTTCCAACCTATTATATCGTCTTAGAATCTTGCCATATTGACTGCCCAGCACCATTTCAGAATTCGTATAGCTTGCATTATACCATTAAGTTTGGTTTGTTCAGGTAATTATCTAACCAGTAAGAAGGTCTCGTAAAAAAAATCGAATTAAAAATATTACGTTTGACATTGTTAAGCTGATTGGGATAGAAATGAACGAAGAAATTATTTTTGCTTGTTTTCGATCCATTTTATATGCAATCGCCCCCTCACAAACTTGCAAATACAAAGTGTAGCGTAAGGCAACACACGAAAAGTTCGTTTATTTCTATTACAACAACCCTAACAATGTCAAACGTAGTATTATTTATCATATTTTGCGATATCTCTGAAATTGGGAGTAGCTGAGCCTATTTTCATGTACCAGGGGTGATCAGAAAGTAATGACAGTCAGACTCATCGTAGAGAGACCATGAGTGATGGGAGAGAGAGGAATGCAGAACTTCGAGTGTTGTCTGTTATGGTGTGTTTAAACTGGTCGCCATATGGCTGGGTTGCATTTTCTCGTTGCGCTGTGTGATTGCGTCATGGTTCTTTTTGCCCTCTAACCGGAAACATGGAATTTCCGAAAGAAGGTTGCAGGTTCTACACGTTCACTAGGTGGAATCCGGGGGAAAAAGCAGCGGAGATTAGAAGAGAATTATTGAAAGATTTTCCTCGAGTCTACTCCATCACTGGGTAGTGTTTCTCACTGGATTCGAGCTTTTGCAGGCGGAAAAATTCAACTGGAAGATTATTATCGGTCTGGACTCCCCTTGACATCCGTGGCCGAAGCAACAACGGTCTGTGCCCGAGGAACCATTGAGGAAGATCTAACTGTTACTCTTTGATTCTTATCTTTGAAGCTTGGTGTCCACAAGATATCGTTCATAAACACTTAGGACTGATGGATACCCCATTTGCTAGCAGAAAAGCAGAAGAGTGAACGACTGCGGATTTATGGCTTATGTCGGGCTGAATTCGAACCAAATGGCCCGTAACGGCTTTTATATGCTGCTACCTGAGATGAGTGTTGGATTTCTTTCTTTACCCCCAGAGATAAACAGTCCAACATGGTGTGGTTGAGTGATGGAGAGTCTCAACCTCAGATTTTTCAGGAAGGATTTCGCAGCAAGAAGCGCCTTTTCACATCTTCTTCAATTTACAAGGACTAATGTGTGTTGCTGTAGTGCTCAACAGTCTACTATTACAGCCAAGCACACACTTACCAATTCCTGGAACATCAGACCAAGTCCGCATCAACCCGGCACCGATCGCGTCAATTGCTGCACAACGACAATGATGCACTGGGAAATTCATGGAGCAGCAGGGGATCACGCTTCTAGCCCACCCACCCTACTCACTTGACCTTACTCCCTGTGATTTTGGTTGTTTCCATAAATCAAAGATGCGATTGCAGGGAAGCAATTTCCTCCTATCCAAGACCTGGCACGAACAGTGAATTCACTGCTACGAGGTATACCAGCTTCTAAGTACCGTGACTGCTTCATGAATTGGAGAAGAAGGATGGAACGCTGTATATAAACAGGGAGAGAGTAATTTGAAGTAATGTAGACTACTGTTTGGATTTACCTCTGTTTTACCAAAATATTCCAGTATTATATAATCGAAGACTAAAATCAACTCTATGCGACTATTTTTGGATTTAAAAAAAATAAATATCAGTTTATTTCGTGTGCTTAGTAAATAAATAGGTTTATTCCAATTAATTTCTAAATATGTTTATCGATGTTCTTTGAGTTACAATTGCTGGCAAAGAATTCCAATTTTCACACGAATTTCTAAGTAAAAATTTTCCCCCAAGATATTTGTTTGATATAGCTTTAATTTAATTAATTTCCATCTGGTCGCGTAGTGATTTTAGTGCGTTATCTTATCCCCAAACTTTGGAGTAGCTGAGCATATTTTCATACAAAACTATGCCAAGCAGTTCTTGGATGGCAAAAATATCGACGTGATAAATTGGCTTGCGCAGAGCTCTCTTCTAAACTAGTTATAAAACTTAAGGAAGATACTTAGTGAGAAGGCACTGCCTCGAAAAACGACGAATGCTCAAGATCTCTAGCAAAGATTTGAATAAAAATGCAATAAAATTATCCCGAAGAATGTGAACAATTGGTGAAGACCAGCATCCGAAGATGTGCTTAGTCATTCAGAAAAAGGGCCTTAGAATTTTGTCTATTGTTTATGAGATACAAACATTATGTCTTAATAAGATCAATTTGCTTGTATTTCTATCAGAGCAACTTCTATATGTTTTGTGAGAGAATATCCAAGGTTTCCAATATTGATGTAGGATAAAATACAAGTATCAATAAACTTCGTATGTGTAAAATTTAGGCAAATTTGGATAAATAAAAGGAAAATTATTAGGAGATAAGTGATTTACTAGAAAAATTGAAGTATCCAAAATGATCCGATCACTTAAGTTTCCTCTACAAAGAAGAGGCATTGTTTCCATAGCAACTAACTTCAGTTCTCTATCGTCTAGGTGATATGCTGACGAAATCGTGAAGCTCGCACACCCACAATCAAGCTAGTGATGATCAGTTCGTAAAACAAGATGGCTCGTCTTGTATTCGCCACTGATCATGTTGATTGGAAGAATGATCAATGGAGCTAAGTCTACTTCAGTTGCGAAACTAAGTTCAATTTGTTCGGATGCTATGGAACGAACTTCTTTTGTCACAAAGATGACTAAAAATTGTCTGTCAATTGCACCATCTTCGAAACTTCCAACCTGTTATTTTCATGCAGGATTATGACCCCTTCCACACGGCCAAGTTAATGGATATCTTCCTTGACTACGAGCGCATCGCTGTTATGAACTGTCATGCACAAGGTCCGCACCTAAATTCTAATGAAAATGTTTGGAAGACACTAGGAGTGAACTCTAAAGAGAGAAATCCGAAAAAAGTTCAAGAACAGTTCAAGTGTCAATCAACAGTTGGTTAGTCCCTTTGCAGGAGATATCAAAGTATGATCGAGTATAAAGGCCTCCACACTAAATAGTAAATACTTTTATCTTGTACAAATGTTTTCCATGGATAATTTAATCGTTATATTCCATTAGAAATTTGTTTCTTCTGTCGTTTGGAGTATTTTAGACATTTCAAATTTTATAGTAAATTGTTTATTTGCTGATAACTTTCCTTTTACCCTTCATAAGTCTTTGTATAGCAATTTTGGAAACCTTGTAGTTTCTCTGTCAAAATTTATGCAAGATATTGTAATACAAATAGAGGTCGTTCTGATATTTTTTAGACCGTACTGTATGACCTATGATAGGAGTAATGCTTGGATTAAACAGAATTTTATTTATAACAACTTTGACCTGATGTTGTTGACATTGCGCTGCCCCCTTTCATAAAATATACTCCTAAAGCTCTCAAATTTGTGATTATAAGTCACAAATTGTGAGGAAAACTACAATGTACGCAGTGATGGTAAGCTGTTATTATACCAATAAAGAGCACCACCTTCATACTGCATCGGGCATCCTTGGGGAAGGCAAAATTAAAGGTTAAAATAACCAATTAATTCAGATCTTGTTTAGAGCAGTTAGATCGATCTCTTAGATACAGTCACTTTCTTGTCGTGGATAAAGGGCATCCCTCAGGCGTACTCAGTGAATTGTGAAGGTGGTTACTCATTGTTATAATAAGCGCAAGGCACCGGTTATTTATCATATATATACACTGACCCGCAAAAAGAGATTACTAGAGCTGCAGTTTGTTTGGGTGTAGCATGGCTGTAATCTATCTTATACCTGGGTAATCTCAGAATTCATGCCTTCAATAACAGCAAACCGCACTTCTTATCTCAGAGAACCTAACGTTAGAGAAACCTTTCATCTCCTTGTCCCGTTCAATTTTCCTCTGATTAATGGTAATTAAAGAGTTTAATATTAACCAATGGGCTATTCATTTGTATTACATGTTGAGAGGTTTAGATAGGATGGTTGTTCGCATCAGACCTTCAAACATCACGAACACTTAATTCTCTCTGAAGCCTAACTCAATGATGTTTCATTTCATGTAATGCCTTGGGTCTTGCTTTAAAATATTACAACAGTAGGAATGTCTATTCTGAGATTTCTAGTTATTCTTACTAATAGTTATCCTCGAAGTTTGACCAATCAGTATTTTTCGAAAATTAGTCGAATTTTGCATTCTTCGCCATTTTTAGAATGCACATGTCACAATGGAATACGATTTCGATACATATAATTTATCCTATGATGAGTATAAATTTAATTCTCTCTGTTTCTCTTTACATCAATATTAATTTGTAATAAGAATAAACTTCATCTTAATATACACAGAGTTTGGAGATATAAAACTGTTCAGAATTGTTTCGGAGATCGAAAACGTTATTTTAATTTATAAAAGGGCTGAACTGCAGTTTCTCATCCATTTCTTTCCTTTATTCTCCACTAACTTCTTTCTCTAAAGAATAGAAAACAGATACAAGAAGTTGTACGCTGTTTACTAGTGGTTAATTTAGTTATCTTTTATATCTGTTGGCGATTAAACTTACAAACACGTTTTCAATTGTTATGAACATAATCTTGGATCGCTTAGATAAACAACTTAAGATAGCCAACCCGGATTCGGAAAAGGTCACTCAACTTTAACCCCTTTTTTTAGAATTTGGTCAACTTATGACAGAAAAATATGATCTTCATAAAACTCTAGGCATTATTTACATTGATTATAAAATGAGTTGGATTCGGTTCCACATAGGAGACGTTCGGGAAAAATACTGTATTATTTTTTATTTTCATAAACACCTTTGATTCAATTCACTTGAGCAAGATTACCAAGTTTGAGAACTGTACTAACTAAGACATATAGCGATGAGATCGAGATCGAGAGGAAATAAAGCAAGAATTAAATGAGGTATTTGTTTGGTCAGAGAGGTGTCAGGGGAATCTTAATCGTAATAAGGGTGAATTTATATAATTGGGCTTTAGAAGTGGAAACTTTGATTATAATACTTTAGGCTGTCATCGATTAGAAAATTTGTAAAAAGAAAGTGATCTTAGTGAATTATTTTCGAACCAACTTCATTTTATCGGTGCATGGCATGCAAATAGCTAAAATGAAAATAGAGCACTTCATTTTTTAAAATTTTTTTCGAATATAATAGCAAGGATATTCTTCCATTTTAAATCGCTCATGAGTCCACTGTTGGAATAGCTCAGTTCAGGTCTCCTTGTCTGCATAAAGACATCGATGCATTGGAGGGAGTAAAGCGAATAGCGACAAAGCTCATTCCAGAGCTGCAAAACCCGCACTACGAAGACACGCTTACCTAAATGAAGTTGCTTTCCTTTAAACTGATAAACCCTCGCCGCAAATTGCTAAAAGTCTTCAAAAATAATAAGTGATTTCGATAACATAAAATTTGACTCGCTTTGTAACGCCCTGAAAACACTACGCAAACGGATGGAAATGAATTAAATTAAAGCTATATTAGACAAATAACTTGGGGAATGTTTTTTATTTATAAAATCGTTTCAAATTGGAATTCTTTGCCAGCAATTATAATTCAAAACATATCGATAAACATATTTAAAACTAAATTGGATTAAACCTATTCATTTATTAAGCAAATAAAATAAAATTATATTTAACTTCTTTTAACTCCAAAGATCCTCACAAGCCTCCCTTACCCTACCTTCTCTTCTCCTTTAGAATTATCCCTATAGATGTTTTTAGTCTTTGATTCTATAATTCTATAAAATATTGTTTTAAAACATTTGCAAGTATCTTCGATTGGTTTTCACATTAACTAAACCAAATCACGTTTATAATCCCCCGCTTCTTTATCTGTAGATTTACCAAATGAAACATGAGGCCTTTATATATAAAAAAGCTCGTATAAAACGGTCCTTTTAAAAGAAATATAAAGCATCAGTTGGATATATGATCCTTCCAATTTCTGGACAGCGCAATTTATTTTCATAAGTGTTGTCCCATTAAGGCCATTTAAAAGTAAAACCAGTAAATGACTTTGCCCTTTAAATACCCGATGGAGATGAATGGCTTAAAAATGGAGAGGAATGAATTTCTTAGGAAGAGATGGAATATGATATAATCTAACTTAGATACCCTCTACCGGCGGGAATAAAATGAAGAGACAGACCAAATAAAAAGAGAAAATTTAAATTATCTAACAATAGTGAAAAGATGATCGTGAAGAAAGTGGTAGGATGGGGTAAATGAAAAATATATACCATATATATGCAAACTAAGAAACTGGCGTAGGGCAACCTACCAGGCCACTACTCTGAAGCCAGCTGGCCAGTGATTTTGGTGAGCAGAGAAAAACGAAAATAGGTCCATTTGTGCTTTGCAGAGATAAATGAATAGATATGGAGATAGATAGGAGCATTTTCATTTAATTAAGAATTCAAATCAGCATTATATCAGACTGATACAAATAGCCATATCACATGACGGATCAAATAAATCTACTCCCGCCACTAAATGACTAAGTCAAGATAATTCCTATTAAAATGATTAAAAAACAGCTAAGTCTAAAAAGATTATAAATATGTATGTATTTTATAAACCTAGAAGGGAATCAGTCTATAATGTTCCTAGAGAAAAATCATTCCTAAGTTTCCCCTACATATTTTGGCCACAAAATTATACTGAAAAAATCGTATTTTTAAAAATTCATTGATGTTTAGTTTCCCAAGTTACATTCTAGAATTACTTGGTTCAATCTATTCCGAATAGGATCATTGTTGTACTTCATGGATAGTCTTACAAAATTTTATGTATCGCTGCATATAACTTTACTGTGGCTTCATCAGTGGTCACGTCAGCTATGTGGATGTAACTAAACGTTGACTGCATATTTGTTTCTCGCAGCACGTGGACATTCCATCTTTTAAGGTTTTTCCTTTAAGTAAACGTGTACCTTCATCCGTCTACGACCATACTCAAATCTGTGTAGCACCCAAGGAGTGCTACAATTTGAAAGTTTTGTGCATTTTTCGATTGCATATATATATATATATATATATATATATATATATATATATATATATATATATATATATATATTAGGATGGTCCAAAAATATATGCAAAAATAGCAAGTAGTTGGAAATGTTCTCCACATGGCTAAAATTATGCTATAAGATGTTAAAAGAGCTGATGCAAAATATTGACTAATTTAGTGAATATTTAGAGGTCGCTATGTGTCTCCATATTTTTAAATTTCAGTCCAAATTTGGGAACTTTTTAATAGTAGGCATTTATTGGTTGTTACTTATATACTATCATATATTTGTCATTGATAACTCATTCCTTATGAATTACAATAATTCGCAAAAAAATCAAGATATTGTATTATCTGAAAAGTGGAATGACATTCACATACTCGGCGTATGATGTAATAATAATTGTTGTTTCAGCTTGTTGATTTCTCAGCCCATTTGTAAAGTGATGACGCAATAACGCCCCCTCGTTTCAAATAGTGATGCAATCGCACCATTTCCTATATAAGTCAGCGAAGATTGATTAATTGTTCATTTGTAGTTTGAAGTTTAACAGTTGACGTAATACAAGTGAATACAAGTGCTGGTTTATGCAAGTATTTATATATATATATATATATATATATATATATATATATATATATATATATATATATATATATAGATATATAATTATTTAGGTAAGTAATATACTTGGTTTATTCAGTGCATAGATAATTTCTTTATCAATATCAGAATTACTTAAAGAATATTAGAATTATATGTTAACACACTTTATGTGCATATTTTAATTCACAAACTATATATATATATATATATATATATATATATATATATATATATATATATATATATATATATATATATATATATATATATATATATTAGGTTGAGGAATAAGTTCTAGCGTTTTTTTTAATATTGTGTTGATTTAAGTTTTGTTGACGTGATTTGTGCACATATTAAGAAAAAATAATAAATAATGAGAGCAAAATTTGCAAAGATTAGGCTACGAGTCTTAACAGCGTAGACTATTAGGCTTTTGCTTAGGCTACGTCTTGAAGTTGAGTAATAAGTCATTGCGGTTTATTTAAAAGTTGTGTTAATTTAGTATTTGTTCTGTACCCTCAAAATGGAATGTCAAGTTGAAATAAAGGCGCATTTTCGACACTTGTTGTTATTCATTTTCAATCAAGACGGGAACAATGCAAACGCAGCCAAAGCTCGTCGCGATATTTGTGCTGTGTACGGTGAAAATGCTTTATCAGAAAGGACAGCTCAATGGTAGTTTTCACGTTCAAAAACGGTCATTTCAATCTTAATGACGAAGAACGTTCTGGTCGCCCCATTAAGTTGGATGAAGATCGATTGAACGACCTTCTTCATGAAAATCCTTGTCAACCGACTAGAAAATTGGCTGTACAATTGGCGTGTGATCAGAAAACTGTATGGAATCACCTTCATTCGATGGGCAAAGTTCAAAAACTTGGTGCAAGGGTTCCGTACGCTTTGAGCGAAAGCAACAAACTTCAACGCTCCACGATTGCCACAGGTTTGCTTGCTCGTCACAAAGCTACTCGTGGATATAAGGACAGATTTCTTCACCGCATCATCACTGGCTAGGAAAAGTGGTGTGTTTATGTCAACATGAACCACTTCCGCGATTAAAGCAAGGACTTCATCCCCGGAAGACGATGATGTGTGCGGTGGGATTGTGAAGGCATCATTCTTTTTGAGCTCCTTACGACAACGAGATTTTCAATGCAGAACTCTACGTTCAACAAATTTATCGACTCGCCGAAGCTATTCGTGAAAAGCGACCTCATCGACGTTATGGAGTCCCTCTGCAACACAACAATGCTCTTCCTCACATTGCCAATATGACAAAAGACGCCATCCAAACGCCTAATTGGGAAATCCTGACGCATCCTCCATATTCGCCAGACTTGGTTCCATCGGATTTCTATCTGTTCCGATCGCTCTTCATCAATTTGCGCGGCGTTTCGTTCAATACTGATGTGGAATTAAGAACCTTGTTAGACGAATTCTTCGAGTCAAAATCCAGAGATTTTTATTGCAGAGGCATCGAAAAACTATTTGAACGTTGGAAAGAAGTCGTAGATAACAACGGAGAATACATTATTGATTATATTGCATATTGTTATCAATTAAAAATGAAGTTTTTCTAAAATTGTTAATGGCAATCAATAAATTTGATAAAACCGCAAGAACTTATTCCTCAACCCAATATATATATATATATAATTATATATATATTTTAATTAAGCATGACTGCCGTAATTTTTTACAAACACAGGAGCCTATTTATTTAGGTCAAATGAAAGCTTATTCTTTCATGAATATTGAATATTTAGTTTTTTTAGAGTATAAAAAAATATCCTCTAAGTATAACTAAATGGAGGGGAACCGTGAGCTCACTCAGCTACAATAAATTTTTATTTCTGTTTTTTCAGATTATGGCTGGAAGTACTCGTTTATCTGCGGCAGTCTGGCTTTTAGGACATCCTACTAGTGAACTTTCATATGCAAGACTACCAGCATATGGGGATGTGCTTTGTGTTGTTCAGTACCACCATCAAGTGGAGTCAATGACGTTGACACAAAGTTACAACCTCGCTTGCAAAAAAGTCATAAAAGTATGGGAAAGAGCCAGAATTCCCACACAGCGAATAGACTCTTGCGTTAGGAAACTCTCAAGGTTGTACGAAGAATACCTTTCTTTCAAGAAGAACCGCAAAACCGAACTGTACTCATGTAGAATGAATGAACGTAGTTTGAAATCTACTCTTTCAAAACTTTTTGACATAGCCTCAAAAAATGCTTTAAATGTGGTAAAAAATAAAGAAGACCGCCAATTTCTGTTGATGCAGAGAGAGAACATTTTCTCCGGCAGTATGTCGTGCCGTGATAAGATTACTTCAGCCAAGGAATCCCGCAAAAGATATCGACATGAGAAGGCTTTACAATACAAAGAAAAAGTATATACTTCTAAGAATCAAGCAGAGGCTGCTGCTCATGCAGATTTCGAGTTCTCATCATCTGAAGGAGAAAGTTTAATTGAGCCAGACCACGAGTTTTGTCCACCTTCCTTAACTAGAAAAAAGAATGAACAATGTAGTCCCTTAAATTAAAAAAATATGTTTACAACTTCAAGTGTGGCTGCTGTTCTTGATCGTGCAAATATTACTGATAGAAAAGCAACAATGGTTGCTGGTTGCACAAACCTTGGGTCAGGATATTGCAGCTATGATTTTTTCAGGAGTTCTATACGACGTTCAAGAAAGCAAGTAAGAGAGGCAACATACAATGAAGACAAAGCTTCGTTGTCTGTTGAAGGACCGATCCTTCTTCATTGGGATGGAAAACTACTACCTGCTATTGATGGAGCAAAGGAAACAGTAGAACGAATTGCAATAATAGTTTCTGTAAATGGAGTGGAAAATCTTCTTGGTGTGCCAAAAACAACACGAGTAACAGGAGAAGAACAGGCTATGGCATGGATTTCATCAATTAATGACTGAAACCTTCGTGACGAAGTTTAAGGCCTTGCATTTAACACAACTGCATCAAATACAGGCCTAAAAAAGGAGCCTGTACCATAATTGAGAAAGTATTAGGAAGGGAACTTGTTTGGATTGCGTACCGTCATCATATTTTCGAAATTATGTTGTCATGTGCTTGCAATATTTTATTTGGTCCTACAAGTGGTCCAAAGAGGAGTCTCTTTGAACGTTTTAAAAAACAATGGTCGTCACTTAAAAATTATTCTTTTTAGAGGCGGATAGCAGTTTATTCGTCAATCCAGTAATGCAGATTCTTCGAGGAGAAATGGTCCCATATTTCCATGAAGCTTTGAAATCTCGTCAGTTGCGCGATGATTTTGAAGAATTGCTGCGACTCAGTCTCATCTTTCTTGGGGGCATTGATGAGACAGAAATTACATTAAGAGCCCCAGGAGCGACTCATCATGCACGCTGGCTTGCTAAGGCTATATATGTCCTGAAAATATACTTGTTTAAGCATCAACTGAAACTAACGGAACGTGAAAAGGCTAATATTACAGAGTGCTCTCTTTTTATTGCTTTGGTCTACTCGCGTTTTTGGAATGAAGCCCATTTTGGAATTAATGCTCCTTTTAATGACATTCTGCTTCTTAAAACTTTGCAAAAGTACCTAAATCAGACAATATCTAAAGAAGCAACCACAACCCTTCACAGACACCTTTGGTATCATGGAGAACATCTTGTTGGTCTTGCATTTTTTGATCATAGAATTAATGCTGAGACCAAACAGAAGATGGTCTCGAATTTCCAACGTAATGAAAATACCAAAGTTGTTCGCCGATTGAATGTTACAAAAAACTTTGAGGATTTGGACTTGCATGAACTGGTAACTCAAAAAACTAAACTAATTTTCAGTCTCCTAATGAAAGATGGATACAAGTTTGCAGAGGATACATTCCTGAAGACTAACCCAAGTTCTTGGGAAGAGAATACGCGCTTTCAAGAATTTCAACGTAGAGCGATTAACTTAATAGTTGTTAACGATCCACCAGAAAGAGGTATTGCACTTATCAAATCGTATAGCCCATCTATAACAAAAGATAAAGAACAGAAACATTTGCTTCTCAGACTTGTGGCAAAACATCACAAAAATTTTCCCTCATTCTCAAAAGGATCAATGTTTAATCAGCAATTTTAGTTAGAATTTGTGTCAAAAAGAAATCATTTGCTATTTAACTATTTTCTTTTACTTTAATATAAATATTAAAAAAAAAAGTCTTTCAACACAAACATCTGTTTCAAATAAACTAGTATTTGCAAATACTGTTCATTTCTATCCCCAAAATTAATTTACCAGCAGATTAATACGTTAAGATCCATATAGCGACCAGTAAATATTGTTCGATTTTGATGAAATTGAGTATGTGACCTACTGTTCAATGCGGTAATACAATCAGGCATGTGGAGATAAAAAACTAAAATTTTGGGGGGACCTCCCTAATCTCTCTCTCTCTCTATCTCTCTCTCTCTCTCTCTCTCTCTCTCTCTCTCTCTCTCTCTCTATATATATATATATATATATATATATATATATATATATATATATATATATATATATATATATATACAATTTTTGTACGTGCACTTTCTCCTTTATTTAGGTATTTGTAGATTAGGAGTCATCTCTTTGATTGGAAATGGTCCGAAGATCTTCAGTAGGATATGAGCATAAAAACATCTAGGATCATTTAACGAAAGAAATGATTGAATTTAAAAGCATCAATTGCGAGCCGGTACTAGGGCTCTTCCAATTAAAGCGAGAATCATCTTGATCTCAGATCTATAAAAGCATTAAAAGACTATCTTGAATTTATTCTGATTTAACGGCCAAGTTTACAAACGCTTGTATTTTGTTCTCATTGTTAAAAAACAAAAAGTGATTTTGCTTAGATCACGATTGGCTATTAACTAGGGATCAGTGAGTCTCCTAAAACAGGATTCCGGAGATTACACTCCAAATTTAAGCTCTCTTAATAGAAGAGAATATTATTACTTATTTCAATTAATAAAAATAAACATATATCATATTCAACCATTCCTTCCGTCCATTGGATTTGATTGACCTAGCATGAATAAATGCTACGCATAACCCTAGTTCTAAAAAGGTTGCTCATTTGATAAAGGGATAATCAAAGGTTTCAGGGGAAACTGATTTAATGATTAGCCCACAACTAATGCAAATTTGTTGCGACAGGGGTAGTTGACTTTGCTACTGTCTAGCTGCAATTTTACCATGATTTACCCATTTAGAATCGCTCTGCCGGATTCATCCACCTATCCATTAGCACTCATCTCAGCCATAACCGAGCGGGAGACCTATAAGGCTGTGGGTAGAGTGCACACCGCTAAAATATTTTTTTTTATAAACCAAAACAATTTACACGAATAAAGAAAATTTGTATTTTTACGAAATAGAAAGTAAACAATAAATGAACGAGGAGCAAGATCAAATGTTTTCCCTGCCGACCTACTTGGAGCATAGAGAGCCTACCCGAGAGGGTCCTCCTGAATACTCTATTCGATCAAATGCGCTGAAACCAAGAAAGAGGATAGGGTCATATCACAAGAAGAAGCCCAACCTACTCAATATCATGAGTTTGGAAGCGAAGGCCCTCCCGTAATTAGCAGCCAATCGAAGCGTCATCTGTCAAAATTTAGAGATCTGAGTCCACAAACATTATCCCGAAAAGTTCGGAGACGACAGAATGGGTCAAAGATTAAGGACATAAGTAAATTCAAAGACTCAACCCAAATCATAAAAAAACCCATTAATTACTGTCGTGGTATAACCGACTATATAATATAATATCTATTATTAGTATAAAAAGAGAGAGCTCACGCTATTAAATCGAACCATCCAATGACTGAACTCTACGTTGATACAGGGATCAGAAAGGTCAGGCTGAGGCGCGGGGTCAATATGCTTAACTAATCAGGTCGAGTCAGAGGTTGGTGAGATTTAAATAACGAGGTTAAGAGTGACGTTTAGGTTAATTAAAGATAAACATAAGAAAATATAAATTTTATTTACAAATTAAAAATGACCAAAATGATATAGAGGAAAATTAAAGGTCGGATAATGATTTATCGTTACCGGTGGGAAAGTCTAATTTCTATTAATTAGTTTCGAGCTACGAGCTCAGATCCAAATGTGCTCACAAGGTTAACGGGAGGAAAAAGGCGACTTACAGATCGGAGGGTGAAAGCGACCTCAAGGAGGCTTGAGGGAAAGTAGGGGCTCGGCGAGACGACCTTGTCAGGAGAAGAGTGGGATGGAAGGGTATATGTGGTCAGCACCTGACTTCCTGGGCTGTGAAGGCTTAAGTTCTAATCTTACCTTAGGTTCGAGGGGGGAGCTGGAATCCTTGGTGATTCTCGGGAGAGATATGGCTACCTCAGGGTAATTTTGAAGGGGCTAGGTGCTTCGAGAGTTCTAAGGAGTAATCCATCGCAGCTGCCTCAGAAGATGGCGGGGGCAGAGGCTTCCGTTTGACCGTGGATGCCTTACCGGGAAGAGAGTGTCCAGTCTTCAATTGGGTACACACAAAAACACCGACTTGGGACGAGGGATATCTTCTTGCAAGCGAGCCTTGTTCTTTACTCCTGTTCCAAGGTGGCTAAAGGGTTTAAATAGGGAGAGTTTCCTCATGCTGGAGATGGAAAATAACCCACACTTTGAGGAATTCCCAGGAGGCAGCTGAAGCGCCAAACTCTCTCTCTCTATCTCCGCGGGGGTAACTGCTGGATTTTAAGACCGCGTAGAGGATGTTATCCACACTCTACTTGGATCGTATGATGGGGCGAGGGTCATCTGGGCTTGATTCACTGTGTGACACTTGGATTCCAGCAACGTGCTAAGCATTGCAAAGAATGGAAAAAAGGTATCCTTCTACACTTAAACTAGAAAAGGCGAGAAAGGCAGCCTTTAAGGGCATTTTAGCCTTTAACATATGACTCTCCAGAGAAAATATAGGACAAGAATAATCAATATCATTCAGATGTGTTTCGCGTGCTACCTGATCGAAGTACACACAAATGCGAACTGGCTTTAATAAGAACAACTTAATGTGAAGCGAGGCTGACATCGAAAGCCAAGAGTTCCGAATTGCACAACCTTAAACAAAAGGTACCTCAAATGTACAGGTGAGCACCGAAAAAGGCACATAGCTGCACCATAAGAAAGGAAATTACAAAGAAGGAAGATGAGAACAAAGAGGTAAAGATACCAAAATACATCCACCGAGGACACCTACTTTTACCATTAGGGTAGACTAACGCGAGTATTTGCATATTCGTAATTCATGCTCACATAACAAACGCTGTTAATCATACCTGTTACAAAATATTATACGCACAATTGGAGGAGACCGATCCTGACACCACTTTATACCACTTGTCGACTGAAGGTGATAAAAGGATAAGCCTTTGGCCCTCAGAAAAATATCAACTGAACAAGTTCTCCGAGGATGCTCTTTGGGAGCAAAATGCTCCGCCCATAAGCTATTGGAAGCAAATTCCTCAGTACTTCGGTGGAACCAGTGGGGGCGGATCAAGTTGTGATAATAACTAGACACCATTGATTGGACTACAAAGAGATTAATTTATGGAAATTTCTTCGGAGAAATCGATGAAAATATCATTATTATATCAGTGAATGGTGTTAAGACACGTAATAAAGATATGAATATATGTAATTACGATCTGTTAACTACGAAATTCTGACAAGAGCAGCATATGGAGGCAGTCATTGTAATCAAGTATGCCATCGGTTATAAGCACCTCAACAACTTAGAAAATTCCTATCATGCAAATAAGGTCGATCTGGACTTGGAAAATATGATAACTACCACTCGATAGCAACAGCCAAGGAGAGAATATTTACGCCCTTATTCGATCACTGGCTTATTGAGCATGAGAGCACAATCTGGTTACTGGAGAATTCCTGAGTTCCGAAGGTGCCTTGACATCTCGCCAGACCGTTGTCCATCGCCTGGGTACTGAGTTTACCATTATGTCACAGAGAGATGGGCAACGAAGCGGGTCACTTGACTGACTAATCTTCACATACCATTTAAGTGATGCATAAACCAACGTCTAATACATGCAGTTCTCATATAAGACTCATTCTATCCATCAATAGGAACCCTAAACATTGGCGGCGAGCAGTAGAAAAAACTTTAAAACAAAAGAGCTGAGTGGTACGGTAAGTGGAACTCCTTTAATACTACCAACCGCCATACCTAGAAGAGGCTTCGTTTGTGGAAATTGACTTGGCCCTCACCGATCTGACTAAATAGCTGAAAAACGATGATAGCGAATGCATCCCTAACACTGCGTACAGGTCCATTTCAACGTATAATTGATGTGCTAAACATAGCTCTTCTCGACCACCTGCTTACAAAACTGTTTATAACTCTCAGTACCCATTCTCTAAGCCTCCACTATCTGTTAAAACTAATATTTAGACCCCTCTTCCGCGGAGAGGCGTTGCTTTCAAAGAGCAAGTTTAAACCCAATCATAATATTAAAAATCAAACGTCAAATTCACTCCTCCCTTCAAACTTAGACTCAAACTCCCTCTTTTATAAGTGCAAGTTGTGCTCGGGAACTCAGAACATGGTTAATTGTTACGTATACAAAACCCCTGATAGTAGGATTCAACGTTGCTTGGAACTAAGTATATGTTCCTCCACGCGACATTGCCCAGAATCGTGCCCGGCGATCAAACGCTTCCTCTCGTACCGTGTAAGTTCTGCCAGGAGAAAACGTACATATCTGGTTTTTGCCCCATCCATTTCAAACGCGATGTAAATTTGTGACTAAATCTGGGGCAAATTATGACTCTAGAGTCGGATGGGAAAGTAGCCAAAGGTTCCCTTAATTCAAAACTCGATTCAGATTTCCTACTTCCTACTCTGACCGGGTATCTTGTATTGGGGACTACATTCTTGCCTGTGCGTTGCCTACTCGATCTAGCTAGCCAAAGATCGTACACCTCTGAATCCATCGCTTCCTAAATGAGTGCCAATCTGGAGGAATTAACCTCGTATTCGTGTACGATCAAAACATTCATCGGGTCAAATATCACACGCATATGGGAATTAGAGGCGGTTTTTCGCTTCGGATCTCTCCAAATGTCAATCAAATTCTTGGTTGATTCCAATTTAAACTTAGATTTTACAGGAAAAGGAGTCGAAGGTGCAATTCTGGTCCTGAAGGAAAAGGCCATCCCACTGGCAGATGAGGCCTTTTCCCAACCATTTGTTCAAAGGGATCGAATAACGGGATTAGGATGTCTGCTGGGGGTTGACGCCATACAAAATATGAAG
Source organism: Ceratothoa steindachneri (assembly GCA_963969495.1). Lineage (NCBI taxonomy): Eukaryota > Metazoa > Arthropoda > Malacostraca > Isopoda > Cymothoidae > Ceratothoa > Ceratothoa steindachneri. The sequence continues at coordinate 119,935,140 of OZ018327.1, read as the reverse complement.
TTCTCAAAAGGGCGTTGCATGGGGGGAGCCTCTCTGGAGAGAGAGAAGGGCCTGATAACTTTTGAAAGTATCTAACAAATAAGTAAAACCGCGATAACAGGGGGTTCACTCGCGGTACCCCTGGCCCCAGGCTGACAAGCATTAAAAAACAGCCATTGATCCTCAGTTGGATGCAATTACAAATTCAAGGCTAGGCTGGCCCGTTGGAGAGCACTTCACTCCAAATAACTACAAACATCCCCTATAACACTCAAAAGACTTGTACACGGATAATGGTAATTTCCTTCTAGATGGTAATCCGATATGGGCCGGCTCCATCGATTCCGAGAACGAGGTGGGGAACGAAGTCGAAAATAAGGGTTGGCGTAGAATATACTCTCGATGATATACCATATATAACTATTCGTTGAGGGAATTTTTCACATATTTCGAGTGCGTGGTAATCTGATTGACCGAGGTTATTTATCTTCAATATGCTTAAGAAGTGGAACTGAGCTCAAGGATAATAATATGGCTATCATTAATAAAATGGAGTTTTATTAATTAAACTATCAACAACACACAAAAAAAGAAAATGTTTACATAAACGGAGAATGGAAAAGGTCGTGGGAATATCTGACTAATCCGAGGATTAAGATTTGAAGAGATTTAAAAAGGTAAACAAATAAAAATTAAAAGAAGAGGAATGGTTCGCTAAACCATTTAAAGCACGGGGTAGGGATGACAAAAGGTTAGATAATTAAAGGTAATGCCCAGCTTACGTAATTACAAAGTTGTTGTGCAGAGTAAGACGATGCGTAGCAATCTTCGGTCCACTGACGAGGTCCAGCAGAAGGGTTCTTTGGGGGTTATCCTTAGCGAAGGGGAAGGACTGTCTTCGAAGAGTGAGAGCGAAGTCGGACTCGGGGATACGAGCAATCTTTGTGACAGCAAATGGAGGATGTTCTAGATGAACAATGGAGGTTATCATTGAAACCAATCGTTCTCTTGAAGAACGTTAAAAAGGGGGAATCAAATTATCCTGACGTGATGTCTTGGGAATGAGAACCGTTTCTTGACGAACGGGCTTGAAGAACAATGGCTGTTCTAACGTCTTTTTCTTCTGAAAAACAGGAGGGGGGGGGATGAGAACCGTCTCTTGTCAACGGGCTCAAAGAACAATGGCTGTTCTAACGTTGTTCTCTTTCTGAACAACAGGGGGGAAGGGTGAGAGCCGTTTCTTGTCAACGGCCTCAAAGAACAATGGATGTTTTAACGTTGTTCTCTTTCTGAACAACAGGGGGGCCTTATTGACTTGACGTCTCGAAGGCACAAACCTTGGCACTCAAGGGATATTTTCCTCTTCTGGACAATAAGGTGGTTCTCGAGGTAGAGCTCCCTGGTGCACAAGGTGAGACCGGATCGGCGTGATGTCTCACGAAGATAATCTGGATCTGATCTGATCTTAGTGGGAAATGCTCTTGTATAAGTACCCGGAGCCATCTCCTTGGCGTAGGGGACAATTGAGTGGGAGGCTCGGGGGAATGCTCCGGTCGCGCCTGGGAAAATACCTTATCTGCCCGTAAGCCTAACTCAATCTTGCGAGATCGACGAATGCAGGCGAAACGAAAGGGGGGGGGGGATGACCTTCTTGGTTAAATATTGACTCAGGTGGCGATAACGCACCCTGCTTGCTCTCAAAGATGCACGTGGGTAGCAATGTTTCTAACCATGTGATAGCGGCTGAATTTAAGCGGCCTCAGACCGTTCTATCACAAGGTTAATTTGTCTCAAGGGCCTAATTTGGAACCGGAGGCAAACGAAATTTTTGAACATGTAATCAACTGTGCCCTAAGTCCGTCGCCTTTTTATTTTCTCCCTTTGAATTTCACAAAATCAGAATATGAATTAGACTTTAGCCTAGATTATCTGTTTTCCCTAGAATCTCTCGGGTTAAAGGATGCCGATGCGGAGTCGATTGGCAGATGTAGAATTACCAGTTTATCAGAATACCACGAAAGTACGACCTGTGTTTAATTGCTCTCTGAAATGTTACCAGTCGCCTTCTCTAAACAAGGCTTCCTTCGGAAGAGTAAATTTACTTGCTTCTTTGTTTTCCTTTCTTTGTAAATTTCGCTATAACGAATTTGTTCTACTTTCCGACATAAACAAGCCTTTCTTCAAATTCGATTGAAGTCAGAGAGCGACAAGAATCGTTTCTGATTTTTTTGGCTTAAAGAAGACAGACTAGTTTCCTATTGATACAAGTTGCTCGTCTTTGGTCTAACCTGCTCCACCTTCGCGTTAAATTTAATTTAAAACATCATTTCGAGAGTTTTCATAAATGTTGTCACCCTTAAGTTTAAATAATTCATCGCCCTTAAATCTGAAGAAACTGTTAAAACTAAGCATAAAGTCTTATCGATGATTTCTAAATTGTTTCCCCCCTTCCCTTCGGATTATATCAGCCGTTTCTTATTAGTAGTAGACCACTCTGAGAAAGCTGTGAACTAAGAGGTTGGATTGGGATAGTCAAATTTCTTGCCCCCATGTCGTGTCTTGGGAAAAACCTCGTACCGATCTGGTGAAGTTGGTCGAAGTGAAAATTGCACGCTATGCCGTTGCAGATGATGGTGAGGAAGAACTTAAAATTATTTGCGATGCGAACACGTCTCACTGCAGATTTCGATCAATTGTTTTCAAAAATTGATCTAATTTAATCATTCAAAATCTTCATTTGAAATGCAAACATCTTGAGCTCGACTCCACTCTCACCCACTTTAAGAACGAAGGATTTGGGGTTTCCTCCACCCGCCAAACTTAAGCTTTATAGCTGTTGTTTCCCTGCAAAATGTTCAATTATTTTGCTTTTAAGCACCATAAGATGACATATTTCCGAAGGTTCAAACATCATTTCAAACTTTATCAAATTCTTGATCAAACTTGATAATTTCAAAACTTCCCCAAACCCAGGATCAAGCCGAATACTTGATCATTTCAAAACTACATCAAACCCATAATCAAGCCTAAAACTTGATCATTTCAAAACTTCATTCATGATCGAGCCTGACACTTGATCATCTCAAAACTGATCAAACTTCATTACAAAACCTCATCATTCATGATCAAATTTGGCACCTGATAATTTCAAAACTAATCAAACATCATTCTAAATTTCAAACACATGATCAAGTCTAATAATTGATCGTTTCAAAACGATCAAGCCGAATACTCGATCATTTCAAAACTTCATCAAACCCATGATCAATCCTAACACTTGATCATTTCAAAACTTTATTCATGATCGAGCCTGACACTTGATCATCTCAAAACTGATCAAACTTTATTACAAAACCTCATCATTCATGATCAAATTTGACACCTGATAATCTCAAAACTAATCAAACATCATTCTAAATTTCAAACACATGATCAAGTCTAATAATTGATCGTTTCAAAACGATCAAGCCGAATACTCGATCATTTCAAAACTTCATCAAATCCATGATCAATCCCATGATCGAGCCTGACACTTGTTCATCTCCAAACTGATCAAACTTCATTACAAAACCTCATTATTAATGATCAAATTTGACACCTGATAATCTCAAAACTAATCAAACATCATTCTAAATTTCAAACACATGATCAAGTCTAATAATTGATCGTTTCAAAACGATCAAGCCAAATACTTGATTGTTTCTAAACATCATCAAACTCGCGATCAAGTCTTACACTTGATCACCTCAGACTTCATTCAAAACTTCAATCTTGTGATCAGGTATGACACTTGATCACCTCAAAACTTATCAAAAATCATTTAAACTTTATCAAATCCATGATCAAGCCTAATACTTGATCACTTTAAAACTTCATTAATGATCAAGCCTAACACTTGATCACCTCAAAACTAATAAAATTTCGTTTAAGACTTCAAGCACATGACTAGGTCTAATACTTGATCGTCTCAAACTTTATTTTCGAATACATGATCAAGTCAAATATTAGATTATTCCAATTACTTCCTCAAAATTCTTCATTTCGAATCTTTCAACCATTTAACAAATTCCTCTCTAATGTGCTCCCTTCAAATACCTTCCCTTGAGTACGTATTTAAGTACCTCCTTCAAATGTCTCATCTAAATACTCTGTTCTGTTTTCTGAGTTTTGCCGCTAACTAAATTTCAGGAGTACTTGCTTAAGCTTCACAACTTTATGAACTTGTTAAGCTTCTCTGGCTGGGATATTGTTAAGAATACAGCTATTGCACGGTATTACACATGTGTCTGTGTGAACCAGCATTGACGCCCCCTAAGGTAGTATTTTTAGCCAGTTTCATGAGTTAAGGTAGTGAAGTCGAAGCCCATGTAACAATAAAAAATTGGTGAGAGACGTACACCGCCGGCTTATTCGATGCTCGAGCAGATGGGACTCGTCTGGCTTTGAAAGACTTCCAAATAGGAAAATTAATACTATGATTTAACACACCTACTGCCTTAAGTGATCTCCACTCGTAGAATAGACTCCGGTAGTTAACAGAGAGGAAAATCAGGTGTCAGATCCCCTAAAGGCACCTCGTTGTTATCCACAACTTCCTTCTGGCAACACCTGCGTCGGCGTTGTTGTCAAAACCTAACAGTCTTACTGTCCCTATGGATCCATTAGAGACGTTAGATGGAGAATAAGAGCATGAGCAACAATCCGTCCTTCAAAATCGACCACTCAGGCTTTCATGTAGCCAAGATGAATAGATTACACACTTCAGGAACACATGCAAGAAGTTGCGACGAGGTTTAAAATTAAGAAAGGCCCGCCTGTATCTTTATCAATTCGACGCAAAGGAAGTTTATGAAATCAAACGATGTAGTTGACATACTTTCAACTTAGTGAAGAATCGGAAAACCTAAAAAGCTATTTGAAAAGGGTGAGCTGTATCTCCCAGAAAATTGCCCACTGACTACTTCCTACCAAAGTTACATTTCTCCCTATACATGTCTAGAAGTCGGTGAAACTTAGCTCAGTTCCTGAATCACGCTCCCTGCTTTGGAGTTATACAAGGAATAAAAAACGTAGATTTACGTTCTTGAATACATGTTTACACATATAGCCACACATATTTAATCATAGCAAAAATTCAGTAGTCTCATGACCAATTGGAATATTTGTTCAAATTGAAGGCCGAAGTCCATGTTTTCTCCTCAGTAAAGATTAATTGCCCTGTAATAGCAATGATACATGAAATTCTTCATTTTAGAGGCGGCGATATTTTAGTTACAACAAAGAAAAAGCTAAAGAAACCCTCTTTGCCTCCAAGGTGTGACCTAAAGCAAGCTATCCTGACCTAAAATTATAGAGACAAATAATAAAGAAAATAGATTTATACGACCAAATATGGCTTAATGCATTGCATCTGATGGCTTATTCATACACACACGCACATAAACTATACATACGCATGGTGGCTCCTCTGTGTGATATACCTATTGGGTTGATTCATAAGTAATCAATCACCACTTGCCGTTTAGTAAGTAGGTTGTTGATTCCTCTAAGGTCAAATTCAGCCGGTTTTGAGTTTAATAAGTTCTCCACATACATTTTTACTTAGTCTTTTTCAGAATTATTTTACCTTTCAGATTATTTAGTAGTGAACAAAAACATGGAAATCACGGTCTGATAAATATGGTAGATGGGGTAGAACAGACCAACCTAACTGTATGTGGTCTTGCGTTATCATGAAGAAGCACAACAAAAAAGCCCCAGGTCATTTGACCACTGTCCTTTCAGACTCTTCAAAAGAGAGGTATTACCACTACGGAAAGTGTTCTCTTTAGAGAACTTATACATACGGATTCCATTACGTCAAATGTTACTTTGGTTCGAAGTTAACTCATTATAAGGTTTCATAAAACACTTCAAAGTGCTCATTTTTGAGGTTTCTTTGAGTCTCCTTTTCCATATTACAATGCGGACCACACACATATATGTGCATTATATTAGATTCTTACATATGCCAGCCGAAGGCAATTTAGGTTTTAATGAGAAATAACACTTTTTGAAGATATTAAACAACTTCGGATAAATTATTGCTTTAAATTTTCTTAAGTGGTCTTAGGAAGAAAGAAATGTAAGGAAATAGACCAAATCACCTGAGATTCATTTTCCGCAACCTGCTCTCGTAATCATGGCCTAAGCCATTTTTGCTTGAAAACTTCTCATTTAAATTCTTTTCTTTTAAGTTTCAGAATTTATCTTCGAAATTTGAATAGACGAAAAAAAAAGTCGGAAAAAAATCTGTATGAGGGTGAATGACCCTAACCTTCGATTCCCTACGTGTGTAATCCGAAATTTTGAGTAATTGCGTCTGCCTGAAGACAACCCGGACAGTAAAGTGAAATCGAATTTCGTCAGATACTTCTAACCCAATGATTCTGATGATTCTAAAGGTTTAAAAGGGTTATTAACAAGAAAGTTAAATGTGGATTTGATTTAGTGTGTTAGAATTCTTTTTCCACCTGCAATATGCGTCGTTAGTATCGAAGTAAGTAGTAAACCTTTTTACAGGAATTTACATTTGTAACTACTTCACACCTTTACAATATTTAAAATAACTACATGAAACTAACTGAAAAATTTCACATTAACCTTGAAAAATTAACTGTAATTCAAAATAATTTAGATGATCTTGTCTTGGAACAAAATGGTAAGGACTTTTGGTTTTAAGGACAATGTTCAGCATATATTTGAAATATAACATTATTGATTCATATAAAAAGGTAAATATGACATCATAGAGGTAAATTGCAAGAAACTCTCATAATAATAGAAGAAAAAGGAAGAAAATTATCTTTCGGTTCTACCTTCTCCGCAGCAGTAAATTTTATATGGAATTTCCTGTGTAATTCCCTCAATTAATTTCTCGCTGAACTTTATTCATTTCCTCTCTAAAATGTTTCGAGTCGAAATAAAAGTTTTACGAAAACGTGAACATCGCATTATCGTGGATGGAAAATTATATCGTTAGACAATTAATATTCTAACTCATCGACCTCGTTAATATTTGCATTATAGACTTTCTTGCTCGATATACAATTTTACCTACTCAATGACGTCGAATCCAAAATAAAAATCATAAGATTTATCTCATAGTATCGGAGATTTCTGTATTTCAACTTTTACTGTAAATCCCTCTATAATTCGAAGTTTCACAAGGATTCTCCTGCTAATTTATTTAACTTTAAAATTTTTTTCAAACTAATTGCGTGGAAAAACTCACCTTAAAGGTACAAGACCTTTTTTGGATAACCTACTATTTCAAACAATTACACGATAAACCCTCTTGTGTTTTATAAATTAAATAATAATATCTCATGAAAGTAAGTTGAAATCCCTTGGTAGTAATTTACCTAAACTTTTAGGTCGAGTAAAGTGGTTACAAACCTTTCAGATTACCATTTATCGCATAGAGGGAGAGAATGTTGCCTTCACTTGATTAAGATTTTAATATTCATTATTTTTCCTGCATCAAAACTTACCTTTATGGTCTATTTTAAAAAGCTTGCTAAGGACCTAAAGTATCTGCATTGTTATGGGTCTTTTAATAGTTTTGTATATGAAGTTTCAAATATTTCCCAAGAAATGTATCAGAAATTGAAATCCAGTGAGTGTGGTCGATCATTTTTCGCAACTCGGACCTGGCACTTCTACGTAGTTTGGGGAAAATCTAAATATCACACACAGTTACAAATCACGACAAAGGAAAAGGATTAGTATTATTAAACCATAAAGATTACTTAAATAAAACTCACATCCTGTTGGTATACTCCACCAAATTTAAAAAAAGATGGAAAATGGAGAAAGAAGAATAAATTACATTGTAATTGGAAGACAAAGTCCATAGGCTTCTAGCGAGTTGGAAATCACTTTTGATTATCAGTTCAGAGGTTTATTCCAAATTGCATGCTACAGGTTTTGGCCAAGCTAGAATGTATTGTTTACCAAAAATACATAAAATAGGGATTCCACTGCGTCCTATAATTGCATGTTGTAATTTACTTACTTATAAACTAGGCCAATATGCAGTGGAACTGTTATCTCCTCAAGTAAATAACGAATACACTATTACCAACTCTTACGAATTTCAACACATTTTTAAACTTTAAAGTGTTAAAAATTAATTTTCATTCCTAGTTTGTGAGGTTGTTGCTCTTTTGTCTTTCCCTCCTTTCACGTGTTTTGATTATGCGTTAATCTCTTAGTAAATTATTTCATTTGCAATCATTTATATTTTAGGCCAAAGAGGATGACCATTTTTAATCAATATTATATATATATATTCCTTAAAATTACAGAGTAATAAAGTGGTTAGTTATAATCAGGACTTGTTGGCATAAATTAGAAAAGTAACATGGAGAAATGCATTTTCACCTTTCAATTTTGTAACTTGGTATCGATATTGTCTATTCAGAAATAGATCTTGGCTCAATATTGTTTATTATTTAGGTTTAGATGTTGAAGTTTTTGTAGCAATTCTTCCTTGCTCCTATGCATAATAATTTCTAGACCAACTAAAACATCGCGAAGACGGTCTTCCTCAAGAAGCTTTTCATCAATTACATCTTCTTCATTTGTCATTTGTTTTGTTAGTGGAGGAATTATAATAACTTCCTCATTGTTTATCATTTTCTTTCATCACTCGATTTCTGAAGTCCTTTTACAAACTCCTTTGATGTGTGGGCGCGCTTTTATGTGAACATGCATGTGCTTGCAGCCAAAATAGGTAAATACTTATCAAAAAAATGAATTCGAAACATCGCCAGATACGAGTATTAATAAAGATTTTGATTCATCCAATTTTTCTCATCTGGGGATTTCTACTCAATAATAAAATCAAACTGTCTCGAAGAAATTCCCACCTATATATCGGGTGGACCCCCCCCCCCACCAAATGAAGCATTTAAAAAAAAATAATATCTCAGTAACCTCCTTCCTATTCATGACAATCTTCATAAGCAAAATAGATTCCATCTTCCCTTTTCGAAGGCAAATAACGGAATTTAGATACCTTTTATAGTTTTCTTTCACTTTACAAAAAATAACAACATTGGTCAAAAAACGAATATCGAGTGTAAATAAATGAATAATCAGAAATTTAAATTACTACAGTAAATGATCGATTGGACCACCGCGTTGATGAATCATTTATCTGAGTCTCTTTTTCCACAGAAACAAACTTTTTCTAACTTCATTAATGTCAATTTCTTGACAAGATTCATATATTTTGCTTGTACAGAACTCCTTCTAAAATTCAGGTTTTTAGCAATTGTTCTTTGAGATTAATGACTTCATGGTTTATCTTCTTGAGAGAAGATGTTATCGTTGATGTAATTCACATTTCCCGGTTTTGAATATGTTTTAGGTGGACTGCTTACTGGTTTTCTGTTAGCGCTTCCCGTTTCGCGAATCTTTTTTAAAATTCATTCCACAGACGCCTTTTTAACATTTTTCTAGGAGATTCTCGCAATACTGCTGCAGTCTTCCATCCCTTTTAACAGTAACATGCTTTAATGAGAATGCGATCTTCTTCTGACAACGTCATTATGGCTACTGAGGAACTGTAAATAAAGATATCCATAATATGAGATGTTGGTTCTTGTAGGCTTTTGTAAGAACGTGAAAATTCTTGTATGAAATTGCACAATAAAATATTATTTTATCTCGCTATTCGTTGTTTTTTACCCATGTTTTTATTGGTGTAAAGTGCAAGAAAACTTTAAAAGGTATCTAAATTCCGTTCTTTGCCTTCGAAAAAGAAAGATTGAAACTATCTTGCCTATCAAAATTATCATGAATAAGTAGGATGTTACTGAGATATTAATTTTTATTTTTTAAAAATGCATTATTTTTTGCGGGCCACCCGATTTATATATATATATATATATATATATATATATATATATATATATATATATATATATATATATATATATATATATATATATATATATATATATATATATATATATATATATATATATGCATAAACAGGATGGCCGGGACAGAGCCGTCGATGCCTCGTAACATTTATTTCAAACGTTTCAGGATTTTAACTAATCCGACCATCAGTGCTAAAGAAAGAATACAAATACATAAAAAGTAACACATGCAATAAAATTGTGAAACATCAATATTAAATTTGAGATGAATTGATTACATTGGAAAAACGGAAAAAGACCATCGAGGGAATTTCTAAAAACAGTGGATTTTATTCTTGCAACCCCCTACCCTCCCAAAAAACATTGTCAAATTGAACATTTTAGCATGTTTTTTAATGAGTCACTCACTCTATTTAATGAGAGGAATAATGAATTATTATTAGACTGAGTTGAAGTCTAAATATATATATATATATATATATATATATATATATATATATATATATATATATATATATCGTCTTGTGGAGTGGCTGTGTAATATATGTGCTGAGGAGCAGGTGGTTTTAATAAGAAAACGGACCATAAAATTATTTTAATTTTTCTTTATTGCATTTTGAATTTTTCCCGTAACTACGACCAAAAATAATTAGGTTAGTGAAAGATAGAGGTAGATTTACAATCACTATTATAAGACCATAGAAAACATGTAATCTTATTAAATAAGTAGGTAATAATAGTTAACCATTATTAAACAAATTTAGCGAAGTAAATACCCCAAAACTGACAAACATCATCGATTTGTTGAATTTTTTCTTTGGATTTATCATATATTAATGTAAAATCAGAAATTATCATTTACATACCTCTCCACTGCTCTCGATACACTCTAAATCATTTTGATAGCTTATGTTAAGTTAATCAACGAATTACTCACGAGATGAGTAAAAGTTTTTTGGGCTAAAACAAAAAAGTAGCGTGGTACGTGTTCAAATTTTTATATGGGGACCATGTAGAATAATAGCCAAAATTCAGGTAAAATTACATACATAATCGCAGGTTCAATAACTAAAGTAGCATTCGGGATATTTTGGACATATTTAAAAATAATAGCCCCTATATTTTATTTGATGTAACAATTTCTACGAATGAGGTAACGTTAATTAATCTTTAGTAGATTAACGACCTTACAGAGCATGGTATTAACTAAAAGATAAAAGCCTAGTCAGGCAAGTATGTATAAACACTACTCCGAAACTAATTAAAAACTTAATATATTTCTGGTTTTTACATTGTTAGATTATATTTGTTTTATTTGTATGGATTTAACTTGACTCAGTGATCTTGTGAAAGAGAACATTAATTAAAATAATGTATCATAGATATGACATAGATCTTTGTAAGAGCATATCACTAGACTAACAGGTCAGGCCTGCTCTCATTTTATAATGGTAAATGCAATATTTGCCCTGAGGATGATTGCACAGAGAAAAATTGATCTTTAAAAGGACATTTGCATGTGTTTCATTTATTTGGAAAATCCAGACCTGGGTAAACCCATAGGTGAGTAAAAGAGGGCATAAAACGCCTCCTTAAAAAAAAATAAGAGCAATATTTTAAGGTATTACAGTTGGAGGAATGAAGACGTACAGCAGAAACACGCATAAGATACTGTACACCTTACGGATTCTCAGATAATACTTAAAGTGGGCTTTAACTGGAGAGAATAAACCCCTTCTGCTGGTTCTTTGTTCTTCCTCAGTTTGGCTGAGATAAACTCTATTGATTTTGGCTTTCAAAAATAAAACTAAATGATATACATAAACAAATGCACTTATCAATACAAAAATAAATTCACTTAGCAACTAGAACTTATAATAAACAAATATTTTTTGATTAAAAAGCTTGATATAAATGGAGTTTTAGGTATACATAAGATTTCTGTCAGAATTCCTTTATGCGTTGGTATTAAATTAGCTTCTTCATTTTCTAATACTGCAAACTCTCCAACAAAGCCGAAGAGAAGTACTCTTGGTTTTCTCTTGCGGTCGAGTTTCTTGGACTTGGCTAATACACTTTCATTTTTTAACCTTTTATCCAGTTAATTTTAAAGCCTTCACATTTTTATTAGAGGAAACTCTCGAAATTGGAAAAAGGTATAATGAAAGCATTGATTTAATACAAATATTTTTTCTTGGGAAAATAATAACTGAAGTAGCATTCGGGATATTTGTGAGTTCGAGCAACTTTTCTTTGACATGGGTGAATATTGTGAGGTGGAATCCCATAGAATTTTCCCTTTCTGTTCACCAAAGACTATATATGTATTTGTAACTAAAATTTAATTTATTATGTAATGTTTTTTGAGCTGTTTGTTATTCCTTACTTTTATTGGTGTGGTAACGTAGCACCGCTCTAAAAGGGATGATTAATTATACACAATCTCCATTGAGCCAATTTTGTAAAAAATAATCGAGACGATTTTTAAACGTCTTAATAAAGTTGTTGACAGTAACGATCAGATTTCTGGCTCCAAATTTATAACTAGATTTCTAGCATTGTTGGCAAGTTAGGACCCTATTTATGAGAGGGAACCTTGCATGTAACTTTGCCTAACTTGTCTCAAGTTTTACGCAACACTAGACATGTTGCTGCTGATAATATCGTAACTTAATTATTCTTTAAGATATCACAATAATCACCCTTCTATCTCTGCCACAACAAAGCTCTGGATTACGCCTTCTAGGTTTTTTTGTTGAGTCGGTTGATGTTCAGAGGTTAAAACTCAACACTAAATCCTTTTAAATAAATAAATAATATCTTCTTTATCCTGCCATCATTTTATGTACAGTAACTTATCATTTTTTATTCTTTTGTACCTAATTTCTTACAATTTTCATTTTTTGTATCAAGTTTCATTCATTGCTGGATCCTAGTTGTCCATAGACTTATAACTTTTTCAGTTGTGTTTCAATTTGTAATAATAATACCATGTAACAATTATTTTTGGTTTATCCACCATAACTTTTATTTTCTTATTCATTGTGCTACAAATCACTTGGAAAAAGCTGTCAGTGATTTTAAATTTCGGGTTTGTCTGTAAACATTTGAAAAGAAAACCGAGCTTTAATGAAAATTTTTAAGTTAGTCCGTCAATAAGAGTAAAAGTTTATGGTTAAGGTTTGTTTTTTATTTTAATCACTTTATTTTATCATAATTAGGTTGCTTGATTGGATGAAGTAATAAAATATATTATGATAAACTGAGACCTAGAATATTTGATTGAAACGTACAAATATTGAGGACTCTGACATTCATGCCTTCTTGGCCACGTGGTATAAGGTTGTCCAATTTCTATAATATATATATATATATATATATATATATATATATATATATATATATATATATATATATATATATTACATTAAAATTTGTATATTTATGTCCAACGTAATTTAAATATAAGTTTAATATAGGTAAAAAAGTGAGACATAAATAGAAAGTATATTGGCATAGGGTTAAATTAATTAATTATTTTACGTGTGACGAAGTTACTGTTATGTATGCTCGTGGTTGCAAATACTCAGTGGATTATTTCTGCTACATATGTGGTGAGTTCTTCGCTGAGACAGCTATAAAACGCTCCTTGGACAGTTGCACTTGTGCAAAGGAAGCCTCTGATACCTACTTTGGAATGCTTGTCGGCGCCCAAAACAAATTCTGGCTACCACATGTCATCTGTAACGAATGCCGCCGCAATCTTGAAGGTTTGTCTAGAGGAGAGAATAGAACAATGCGTTTCGATATCTCACCCACTGCTATTTCTATATAGTAGACTCAACAAAACGAAGAAATAGGAATAATGCGCCTCCCATTTAGTACACTGGCATTCCGTCATCTATTGCAAATATTCCCAATAACATGATAGACATAACTGTGCTAAAGCCTCCGTTGAGTGATAGTTCTTGTTTAGCAGAACAATCAAGCTATAATTATTCCGAGGAGCAGCAAATTACGTCATCAGCTGCGCGCCTTCGATACCGGGTGGCTGATGAAAAGTGCCACTATGACCCCAGAGTATATCAACAACCTCATAAGCTCTTGACAAAGTCCAACCTCGAGACTCTCTGTTCCAGACTGAAGTAGGGGAGCTTACCGTACAACATCGCTCGAATTACCTCCCAGAGAAATCGGTTTTTCAGTGTTCTTCACTCTAGAAGATGGGTTGAGCTACCGCTCTGATATCAGATGGCGACTTATCGACCACGTGGAGATCCACTGGAATAGCTATGACAAGCAGCTCTTCAGCGAAAGTTCAGCTAAAAGCCTCAAGGCTGTTTTACTGCACAACACAAATCTGTGACCCTCGATTGCTCTGGCTTACTCATTGCATAAGAAAAAGAGTACTAGAAGGTCAGAACCCTTCCGAACGCACTGAAATGCGATTAATTCAGCTGGTAGTTCATTAGTCATTTCAAGAAAGTGGCCTTTTTGAAGGATCTTCAAGGAAGGTTCACCGAGCCTAATCGCTATCTATGACTCTAGGATAGCCGAAATAGATTCCTTCCCTACGAGAATAGGAACTAACCCCTAAGAAGCGGCCATGAGATTGGGCTCTCATAAAGTGAATCAAGAGCTGCCTGCTTGAGCCAAACGAAAGTTCGAATCAAATTAGGGATTATTAAGTACATAAAATTAGGCATTTTTAAGTAATTTGTGAAAGTTATATCTCCAAGTTTGAGGCCTTGGAGCACATCTAGGATCTTTTTCCAAAGTTGTGGGAGGCAAAGATCAAAGGAGGGGTATTTTTGGAGCCGCAGATGAAGTGACTTATTGACTCTAAAAATCGTTCATGAGAAGCTGAATGAGGCTGAGTGGGCACCTTGGACAAGCTTCGTTAATCTATTCAAAGGTTTCCTCGGAAATCGCAAGGCAGAGAACCACATGGAAATTGTTGACGAGCTTGTGGACACGTACCGGAGCATCGGTTTCCGAATGTGGCTGAAACTGCTACTAGTACAAGCCCCTATTGATGAGTTCAAAGGAAACATGGGAGACTTCTCTTGAAAAACAAGGTGACAGAGTTCACCAAGAGGTCAGATTTATCGAGTAAGGCTAATAACGGAGAGTAAAATTAAAATATGATGCGAAAATATTTCTGGGACCTTTTGTGCGAGAGTGAACTGAAATAGAATCACATATCACGTAGAGTAGCTTTTATATTTAAACTACATATAAAACTAGACATTTCGTATAATTCTCAGTATCAACGCTTTGCATCACTACACTGTATCACTGCATGGGTATTAAAATATTATAATACATAACAATACCCTATCGTTTCCTTTTTAGTTCTATTTCTAAAGATGGGCCTCGAGAACATCATTTTTCATCATTGATTTATCTTAAAAATCGTGTTGAATTCAATTAAAATTTACCTTAAAAGAAAAGAGTGTAAAAACAACCCATAAATTAATAAGACAAATAAAAAATGTCAATAAATCGATCAAATGAACTAGGAACCAAATACTGAACCTGGTGAGTGCTCATTCTTACTTATTTAGCCCTTATTTTATTAATCTGTAAGATTAATCCGGGTAGCTTTTGAAGTTACGCTGGAACATAATTTAGACCAGAATTTCATTATATATAAATGACTTATTCTAATCTTTTTCTTTTAATAATTATTTTATTAATCCGTACGATTAATCCGGGTAGTCCTTGGGTCACGCTGGTACATATTTTAGACCAGAATTTCGCGATATTTAAATGAATTATTCTCATCTTTTTCTTTTAACAATTATTTTATTAATCCATTAGATTAATCCTTGTAGCTTTTGGAGTTACACTAGGGCAGATTTTAGACGAGAATTTCGCTATATTTAAATGAATTATTCTAACATTTTTCTCTTAATAATTTTTAGATTAATCCGTAAGATTAATCCGGGTAGCTTTTAGTGTCACGCTGGAACATAATTTAGACCAGAATTTCGCGCTATTTAAATGAATTATTCTAATCCTTTTCTTTTAATAATTATTTTACTAATCCGTAAAATTAATCCGGGTAGATTTTAAAGTTACGCTGGAACAGATTTTAGACCAGAATTTGGCTATATTTAAATGAATTATTCTAATCTTTTTCTTTTAATAATTATTTTACTAATCCGTAAAATTAATCTGGGTAGCTTTTGAAGTTATGCTGGAACAGATTTTAGACCAGAATTTGGCTATATTTAAATGAATTATTCTAATCTTTTTCTTTTAATAATTATTTTACTAATCCGTAAGATTAATCCGGGTAGCTTTTGGAGTTACGCTGGAACAGATTTTAGACCAGAATTTGGCTATATTTAAATGAATTATTCTAATCTTTTTCTTTTAATAATTATTTTACTAATCCGTAAGATTGATCCGAGTAGCTTTTGGAGTTACGCGTGAACAGATTTTAGACCAGAATTTCGCTATATATAAATAAATTATTATAACCTTTTTCTTTTAATAATTACTCGTATTTTATTAATCCGTATAAACCATTATCGTCGTTTTGTCAAATTATCACATACGTTTTAATGTTTTTATCATCTAATTTTGAAACGCTAGTTACGGTGGGTTGGATGTGAGAAATTTAAATTAGATGTAAAGTTGAATACATTTGGAATCCATAATAAAAATAGAATAATAGCACTGAAGCATTAAACAGATGGCGTAATTCAATAAAGCAAGTCTTTTATATGGTTTAATTTTGCAATGAGAAAGTTCAGCAAAGTTACTATACACAAAACTCACCCGCACTTGAGTTTTCTCCTTCTCCTATCATCCTTTTTCTACCCACGTTTTATCATTTTCATACTTCACCACTCCCCATTCTAACATCCTTAAAAGACTAGCAATAATGCACCATTTGTATTTTTATTAATCCATAAGTCTGTTTATATAAAAAAAAATACGCTCGATCGCATCATTTTCATTATTATAATAGAAAGATTACCAAAATAATTAACACTACATAACATATGTTTCTGTCACATCACGATGTCGTCAGATTTCTGTAAAATTGTAAGATTTTTCTTGATTTTTCAGTTCTTTTTAAGTCAATTATATGTCTGCAATACCTGGAATAATGGATTTAATTTCTGTAAAACTCCTCTTTTGGCGGCTTCTGAGAAAATTATACAATTTCCTTTCCAATTTGCGGAGATTACCCGCAATGCCGTCGTAGAAGGGAAGCGAGAGAGACTTGCTGCTAAACAGAAGGTCCTTCAATAGTACAGAAAAGAGTTGAATTATTTTTTATGGTCTATATGAAGACCATTTTGTCGTTCTTGTTTCCGAACTTTAGGACCCTTGTATTTTGTTTTGTGCTAGCTGTTCTTATAGATACGAGACTGATCAAGCATTACGATGTACCAAGCAAATTACTACAGACATAGCTCCCTTCCCCCATAATCTTCCTCTGTTTTACTTTATTTTGTGAGGTGCAAAATCAAAATTTAATGAAAAAAACAACATTTTAAAGAGCTGAAGAACCGTGTCGACACCTAGCTAAATCACGAAAAGTTTAATTGAATACAACTAGTCATTGTTTTCCCATGGGTAACTATAAGGTTAAATGAAGCAATAGATGGCATACTTCCATTTATTGTATAAGTAACGATTATCTACGTACACAATGGATGTATACATAAGGATTCCGATGAAATTGTTATGTACACAAGGAAATTGCATTCTGTCTAAAACCAAACATGCATTTTCTGAAGAAAAACGAAACAAGAGTTTCTTAACAAAGATAATTTTGTTAACCAATGCATCTTACCAGTTTTATTTTATGCAAATAAATCTTGGACAAAGTAGGCAAAAAATACACGCAGACACCTGAGGATAGCTTAATGAAACAAACGATGCATATTCGGAATGACTCTGTTATAATCCCGAAAAACAAAATTCTTAAAAGTCCAAACCACTAAATCCAGAATTGCCAAAGTATTACAAAAACACATTACCAAACCTCATGTATTTTGGCTTTTGGTTTTTGAAAATTTGCGCTTTGCGCTAAAATGGATTTCAGGATTTTGTCCAGGACCGGTAAGGAATACCTCCCAGAGATATCAAAAGAACCCTTCCATTAGCACTACCACGAGTGAGGGATATGATAAAAAAAGTCAAATTTGTTCGATGCCTTTCGTTCAGTTGCATCAAGTACCAAGACGAACGACCTTGCTTTTTGTTCTTCAATTTAAAGGTTGATTTTTCTACATATGTAGAAAAATCTTAACCATAGCATTAACTGGAACAGGTCCAACACAGTCATAAAATGCCGTCATTATATTTCGAGAAATATATAAGAATGCATTTCCATTAACGCGTTCCCAAATTTCAATCTTAGCCCTGGTTTGTTCATGCTAGACCCCATTATCACTACATACATAAAATCTCACCTAATGTTGTTTCAGGATTTTGTGTCCCATAATTAAGGTTCATAGGTGGGTAATCTAACACCCCCTTCCACTATTTATGGCAATGTATGTACAGCCTCCTGTTCATTCCTTGAAAAGGTATTTAAGAATAATGACGAAAGCACTCGGAATCGTTTTTCAGTTTTCTTTGTGAGTGTATCTGCATAATTTAGACTCACGTGCACTTTGTGAGCTTTTTTCATATATATATATATATATATATATATATATATATATATATATATATATATATATATATATATATATATATATATATATATTTGGTTCCACCCCGTAGGGAAAATGAAAGATCGATTGGAGCTAGCACTTTCGTTATCTTAATAGCATTTTCAAATTCACAATGGTTTATGACATAGAAAGATACTGTATTTATACAAAGCAATGTTTTCCCTAGAAAATCACATGGTAAGATTTTTTTTATGGCCTCTGATAAGTTTGATTTGAGGAAGAAAGATAAGACTGGATCTAAAGAAAACAAACCGGGCTAATATTTACATTTATCTCCTTTGTGCTGGAAATTAGGAATGATTCACAGATATTTCTGCTAAGAAAATCATTTATAAGCATTATGGTATCTGCTTTTGACCAGTTACTTTGGTGACCCATCTTAAGCCTGTGGACGGCCAAAGCATTCTTTATCTATCCCTTAGATACTGCATTTTGATGTTGTTTAATTCTTATTGATATTTTTAGAAGTTTGACGTACATAGAATAAATTAAAATCCAAACAAGGTTTACTATATATTACATTATTATCGTTCCTCAGGGTGCGTTAATATGTTAACAAAACTGGCCTCCTCTCCACTTCTTTTTCTCTCTTAGGCTAGCCTAGAGTGGAACTTAGTGACTTAACTCTGATTTTGTCTCCACTTCTTTTTCTTCCTTGAGCTGGCCCCAAGTGGATCTTAGGGTATCTTCCGTTCTACAATTCTGGTAATATGTCCCATTGAAGAGTAATCTCGAGTGAAACTGATTCATGCTGGGTGAAGGGTAGAGTAAGCAACGAGTGAGTATGTGATATTTGCTGTGTGAAGAACGATATGAACAAGGGCGGTGACCAAGAATGATATTAGAGTCTCAAATTGTGGCCGACTCTGAAAGGAGCGAATGATATTCTGTAGAGTGCGTGTGCATAAAAAGGATTTTTCATAAGGCCTGATTGTAGTTTACTGCCTTGAGATGAACCTCACTTCGACTTGATTTTAAAGAATTTATTCCCTAGAATTTAAAGCGCAGTATCAAAAAGGTAGTACTACGCTGAAGGATTGCAGGCGACCCTAAGGGATATTAGTGAAGCTAAATAATGTGCAAATGTGTTTCTAATTGTCTAGGAAGCTTGAAATTTAAATTTCTGGCTTCGATCTTTATTCGTTCGTCAAATGAATTTCCTACCTTAGCGCAATGATCTTTTTCTGATAAAGTATTGCTTTACTTTAAAGCATGAGCCAATTACAATCATTTAATTATTTATGAATTATTAAACATTTCAGCAAATTTTATGTGAAATCAATATCTTTTATTTTCATTCAGTCCGTTTTGACAGCTAATCGCTTTCGCTTTCTCTCTCCTCAGACAACTTTCTTGCTCGATCCTTTGCTTCCACACTTCCACCCTTTCAACTTCTTCATATCTTTGGAGCTCTTTTTCTTATCCGGTGGTAAAGTTTCGCTCATGCAAACCTCCATGGTTCGTAAATTGTAGTGGTTGCGAATCCGGTCACACATTTCCTACAGTACCTCCCTCCCTCATACTATATCTTAAAGCGGTTGTCTCCTTTTACCCAACAACTCTTTGAACCTATCCCTTTCCATAAAGGCCTCACGTTTATGCTCTACCCCTTAGGTTTTGTAGACTGTAGTCGCCTGTGTTCCACGGGTGATCGTACTGTCTCGATCTTTGCTCCTATTATTATTTGAGTTAATGAACACAAAATTCTTGTGGGAAAAGCCTAGCGGCCATGAACTTGAAAACAAGCTCCCACAGAACACAGTCTCCATATGTCAAGTAAGAAAGAATGAATGCTAGAAGAAAAAAAATTGAAATGTGTAAATAAATAAATTTAAAATTATTAAAATCAAATCAATATTCAAATTATGAGGCAGTAGCACCCATCCTTAAACTAGCATTGCAACCTCGTTTGAAGATATTAAGATCTTCCTGCATAACTTAGGCAGTAACATCATTCCACTGCTTTACGTAATTGGCAAAAGGCAACGCTGAAACTAAGAAGTGCGGCAGCGGGGAATGCATAGTGCATGTGGATGTTGTTTATCCGCAAACCTTGTTGCTCTAGCAAGAGGCAGTGGCTCAGGAATTTAAAATGATAGGGGCAATTCCCTACTGAAGTAGTATTTATGGAATATCGACAAACATGAAATCATCCGTAGATGATCCAAGTCATAACTAGCCCCATCAGGAAAAAGGAACCTGCCTCCACGAGCATCCCTATCTAGAAGAGACAGATCTCTGGCAGATGCGGATATCCAAACTGGAGAACAATACTCAAGAAGAGGGAAAACAAAGGACCTGAAATAAATGGCATTAATATCTTCATTCTTATAGATATATGAAGCCTTACGTACAATACCAAGTTTTCGGGTAGCATTAGCAGATACATTTGAAAGATGCTTCTCAAAAGTCAGGTGAGAATCCTAGGTAATGCTAAGGATCGTTAGGAATTCAGACTCAGCAAGAAGTCTATCTCCAACACAGAGTGGAGGATGAGGCGGTTCATTGTTACGAGATCTACTAACTAAGAGGGTCTTAGTTTTACTTGAATTTAGCTTCATACCCCAACTATCACACCATTTCCTATTTTTTTCTCAAATAACGATTTAGACTCATGGCAACTTGGTTTCTCAATGCCGGAGATCTGACTACTCCAACAAGTGTAGTATCATTTGCATACTGAACAACCTTGTTTTCAAGACCTTGTACCAAATCACTTGTGTATATTAAAAACAACAAAGGCCCAAGAATATTGCCTTGTGGAGCTCCAGATACAACACGTCTAGGTTCACTAAAAACTCTATCTACGACAACACGTTGCTGCCAATCTATTAAAAAGTCGTTAAGTAGTCCTAGGATGTAGCCACCTATTCAAAGGTTTTGTAGTTTAAAAACAAGTGCTTTATGGTTAACACGATTAAAAGCAGCACTAAAATCAATTTGAACTAATCTAGATTCAAAACCTTTGTCAAGATTATCTTACATACTACAAGTCAAATCTAAAAGGGCATCACAAGTACCCAACTGCCTCTATATGCATACTGACTTCTAGCCAGTAAGTCGTTTGACTCCAGGTATTTATACGAGGGCCTAGATATCAGCTTCTCAGCAACCTTAGAGAGCACAGGAAGTATTGAAATAGGCTTGTATTGACTACATACAATCGGCAGATAACATGCCCTTAGGAATAGGCACAACATTGATTAATTTACGATTATCATGAAAGGTGCTTCATCTAAATAAAAATCTATATAATCTACTTAACTTAGGTGCTAAATCGGTAGACATCTTTTTAAAAAATAAAGGTAAAAAGTTGTCGGGATTGACTCCGCCCCAGCTGTCAAGAATGTCAAGTATCTTTTTAACATCCTTTGCACGAAAAGCAGACCTAGTCAAACAAGGCTCAGGATGGCAAGTATCAGGGAGAGGAACTTTTTCAACTGACTGCTTGGCTTCAAAAGCTCGATGGAGTAACTCTGCCTTTTCTTCTGCACTATGTTGCTAGCTTCCCATTTGGCAAAAGTATTGTTGGAATGGTAGAAGTGTTAGAGTAAAAAATAGCAGATTTTAATTTAGTCCACCACAAATGAGGCTGTCTGTTCTCTGCCAACTTACTCTTCAGATTATCATTATATAATCTCTCAGCCCGATGTTAAACTCTGTTAGCAGTACGCCGAGACTGAAAAAAGATCTAGAAGTTTTTTTGCGTCCGATTACGCCTCTATACATTAAATTTTGTTTGCTTAAAATGGTAGTCTCTTCTACACGATTCATCAAACCACGGCTGGACGTTTGTACGAATCCTGATAATTCTACTGGAAATATGCTAGCGAAAACAGTAGATAACATATCATTCACCTTAGTCATTGGACGTGAGTCAGATATTGCATTGCATCCGAAATATTTAAGGCTTGAAAACTCTCTTCACACCTAACCCAATCAGCTCGAGATTTAAGCTAAACTCTTTTTTTGATCGTGGTATTTGGGATATGCTGATTAACAGTGTCGTAGAATTGCTCATAGTCTGATCCAATAATTATTCTAGTCCTTGATCTGGACACACCGCTTTTTTCTAAGTCGATGGTATTGACCCTATGACTCAATCTATGATCATATATATATATATAGGTAGGTTTCAATTCCTACTGAACGTGAGAAAACTGGTTAGAGGCGGGTTGTGCCGTAGCCAGGATTCTCACTATAAAAGTCCCACTTTTTACTGGGGGGAGGTTTGTGATTGTTGAATTCTAAGAGTGCATAATAGCAGGTTGAATAAATTAGCCGAAGGGATTCTTAATTAAAGTCTTGCCAAGGGTACGTCAAAAAGGAGGAGCCACAAATAAACACACGTACAAAAAATAAACTTTACTTTACACAAATATAATAATTAGCAATAGTTAAACGGGCAAAATTAAGGATTAAATATTAAACACCGAAGTTAAGCGTCTAGATTTATAATGCCTCAATGGGAGTATCAATCACTGTTAATTAAATAGGTAATTTAAGAATAGAGGGACACTGTGTTTACAGATTACCATTAATTGTGATGGATTGGAGAGACGACTACTCAGGTCCAGACGGGCTGGTTCGGGTGGCGTTAACAAGAGTTCTCGGGAAAAGGGGGGATAAGACGACAGGTTCGGGGCTCCTGGCTGCAGTTCCGGTTAGTTCACTCCTAACTGGATGTGAGACTAACAAAAAGTAACTTCCAGTAACTATTTGGATGTTCCTTTTCTTTCTCAAGTTACGTTGAGCAACAGAGCGTATTCTTCTAGTCACAGACTCTGCGGGGCGGGATTTACTTCAGGAACACTTTGAGACAGCGACCAAATTATCTCGGCGGCGCGTTGACAGTCGATACGTTACGGCAACGACTCTCATTCAACGTGAGGATTACGCGAGTAGGTTTAGGACACTGCTGTAGAGGGAAGAACGGCGTTATTATTTATACCGAGGATTGTGGGAAATCGAGAGAGAGATTCCATTCACGACAATTCGCTTATCGCAGCGCCTTGGGGACAATCTCCATGGTATCATAAAGAAGGCAAATAGAATTTAGGCTTCTCTGTGAGATAGGCCTTCTTTCTTCAGACTTCCTGTCGCCAGTTGGGGGAAGGGTGAGGAAAGAGAGAGAGGAGACGAAGATCAACTCAAACGACAAATTTCTTTTGTTTGCACGATTGTCTGGTGGCATGCGAGTATGTACGTTCCATACCCTCACAAACAGCTATGTCCATTCTTATGGAACAATGATCTGATGTCCCCAAATTTCCACAGGCCTTTGCATCTACAGCAGCTAGAGCATCTGTGAAAACAAGATATAGTCTATTTCCTGAAATATGGGTGGGTTCCTGAATCATCTGGAGACAATCAGCAACAGTGCAAAATTCATAAGCTGACTTACCATGCTGATCAGTTACATTAGAATTGAGCCATTCTTCCTGCTTTGCATTACCGTCCCCACTAATTACAAAACAAGCTTTCCTATCTGTTGATTGAGCCAAGGCAATATCATCTAAAAGACAGTCATAAATAGAGTCAACATGTCCTGGGTTACGGACATATACATATATATATATATATATATATATATATATATATATATATATATATATATATATATATATTAGAATATTTAATATAAACCTTAAAACATAAAACTTCATGACACTTGCATTCTAAATTCTTTTGGCGATAAATTGGTAGGCCAGACCTCGAAAATACTGCCATACCCTGAGCTGCTGGCGTATTTCGATGATAAATAAAATCAGGGCCAGAAAACCCTGGAATAAGGAACCCTGAATTAGATTTATTACTTGTCACTAGGGTTTCTGCAAGGAAAAGGATGTCATAATCTTTGCATGAGCCTGAAGATCTAGAAAATTAGAACTTAAACTCTAAATATTAGAATAGAGGACACTGCATTTCTTCTCATGAAAATGAGTAGCAGGTACAGGGTTCAGCTCAACATGTCCAGAAAGAATCAGAAAACAAAAGCACCAGTAAAAGGTTTAAAACAAAAATATTTAATAAAGCAACAATGGTAAAACCAACAACAAAGTAAATATAGTCAACAACAACAATATGTACAAAGGATTGAGAAGCAAAAAAGTCCATAAGCAACTCTAAAAGAACCGGAAAAACTGGTCAACATGGCTGAGCCGGGATATCCTGAAATGCAAAATATCTACAGAATCACCACAAGACTGGGGGAAGAGGGGAGGGGAGAGGTGGATTTTGAAAATAAATGACTAATAAAAAAATTAATAGACAAAGATTAAGAATAGAAAAAAGGCATCCACTTGAAAAACCAACCGAGCAACCTTGCTCATCTAAACAACCTGACCTACACCCTTTTTGAAAAAATCAGGTGAACGATAAGAAAGGAAAGTCAGACACTTGACTGTACAATCAAGTAGGGAACTGAAACCTAGGACTGTGGAATGACTTGGTACAAAGGCAATGTCAAGGCTAAAGAGTCCCTTCTACCCAAATTGGCATGGTTTTATATTGGAGTTTTCCTTCTCCTAGCCTTTGCCTGAGGAGGCAGACCCTACAAGGCAGCAAGGGGTTTGAATTCAGAGTTTTCCTTGTCCTAGCCTTTGCCTGAGGAGGCATAACCTACAAGGCAGCAGGGTGTTTGAATTCAGAGTTTTCCTTCTCCTAACCTCTGCCTGAGGAGGCATACCCTACAAGGCAGCAGGGGCTTTGAATTCCGAGTTTTCCTTCTCCTAGCCTTTGCCTGAGGAGGCATAACCTACAAGGCTCCAGGGAGTTTGAATTCAGAGTTTTCCTTCTCCTAGCCTTTGCCTGAGGAGGCATACCCTACAAGGAAGCAGGGGCTTTGAATTTAGAGTTTTCCTTGTCCTAGCCTTTGCCTGAGGAGGCATAACCTACAAGGCAGCAGGGTGTTTGAATTCAGAGTTTTCCTTCTCCTAACCTTTGCCTGAGGAGGCATACCCTACAAGGCAGCAGGGGCTTTGAATTCCGAGTTTTCCTTCTCCTAGCCTTTGCCTGAGGAGGCATAACCTACAAGGCAGCAGGGTGTTTGAATTCAGAGTTTTCCTTCTCCTAACCTTTGCCTGAGGAGGCATAACCTACAAGGCAGCAGGGTGTTTGAATTCAGAGTTTTCCTTCTCCTAACCTTTGCCTGAGGAGGCATACCCTACAAGGCAGCAGGGGCTTTGAATTCCGAGTTTTCCTTCTCCTAGCCTTTGCCTGAGGAGGCATAACCTACAAGGCAGCAGGGAGTTTGAATTCAGAGTTTTCCTTCTCCTAACCTTTGCCTGAGGAGGCATACCCTACAAGGCAGCAGGGGCTTTGAATTTAGAGTTTTCCTTCTCCTAGCCTTTGCCTGAGGAGGCATAACCTACAAGCCAGCAGGGTGTTTGAATTCAGAGTTTTCCTTCTCCTAACCTTTGCCTGAGGAGGCATACCCTACAAGGCAGCAGGGGCTTTGAATTTAGAGTTTTCCTTGTCCTAGCCTTTGCCTGAGGAGGCATAACCTACAAGGCAGCAGGGAGTTTGAATTCCGAGTTTTCCTTCTCCTAGCCTTTGCCTGAGGAGGCATAACCTACAAGGCAGCAGGGGTTTAAATTCAAAGTTTTCCTTCTGCTAGCCTTTGCCGGAGGAGGCAGACCCTAGAAGGCACCAGTGGTTTGAATTCAGAGTTTTTCTTCTCCTAACCTTCGCCTGAGGAGGCAGACCATATAAGGCACCAGTGGTTTGAATTTAGAGTTTTCCTTCTCCTCACCTTTGCCTGAGGAGGCATACCCTACAAGGCAGCAGGGGCTTTGAATTCCGAGTTTTCCTTCTCCTAGCCTTTGCCTGAGGAGGCATAACCTACAAGGCAGCAGGGTGTTTGAATTCAGAGTTTTCCTTGTCCTAGCCTTTGCCTGAGGAGGCATAACCTACAAGGCAGCAGGGAGTTTGAATTCCGAGTTTTCCTTCTCCTAGCCTTTGCCTGAGGAGGCATACCCTACAAGGCAGCAGGGGTTTAAATTCAGAGTTTTCCTTCTGCTAGCCTTTGCCGGAGGAGGCAGACCCTAGAAGGCACCAGTGGTTTGAATTCAGAGTTTTTCTTCTCCTAACCTTTGCCTGAGGAGGCAGACCATATAAGGCACCAGTGGTTTGAATTTAGAGTTTTCCTTCTCCTCACCTTTGCCTGAGGAGGCATACCCTAGAAGGCAGCAGTGGCTTTGAATTTAGAGTTTTCCTTCTCCTGGTAGTTGCCTATTGTTCTTCTTTCGTCCCACTCTCCTGTGCCGTAATATGTGCCTTGAAATCTCACCGCCATCCTGGTCTCCAATATAGCCTGGTACAATTGGCACCTTGAAGATCATCACGCCCTCATGTCCCTACTGACGCCGGGTCTCAATCTTGATTGTGGCAACCGAGGCTTTATTCGTCATGGAAAGATAAATTGTACACTTCTTCCGCCACTTTCTTGTCGTACTGCTAATGGCGTAGGCTAGTCGCCAACAAGTTTTCTTCCATTCTTTCCTGATCAGGGCCATGGGGACGGGGGGTAGTGGTGTTCGAGCTCCTCCCTCTTTGCTCCCATCAGGCTGAGTGTTTTGACATGGCTGCTATCTTCCTGTTCTCTTTTTACTACTTCCTCCTAACTCCCCCTAACTCCCCATCCCTCACCTCTTCTCTTTTCAACCTCTTCTTAAACACCCGAAAAGGGATGTCAGGTGCACTATGAGCAACCTTACTGCAGCTGACATCTGCAAAGTTTGGCATCCCCCCAGCCCTAACGCTCTCAGTGAGCACTCACGACCACAATGTCTGCAGGAGGATCTTCAGTACATTCTACCCCACATTTCCACTTCTTCCAACTCTACCAATTTCTTTACCGATCTCTTAATGCGTGAAATGCCCTTGTTGGTATTTCTGTCAAGCTTCTTCTCTCAAACCTTCACTATCAAGCCTATTCTCTCAAACCGTTTATCACAAACCTCTTCACTCAACCCTCCTTCACCAAGCCCTTTCTCTAAAGCCTTTTTTCTCAAGCTTTTTCCTCTCGCTTTTTCTCTTATTCCTATTTTCGAAAATCTCTTCTTTTAACACTCTTCTAACACAGGCTTTTTCTCTCAATTTCTTACTTACAAGCCACTGCTATCAAGCCTATTCCCACAATCCTCTTCCCTCAAGCCTATTTTTTTACTTTTTTCTTTATTGCCTTTTCTTTAAGCTCCTTCTTTCAAGCCTTTTCTTTGGGTCCCTTCTTCCAAGCGTTTATTTGAGACCCCTGCTTTGAAGCCTTTTCTTCAAAGCCTGCAAAATATGCAAAATATGCAAAGTCTATAGATGGAGTGAAGACTTCGGGGGAAGGAGTTGCAAGGAACTCACAGATGGCGTCAGTGTCTGTGACTTCTGCGAACTCGAGAAGCGCCTGGGCGAGAGCATCACTCAACTGAGAGAGGAGAACTCCCTCCTTAAAAGGGAAGTTCAACTCTTAAAAACAGAGAGATGCAAATGCTCAGGCGAGAAGGCTCTCGACGTCCAACAGCCGATTTCTTCTGCTGAAGGGCTTCCTCAACGAGCCAAAAAGAAGAAAAGAAAGAAGAAAGAAGAGAAAGTAGAAATAGAAGAAGAGAAAGTAGAAAGAGAAGAAGAGAAAGTAAAAGACAAAGAAGAGAAAGTAGAAAGAGAAGAAAAGAAACTGGAAACAGAAGAAGAGAAAGTAGAAGCAGAAGAAGAGAAACGGAAAACAAACGAGGAGATAGCAAAGGAAGTCAAGAAGAAGAATAAGAGGAAGAATAAGAAGAAAAAAAAATTAGAGATACAAGAGGAAAGCGGCAAGTCGCCTCCGAAAGGAAAGACTAAGTCCGCCGTCAAATGTGCAAGAGTCACCCTTATTGGTGATTCTCAAGCGCGGGGTCTGAAGCCCCTGCTAGCGGCCCGCCTTCGCACAAGCGTTAAGGTGAGCTGCATCCCAGGTTGTGGGAATAAGCAGGTAAGAGCTGAGGCCGAGAAGTCTCAGATTTCAGAGACTTCAGTCGTTGCCCTTATGGTAAGTGGCAACGACCTCTACCTCAGAGGAGGTAGGGTAGGCCCTACAGGTGAAATTATGAGGACAGTTATGGGCGCTGTCGACGACTGTGGACTGAAAACCCGCAGACGCGTCGTGGTGGTGATGCTCCCGAGGTGGGGTCCAAGCCGGACTGCCCACTTGAGGAACATGTCGCTAAACAGGCGCCTTGCAGACCTCTGTACAGCTGAGGGTGTCTTTTTTGTGGACCCGTACGCCGTGTTCTATGATAGAAAAGACCTCTACCAAAGGGACGGGGTGCACCTCTCCTTTAAGGGCAAGGCGTTCCTAGCCAACCTCATCCAGGATGTCGTGGAGCGCACCCAAAGGAGTGTCCGGCCCATTGGCAAGGCGGACGTACGCCAGTACGCCCGAGTCACTCCCCAAACAACCTTCTCGGTGGTTGTCAAAAATGGTGCCACCACGACAAACAAGAAGCCGGGAAACGGAAGAGTATAGGGAGTCCTACATTAGGGGACTCCCTGAAAGTTCTTCTGTTCAATGCGAGGTCAATCAGGAACAAGTTTCCTGAGCTCCGTGGCCTCGTAGCGACGGAAGAACCCGAAATGGTAGCCATAACAGAATCGTGGATAAAAACCTCAAACCGAGACTTTGAAGGCGAATTCACGGTTCCTGGCTACCAACTCTTCCACAAAGATAGGCCAGACAGAGAGGGTGGCGGTGTAATGTTGTATGTCAAGGATACAATCAAATCTACGAACTCCAACGTTATATCCGACCACGAGCTCCTAGGCGTTGACCTAGAGATCGGTCCTGCCAAATACAGGACCCTGCTGCTTTACAGACCCCCTTCCCAACCTGTTGAGAAGGACAGGGAACTGTACCAGCTGCTGGGTGAGCTGGTTCAAGGCAGAGTGTGCATCGTTATGGGCGATTTCAACAGCCAAGTTGACTGGGAAACCAGAGCAGCCTGTGGCGAGAGCGCACTACTCCTGGAGTTCGCCAACAACGAGTTCCTCACTCAATGGGTCAGAGAACCGACGAGAGGAGACAATATCCTCGACTTGGTCTTCACCTCTGAGGATGATATCGTTGAGGATATCTCTGTAGGCGAAGAGCTCGGTGGCAGTGATCACAAGCTAGTTAGATTTAGCGTCAAGATCCCGAAGGTAAGGTCTGTTGCCAGTCAATCAAAGAAACTTGACTTGAGAAGAGCAGACTTTGCAAGCCTTCGAGCTGGACTGACTGACGTGAGGCTAGAAGTGTGCGATGCCGTTGAAGACTCGTGGAATAGTTTCAGAACCACATTCATGAGTCTTCAATCGCGTTTCATCCCTCTGAAATGCCCCCATCTGTCTTCTGTTTAACCTAAGTGGTTTAATCGAGAAATCGGCCAACTGCTTAGGGAGAAGAGAAATGTGTACCGGCAATCGAAGATCTCGGGTGACTTTGACGAATACCGGAGGCTAGCCAGGAGAGGGAAGTCCAGCATAAGGGCGGCTAAGCGGTCTGAGGAACTCCGAGTGGCGAGACTCTGTAAAGAGAATCTCAAGGAGTTTTTTGGATATGTGAACAGCCGTAAACCAATCCGTCGAACGATTGGCCCTTTGAGGAATAAGGAGGGGACATTAAAGCATTCAGATGCAGAAAATGCTAACCTCCTCAACGACTACTTCTCTTCAGTGTTTACTGAAGAGTGTGGTCCCATTCCCCAGCCGACGGATTCCTACTCGGGGGAAAAGCTGGAGGCAATGGACTTCACCGAAGGAGAAATAAAGAAAAAGATCGCTGACCTAAAGACGAATAAGTCCCCTGGACCGGACGGGTTTCTACCTAAAGTGTTGAAGGAAGTGTGCGATGAAGTATCACGACATCTGTGCGCTATCTTTAACATGTCAATCCGGACCGGATGCGTTCCTAGAGACTGGCGTGAGGCGGAGGTGACTCCTATCTTCAAGAAAGGAGACCGAGACCAACCGTCGAACTACCGACCTATCAGTCTGACTTCGATAGTCGGTAAACTCATGGAAAGCATGATGGTGGACAAAGTGACGTCGTATTTAGAGTCAAACCTGCTACTGAGGAGTTCCCAGCACGGCTTCCGAAGGCAACGGTCATGCCTGACGAACCTTGTGGAATTCTTCCACTTCGTTTTCAGTGAGCACGATCGGGACAAGGCGGTGGATGTGGTCTACCTAGACTTTCAGAAAGCCTTTGATAAGGTACCACACCGCCGCCTTCTCCGGAAAGTGCGAGCGCTTGGCATAGACGGAAAGGTAGCCGGCTGGATCGAGAACTGGCTAAGTGGCAGACGGCAACGGGTGGTGGTAAATGGACAGTCTTCTGAGTGGGTGCCCGTTACTAGCGGGGTGCCTTAAGGTTCTGTCCTGGGACCACTACTATTCATCATCTACGTCAACGACATGGACGGTGACATGGTTGCCAAGATTTCCAAATTTGCCGATGATACCAAGCTTGGTATGAACGTTGCAAAGGATGGAAATACTGCCCGCCTGCAGGAAGATCTTGGGAAGATTGGGGAGTGGTCGGACACGTGGCAAATGCCTTTTAACGTGGGGAAATGCAAAGTGATGCATATCGGCCACAGAAACCCCCAATCTCAGTATATCCTTAAGGGCACTGCTCTTGAATCGAGTGACACTGAGAAGGACTTGGGTGTAACAATCACTAGTGACCTCAAGTTCTCGAAACAGTGCATTGAGGCGGAGAAAAAGGCCCAAAGGATGCTAGGATATATTAAGCGCCAGTTTGGTTATCGGAACCAGGAGATTGTACTGTGCCTGTACAACTTACTTGTCCGACCGCACCTGGAGTATGCCGTACAATTTTGGAGTCCTTCATTGCGAAAGGACATCGCGAGATTGGAACGCGTACAAGCCAGGGCAACCAAGCTGATTCCCTCTATCCGACATAAAAGTTATGAGGATAGACTAAGGGAATTAGATCTGTTCTCGCTGGAAACCCGTAGACTGCGTGGTCAGCTCATCGAAGTTTTCAAAATACTTCGAGGGTTCGACAATGTTGACTACCGGGATATTTTCACACTGAGTGAGAACAAAACGCGCAATCACGGCTTCAAACTTGAACTGAAGCGTTTCAACCGCAATCTGTGTGGAAATTTTTTCACCTACAGTATCTGCGGTAAGTGGAACGCACTTCCAGTGGAAGTTGTCAACAGTGAATCTGTTGACAAGATCAAGTCAAGACTAGACAAGGTCTTGAAAAGTGGCCGTTTAGGGACGCAAAACAATTGAGCAGCCTTGTGCCCGCTCGATTGCAAGTCCAATGGTACCCTCTTTGAATGGACCGTAAGGTCTCCTAGGGTACCTTTTTTCCTTGTTGTTGTTACTCCTTGTTGTTGTTACTCTTCATTGAAACCCTTTCTCTCAAATCTTACTCTTGAGCTTTTTCTCCGAAGCATTTACTCTCAAGTGTTTTCGCCTAAGCCTTTTTTTAAAGCCTCTACTTGCAGGCTTTTATCTAAAGCTTCTTCCCTCAAGCGTCTTTCGTCACGACTCTCTCCTCAAGCATCTTCTCTCAAGCTCCTCCACTCAAGGGTGTTTCATCAAGCCTCTTCTCTCAAGCCTTTTCTCCTCAAGCCTCTTCTCTCTACCTTTTTATCACAAACCTTTTCTCTCAAGCTTGTAGTCCGCAGTTATGATTTGAGTTGTGTCTTTACAAAGGGCGTCAAAAACTCCAGCTTCCAACTAACTTCTCTATGATCGATCCTGAAAAAGTGAGTAAGTAAGTAAAGCAGCCACCATCTTTGTCCAGAGTTTTGGAGAACTGTGTAGTCCCTGGACTCTTGTTGCCAAAAAGGTTCTTTATGATTATAAAAAGCCTTCCATTCTTTCAGTTCCACTTTGTTCTTTGAATTTTCAAACTCTGAATCTCTAATGAGCTGACGAAGTTAAGGATCTTCAAAGATGCTAGCTTTGAACTTCTCTATGGTCAATGCTAGAAAGCGTGGCACAATTAAGTGAATAGCCACCATTCTGGTACAGAGCTTTGGTGAGGTTTTGATCAAGCCGAGCTTGAGGTACAGTTGTGGTAAGGGTATCCTCTCTATATCCACCAAAAGGTTGTTTATGACGTTCCTTGCTCAGTAAGGCACCAATTCTTCCCCTACAGGTCAGTTCTTCTTCGTTTAATGCTGACCTCGATCACTACTCTCCCACATGCACAGAAAGTGGTAAACGAGAACTGTTGTCCCAAAAGGATAGTTCATTATCTTTACTTCCACAAAAATCAACCACTCATGCTCATTATAAATAATTTTCTCCACAATATAATAAACCGCTTCATAAAGGGTCTTTCAACAAGGACGCTCGAGCTTTGTCAAGCGATAGTGGCCATGTTATTTAAGCGACATTGAGCAACCTCACTGTAAACTGTTTAGTAGTACCAGGCAAGTTACGATGGAAGGTTATAGCGTTGAACAGCGTGTAAAAATCATAAAATATTATTATCAAAATCAGTGCTCCGTTCGACAAACGTTCCGCGCATTACATGATTTCTATCTTTGCTACATCGACGAGGCCCATTTTTGAAGGAATGAATTTATAAAGAAGCAAAATTGTCGGACTTGAGATGAAAACAATCCACATGAGATACACCAGCACCAATTGCACCCCAACAAAGTCACTATTTGGTGCTGATTTTCGTCTAACGGAATCATCGGTCCGTAATTTTTGAGAACGAAGATGGGATTGCCATAACCGTTAACGGTGAGACCTACAGATAAATGATAACCAACTTCTTTGGGTCTCAATTGGACTATATGCCTGATATGGATACTGACGACATGTGGTTCAAACAGGACGGCGCTACGTGCCACACTACGCATGCTCCGATAGACATTTTGCACTAGTGATTTCCGTGCAGGGTCATCTCGTGTGGCGGCGACAACTGTCCACTGAGATCATGCGACTTAACGCCATTAGACTACTTTATTTGGGGCTATTTTAAATCGCAGGTCTATGCAAATAATCCGCAAACAGTTGATGTCCTCAAAGTCAACATAATGAACACCATCCAGCAAATTCAGCCAGATTTATGCGACAAAATCATCGAAAATTGGGCCTCCCGAATACGTTCCATCAATCAAAGCCGCGGCGGACATTTGAACGACGTCATATTCCGCACTTAATGCCATAAAATATACTTCAAATTTAAAATAAATTGAGTGCATATATCACACACAACTTGTTTTATTTACATTTATTGAAAGACCCTATACTTCTCCTTCTGTGTATTCGATTAAGTGATGGGTAGAAGGGCAAACTGGTTGCCGATGTGTAGCAAAACACATTCCAGGGATCGCTCACTGCTGTCAATGAACACTCTCCAATCTTCGGGTTGGTACTGTGGCACTCCAAGCATGTATATTACACCAAGTCTAACGTAAGTACTTTTGATGTCTGTTGCGGTATAGGGTAATGCCAGCAATCTCAGAGAAGGAAGTTACTATTATTCACAAAGGTTTCCTGTAAAATAATATCTATCGTAAAGGTACCAAAACTTTTAGAATTTATGCGTCAAAAAATAGACGAGCCGTAACGCGACAATAATATCTTCCCCTTAATTTTAACAAATGAAAAGAAAATTGTTGAAAATATTCAAGTTGGCGAAACTTGGATGTGTGAACGTAACAAACTGCATTAAATTTCGAAAACCAGCAATGGTTTCGAGAACTATAACCATTACCATCGCTATCGACGACGCCGTGTGAAACGTAGAATAAGAACGAAACTGAGACCAAATCGTTTCTCTTAAATTGATATAATCTTAAGCCAATCATAGAGTGCATCTGGCCTCTTAAGGATATCTCTATTGACTATTTGGACCAGATGTTGAAGATATTGAGGGGCTATTTTATGTTTTACCTTATAGATACAAATAACTTACCCACGATACAGAACGTAATATATTTTGTCTAAGACACTAATCTAACAAATATTTAAATAACCCCAAATAAAATGTGTTTATATTAAATAAATAAAATTTATGAAGCGCCAGCTCCCGATAAAATCTATTTGAACCACTTTAAATAATAAAAAGGCGAACGCTTAAAATCCCTTTGAATAGTTTTCAAAAAATTATTAGTGAGGGAATATTAATTAAGTAGATTAAAGAAACGAATCCTTCACCAATTTTCAAAAAAACATAGAGACTAACCCTGGAAAAAATCTCCCAAGTCCCTTGGTTTGGTCATCGGTAGAATTATGGAGTCCATTATTAAAGATAGGATCGTAATAGTAAATAATATACAAGATGATTTTCGACGCAGACGCTCATGATTAACTAATTTGCTTATTTTTATACTAAATGATCACAAAGTCTGTTAAAATAAAGCAGTAGATGATGTTTATCTCGATTTTAAAGAACATTTTGACACATTTCCACATAAAAGACTCATAATAAACCTAAAATCGCACCGGATAGTCGGCAACTTAATGAAGCGAAGTTTGTTAATGGAAGTAATTCATCATGGGCAGGCGTCGAGAGTGGCGTTCCCTAGGATCTTTTCTTGTTCCTTTGCTTTTTTTTTAGATATATTGAATATAAACGATCTTAACAAGATTTTACTATGTAAAACTTCAAAATTTGCTGATAACAAGAAATTTAGTAGTAGGGTAAAGTATTATCGTGTATGTGAGAAATTTTATTAAACTATATGGTAGTAAAATGTTTGGAAATATGGCAGATGCAATTGAACAATAAAAAATTTAAGGTAATGGATAGGAGTCGTAATAAACTCAGGAGAGATTAAAATATGTGTGGGAAATTTTTAAAAAGTCATCGTGGAGAAGGATTTAGATGTCTTAACCTTGATATAAATTTTCAAACAATTTCACTGGAGTGCTATAAAAAGACCAAAAAATTAGTAGGTGATATTTTGCATTTAATTTGAAGATATTATACTTTCTTCTTATAAAATATTTGTAAGATCGACCCTGGAATATGCAGTACAAAATAACATTTGATTGTTGGAACGTACGAGGGGCGGTCAATAAGTTTTGCGAATCGGTGGGCAAAACAGAGAAAGGGGGATGGCTGTTTGTTGGGGTGTTAGGACAAGTTATGACAAGTTAGGACCTGCAGCCGCACGCTACTGCCTCGTCTATTTAAGAAGCAGTAGTTGATGGCAGATCGTCAGTCACAAATTTTTCAACAATGGAGAAAGTTGAGCACCGCACAGTGATCAATTTTTTACCAAGGAAGGCAAGAATGCAAAAGAGATCCAGGAACGCATGGTTGCAGTGTACACCAACACTGCCCCTTCCTATGCAACCATTGCTCGCTGGAATAGGGAGTTCTGCCATGGTCGTGAGTCCCTTGAAGATGACCCCAGTCCGGCACGCCCGTCAGACGTCACCAACGAGGACAATGTGGCCCGTGTGGAGAGGATCATCCTCGAAAATCGACGGGTGAAGGTCGATGAAATCGAGCGAGAACTTGGAATATCACATGGAAGTGTTATCAACATCATCCACGACAATTTGGCCATGAGCAAGGTCTCTGCCCATTGGGTCCCTAGAAACGTCACGCCCCATGATCGATTTTAACGTCGTAAAGGTCCACAAGGCCAGAGTTACACAAGCTGCCCTGCGCGAGTGCGAATTCGAGGAGCTCAACCATCCCTCCTACAGTCCAGATCTTGGCCCTAGCAACTACTTTTTATTCCGCCAGCTTAAGGCTACACTGCGTGGACGCCGGTTTGGGGACGATAAATATGTCCAGCTCGCCGCCCAGGAGGGGACTGAACAGCAGTCGGGAGATTTCTGGTTGTCGGGAATTCGAAGCCTCATGGACAAGTGGCGCAAGTGCATTGAAGTCGAGGGTAGTTATATTGAAAAATAATAAAACACTTTTCCTCATATCTCGTTTCCTTATATCCGAATTGCAAAACTTATTTACCGCCCCTCGTATCTAATGCAGAGAGAAGAAATTATACCTGAACTTAGAAATAAATAGTACGAAGAAGGCTGAAGTATCTCAATTTTCTTTCAGTGAAAGATCAGCATCTGCACGGCCAACTTCTTCAATTATTAGAAATAAAAAAAGCTTTACCAATATAAATAATGACTGTATATTTGACCAAGATAACCGAATATCAACGAGAAATAGCGGTTTTAAATTAGTAAACAAAAGATGTAACAGCCTTGGAATAGCTTGCCTAGGAATTTTGTCGAAAGCACTGAAGTACATAAATGTGTTTAGAAATAAAACCTTTAAATATGACTTTAAAATATGATCTTGACGTACTAGGAGTTAGAGAAACTAATTCTTTATCCATATCCTCTCTTCCTTTGCCTATGCTTCACCTCTAATTTCCATGCTTTCCCCTATTTTGTGAATTAGCCTCGGTGCATCCTAGGTTCTTTGCTGGTTCATATTTGGGGAATTTTAATATCGGAAATAAAAAACCCTCCTGAGAATCGAGGAGAAAGTGATAATGTGTAATAAATTTGAGATAAACATGTATAAAGTATAATATGAGGATAAAACTTAACGATATTGGGACCAGAAAGGTACACAACTCTCCTGACCCCTCCTAAGCAGTGCTGAATAAGCATTTTTGGTAGGAATATGAGTACAAAAGAATTTAAAAAAATTCTCATAATCCTTTACATATCAGCTATCCAAGAACCTTCCTCCAAAAAACAACAACAACAGAAAATTCCTTTTTCAACAAATCCAAACTTCTCATTTTTATGTGGAAAATGCTGATCAACGTTTATGTTCATATTGATGGCACGTACTGTTCTTACTTGACAGACGTTGCTTGAGTTAAATCACTTTGGTTAATAAGGAAAGTAAAGGTGTAATTTGATGATAACGACCACACAACTAAAATTAGAAGACTGTGAGGAGCAACTAAAGAAAAAATAGTTAAAAAGAAAAGATTAGCCAGAAAATATTATGTATGGTTGCTTAGAACTTTGATAAACACTAACCAACACCAACTTTATTGTATAAGTTTTTTAGCTGATGTAAAACAAATTTTTATGTGCTGAATCCCAAAATCACATTGGTTTTGCTGAATCAGGACAACCTTTTTATCGCCACATGATGTTTTTATAAAGTTTTTTTTTACATGTATTGGTATTTTATATTCATGGAATCCAAAAATATTTCTTATTTCTTTAGTTAAACGAATTGTGTGGAGTTTACATGAGAGAATTTTTGACTAATGTTATTTTTCACTTGCCGGTGAATAAAATGGATTTGTCCAGATCTGGCTAAAATAAGCAAAATATATTCATCTATATCTGCAGCAAATACACCGTTGCTCTTAAAAGAAATCCAGTCTCATGTTTCATAAAGCTTGCTTACCATGCTCATTTGGATATGGAAGTTGGTGACCAGGATAAATTCTTGGGTGCCACACATGATACGGAAGATATTCATCAAGTATCTGCGTCGTTGAACCAAGGGCAAAAAGAGATGAGATGTCTGAAGTTTAGAATTCCCATGGTTCGGAGGGAGTCGACATACTAGGACACTAAATGTCACTGCTAAGATTTTGATTTGACTGGGATAAACAGAAGATCAGAGCAGCCTCAAGTAACCTGACCCTCAATCAGCATGTCGTCCTCTAGCTCATTGGGATAAATTCCAGTACCTGTCTCTAGAGATCTTCCCGACATAAGTGACGAAGATTCCTCCGGTGTTCAAGAAAATGAAGAAGTGTTTTTTGATGATAATTTTCCAAATCCTAATTCCCAACGGAAGTTAAATGATCTAATTGGCGATCTCAGCTTATCAAAGTCTTCTGCCAAACTGTTGAAATCCAGATTGAAAGAAAAAAAACCCTTCTCTTTGACATGCTCGAATTACCTTCTACTGCAACAAACATCAAGAATACCTCCTTCTTTGTGTTAATAGATGGACATGGTGTACTCTGCAGATATCTCACAGCTTCTGCACAAACTTGGAGTGCCACAGTACCAACCTGAATATTGGAGACTATTCATTGACAGCAGCAAGCAATCGGTGAAATGTGTTCTGCTACACATAGGCAACCAGTTTGCCCTTGTATCTATCGCTCGCTTACCTACACTGAAGGAGAAGTATAAAGCGGTGTAGTACGTGCTAGACAAAATTTGGTAGGATGAGCATGAGTGGTTGAATTATGTTGACTTGAAGATTGTCAACTTTTAATGGAACAACTGTATGGGTTCAGCAAATATCTGTTTTTTGTGCATGTGGGATAGTAGGGATCGAACTCAGCATTAAACGAAGAAGAACTGGCCTGTACGAGAGAAAATTGTGGCTTGCAGAGCAAGGAAAGTTATAAAAGAAACTCTCTTAGACAGGAACAGGATACTATTCACACAGCTGCACATCAAGCTCATCTTGATCAAACAGTTCACCAACGCTCTGGACAAGGAATCCTTTTTTAATATTTTGATTATCCTTTCTTGGCAAGGAGTTTCTCCTACCTGATATAAACTGATCAGTAATAAGTTTTTCAGATTAATTTAACTGGAAACAAGTGAGATCCATCAAGTATTACCAATTAATTAGTTATTAAATTGCGCTTAACGTCCAAAGTTCGATCGTAGACAAAGTTCGTAGAGTGGCTAATGAAATAGACATAATGATCAGAATTAAAACTCTCTAGAAAGGCTGGGGAAGGGAAGGTGTAGGCAGAGTGAATGTACTAGGTTGGCTACGCTATTGAATATCTCGTATCCTGCCTAATTGCAAAAGTGAAACATCCCCCTAAAGAGTAGAACAAACTGATAAAAGTGCAATAGCCAATAAATTAATTAATAAAAATTTTAATTTGGCATAAAGTAGAAAAGGATTAATATACATGAAATTGACGTTCGCATCAAATCGTATTCAATTGGCCTAATAAAAGAGCATGTGAAGGTACAGGGAACGATAATAAGACCCCCGCGATTTAGGAGGGCATTGATTGTGAGAGAGGTACATCAGTTGATGCGGTTGTATTAGCTCCGTGGGATCAAGCAATTTTAGGTACCAACATGGTGGGAGTTTGAACCATCGTGTTTTTTTTTGTCAAAGAATATGTCAATAATGATGAATCCGTAATCACGAGGCAGCGTGGCTTCTAGGTACGTTTTTCACTTACTTGTCATGTTCATATTCCGGATTGAAAGCAATTAGTTGTTGGGTTTCGAACTTTATAGGAACAGGGTCAGTTTTAAAAGGAAAAAGTCCTGGATGACCTGGGACCTCAACGGGACCTAAAAATGTGGCAGCTGTTAGAACTTCGATAGAGCAGTCTCCCAGGCGTTCTGTATGGAAGCACGCGGCTGTCCTACACAGGTCTAATCGAGGTATCTACAGATGCTGATGATATCGCCATCCTCTGTCTAAATGTTCTTAAATTTTGCTAATGAAATAGCACCAGCAATAAATTCAGGATAGTCCAGCATCTAAGCAAATCGATGTCTTATTGCTGAAAGAAGGCCAATGATAACAGGAAGGCTCAGTTTTCTCAAGTCTTGATCTTCTCGAGCTTAGTCAACAACTGGTAGAAAGTTGAAAAAAGCATCCCATTATGTGTACTCTCCTCGGACTGAAAGATGTCCAATGATTTGGCTAATGGCTTCAAGGCAGTGTGTACTCCTGCAGGAAATCCAGTTCTACTGGGTTTAACCTGAAAGAAAATGATCATAGCAGTAAAACCACATATTATGATTATAAAATATTTAGGTTCTTAATAATAAGATACTAAATCAAAAATATCCCGGGCGTCATGGTGGTTTAAGGCTAATGTTAAGTGATGAGTGAAGAACATATTCCTATTAAGTATAGTACATAATATACTGATGAAAGGACAGTTCAAAGATTAATATGTATATAGCTTTCTCTTTCGTATATAGGTTTGTATATACTTACATTTTGACCTTGAATGCAACACACAGATTTTTAGTATAATCTGCAAGCTCTAATTTGTAAGAAGTGTCAGAGTCACAGATTCGAGAAGTAAAATAGGATGTGTAAATTTAGGATTCTAGCATGTACTAAACTGTAAAGGGTCGGGCCTCGTATACCCATGACTTCCCTTTCTCATCATAGTTTATGGTGCTTATCGCGCAGGTCGACCCGATTTGAAGCTACCATTTTTGGCCTAAACTTCTGGTACTTACCAGCCTAATTTGCGTAGGGGAAGCGATTCATTCCCCTTCCCATTGTGCCTCACTTCCCTTTTCCCCTTTCTGCCA
This sequence comes from Ceratothoa steindachneri, assembly GCA_963969495.1. Taxonomy (NCBI): domain Eukaryota; kingdom Metazoa; phylum Arthropoda; class Malacostraca; order Isopoda; family Cymothoidae; genus Ceratothoa; species Ceratothoa steindachneri. Next base: position 119,894,300 of record OZ018327.1, on the reverse strand, counting down.
CCACATCATTCGCGCATTTATCTTACCCCGTCGTTCCTCACTCGTTTTAACACTTCGACTACAATGCCTCTGTCGCAAGATATAACATTTATACTACTCTCTCTTGCTTTCTCTCTCTATCTACTACTTTCCTTCTTTCATCTCATAGTCTCGCTCCCATAAACCAACGTTGGCACCAGTATACGTCTCATTCAGCATTATGACTAATTACAGGCACAGATCTGTAGCATTTACTATTAATGTTATTCGCACCAAGAAAAAAAAGTCTACATTTTCGATTTAAAAGTCAGATGCAAGACTTTAAGCAAATTGTAGAATTAGAATTGTCGAAATTGTGATGTCCAAAAATATATCATCAATAATTCTAAATTAAAATTTCGAAGCAAAAAATCTAAATTTTTAATTAATAAGTTAATTGCAGGACTTTAAGCAAATGGTGTAATTAGGAAATTTTTAAATTGTGACGTATAAATTTGGCTTCAATAATTCTAAATTAAAATTCCCAAGCAAAAATTGCTTCTACCTTCAAAGTGTTAATTTGATAATTAGCTCAAATGAACAGAATAAAAACAAAATCTCTTTTTCTAAGGTTTCAATTAATGTGAAGCGGCGTTTTAACTGGTAAATCTTTATATTAGTTACAAATGGATAATGTATACCTTTTTCCATTAATTATTTAGGTTTTTTCCTTTATCTACGGCTTCAAAAACAAATAGTTAGCGTAAACTTGAAATACAGGCGATAATTTTGCTACCAAATTATTGCCTAAAATAGCCCAAAGAGAGTTGACAATTTAAAACCGCGATCATTTAAGACCATTTGTCATTATGTGTAAAGTTTGTGAAGGTTGTTCGCTCTCATTCGTAAATTTGGGAACTATTTTATTCTATTAAACAAATCTCATATCCTTTTTGGCTAAACATAGGATAATTATAGAAGTGAACTGTGTATCTTCGATGTGAGGTAGTGTAAAGGAAGTCACATAAAACCTAACTTTCCACTGCGAAAAAACTAGTACAAAGTGTGGGAGCAAAACGTTTAAAAAACTATTGTTGCTATTATAAGACTTCTTTGCCGGAAACCTTTTTTATAACGCTCGAAAAGGCCAGTTAAAGTGATTCATTTTGTATATTGGTTCGTATTTAAAAGAGCGGCCAGGCAGGAAATCTAAACCAAGTAGAGTTATCACTTGTCGACTGGTGTAGTTTTGCCCGGGAGATCGCGATTGATTATTGGAAAAAGAATTAAGAAAATATGAGGCGAGATGTTTACAATTGTTGGAGGAAATAAAAAATCTTCATTTAACGGCAAAGATTCGTTTTAACACATATTTTCAAATGAATGTAAAAATGTGTTTTTCTTATGCAGTTTTATGTGTATGTCGTAGTATACCAATTATATATATATATATATATATATATATATATATATATATATATATATATATATATATATATATATATATATATATATATATATATATATATATATATATATATATATATTTATTTATATATATATATATATATATATATATATATATATATATATATATATATATATATATATATATATATATATATATATATATATATATATATATATATATATATATATATATATATATATATATATATATATATATATTTTTTTTATATATATATATATATATATATATATATATATATATATATATATATATATATATATATATATATATATATCTATATATATCTATATATATATTTTTATATATATATATATATATATATATATATATATATATATATATATATATATATATATATATATATATATGAAATGAATAACTTAAAAGTAGCACATGAGGTTCGCAATGAATGGAATGTTCCGCAAGAAAAATGAAAAGGTGCTTCCAAGTACTTTCGAACTTCATTCAGTTCATTCTCAAGGATAACTACAAGAGAAAATAAAATAATAATGGTATATATTAGCTAGTAAAAGATAAAGGAACGCCTCTAAGGCAAGAAATCACCAATGAGGAAGTAGGAGAGGGATGGGTAAATTCACATTTACAGGTAGAAAGGTCAAACCGAGAGACAAGAAAGAGTCAAGAACAGAGCCAAAAGGGTTAAAACGATTAACGGATAAAGCGTTAGTCTAAAGAGGGAGATTAGAAGAGACATGAAAAGTAAATTGAAACGAAGGGGAGAGGTGCAAGGAGAGAGGAAGAGAAATAAAATAATGTTGATACAAAATCAATGCAATAATTTAATTGACACATCGAGTTCCCATAAAAATGAAAATTGCAAAAAAATAAAAAATAGGAATATAAGTCAAAGTTACTTTCTTTAAGAATGAGTTTTTTCATAACAACATCAATTTTAAAAAGGCCAGGGGAAATGTTAAAGGTATTAAATTGGTTTATATATAAACATTCAACAAGGTTTTTTTAAATTGGATCATTGGAGTGAAAAATAAATTTTTGCTGAATTCCAATTTATTAAGTGGTTATTTTCGGACATATGCACAAAAAACGCACTCTAATTTACAGCTCTCCTAACATTGTATTTATGCTGATTAATGCGGAGAGATAATTGCTCTCCTGTCGGTCCATTGCAAATGACATTAGGCCACAGGCCTAATGTCATTTGCCTGTGGCCTAATTCTCAAAATGTATGGGAGGCGAACTTAAATCGCCCTGGCGCGGGAAATAGTTCTCGTAAAATAAACACAGATGATCTGATAAAGCCATTTTTCATCCAATTTCTTCCTTGTTTCTCACCTTTTTGTTCCAGGGTTAAGGTTACGTGGCTCTTCTAAGGGTTCAAGGTGGACCTCCAGATCCTATTAGACTATTACCTTGCTTCTTCAAAGAGATGGAGGTTTCGGTTGATAAGGCGAATGGGTTCAGAATCGAAGAACTCACGGAATTTAGCTTGCGAAAATCAACGCACATACGGTACGTACGATTAAGCTTCCGTGCCATCACGATAGGGGAGCAGTAAATGGAATTGGAGGGCTCGATGATATTAAGCTTCAGGTAAATGCTTACCTCAAGTGAATAGGGAGAGGATACGGCTTCGAATGGATCAGCTCTTGGGTCGTAAAAGTGATATTATGCTCAAATTGGGTAGCACAACCAGGACTTCAGAGATTACGTCTCCAAAGCTATTTAAAAGGTACTGCAGCTGACTATTTTGTTCGAGAGTCATCCTTGTGTCAATGTTTAATCCAGTAGGAGGCAATTCTGAGGCATCAGGCAAGGTCGGGAGAGGATAATCCTTATCATGCTCCACGCAGACGACTTGTTAAGGAAGTCCGCGGGGTAATCAGCCTCCCACTTTATTCTTTGCGAATACTGTTTGCAACGGAGAGGAACGGGTGGTAAAAGGTTTTTTTTCCCATCAGCAATTTTTCAATATTGTGACCAAAATGGCCAGGGAAGAAACTGTCTTGGGCCGTTTCACGAACGGGCGAGACGTGAGGACGCGGAACGCCCAGCCATGAGCCTTGATATTATTACCATCTGAGCAGGAGTGATGCAAAAGGACTTCTTTTACGAGGTAAGAGACCGTTTTTTGGCCGCGAGCAGAATCTTGCTCGTGGCTTCGAGCTTTCTCCCACAGGCTGAGGAGGGGTTTGCACTCCTGCGCTCGAGTGAATTCTCCGCTCCTGACGCTGCTATGCTAAACATAGCGTCGCAGGGGGCTTCAAGAGGAGGTTATGTCTGTGATTCTCTCTTTGCCTGGACCCGCGTAACAATGGGCTGAGCCACAGGGTTGGGGGACACTTAAGGACACTGTCCGATCAAGACTGAGCAAAACTTAATAGAGGATGTATCGACTTCTGCTCAGCCGGTGAAGTATTGACTTTTAAATTATCACTTGGCAATGGGGAAGCGGTTCTCGCGTCTCAGGTAGTCGTGGACTACTGCAAGCTTTTGTGGTCAGAAGCCACTGGCGGAAGTAATTCATTTGACACTACGATACATGTGCACCCTGTATCGCAAACGAGTTGGAATACTTGGCATCCATTTACGTCTCCATTTTGAAATTTAAAGCCTCCGGGTGAAATTTTATCAAAGAGAAAATTTACCTGATGTCCGGGGGGAGGACGGCGAGAGAGGAGTGTCGGTTTCAGGGGGAAATGATGGGGGAGCAGGAGCGGCGCTCAATTAATGGACTTGGTGAGCGGAGTCATTCCTGAGCTGGGAATTCTGGAGGCATTTTGGACGCAAGTGCCCGTCCACTCCGCACGTAGAACAAATTATCGGTCTCCTGGGTAATGACCACGCAGGGAAATTGGGAATAAGAGGTTTGATATCTCTTGGTTTCGATGGGGAAAACTTCTGGGTTTAGATGGGCCCAATACCTTAACGAACTTAGGGGCATTACGCCAAGGAAGTCATGAGTTATTAATCTTGGATTTAGGAGATGGAGGGGCAGTCTTCTTATTGTCCTTTGGATAGAGGTTTTGGCTTGCCAAGTAGACATTCGTCTCTTCAATACACTCCTTGAAGGTGTAGCACCTACGGTTGTTCACAAATGCGCGAATTTCTGAGGGCATCGCAGCCAATAACTGATCCTTAAGGACAAAGTCAACTGAAGACTCTAGAAGCGTCTAACCAAAAATAAAAATTCCTACTCGGTTCAGCAGAAGGCACTGTAGTACAGTAGCACCGGAACACAGCAGCCAGGTTCAGCATGGTTACGCCTAACACCGCAAAGAAAACGCTCACCCGTCGCGATCGGAGACATCGGTGATTTAGATTCGAGGACGAAGGCTAAATTGACATCCGTGTACCCTGCCATAGTCAATCGGTGAGTACCTGATGAGGAACTCCATGTCCGAAGGCCAAACTACGTGTGCTCCCACATTTGCACCATGAGGGAACTCAGCTTCCCCATCGCATTCATTGTATCCCGACTGGCCCTTCCCTTCAACGAACACGTAAGCAGTTGCAACCGTTGGCGTCTATAGATTATTCTATAATCTGATCTACCCAAACCGTCCCATCTTTTGTGTAAGCTCTCGGATTAAAATCTACCCAACCACTAATCCCATATTTATCCCTTCTATGATCTGTCCTGTGCGGCCATTTAATTTCAATACACTCCTTGAAGGTGTAGTACCTACGGTCCTTCACAAATGCGCGAATTTCTGAGGGCATCGCAGCCAATAACTGATCCTTAAGGACAAAGTCAACTGAAGGCTCATAATCGTAGGCGATTTTAGAAGCGTCTAACCAAAAATAAAAATTCCTACTCGGTTCAGCAGAAGGCACTGTAGTACGGTAGCACCGGAACACAGAAGCCAGGTTCAGCACGGTTACGCCTAACACCGCAAAGAACACGCTCACCCGTCGCGATCGGAGACATCGGCGATTTAGATTTATCTGTATATATTTCAATTCTATATATTTGTTAGTAAAGGTATCTTGTGCCGAGAGTCGTTCAAGGTTATTTAACGAATGCTACCAAAATAAAGTTTAATAACACAAAAAAGAACTATTTAATATATACGAAAGAAGTTCAAGTGAGATACGTGATCAAATGAGTAGCGGACACACTCGGTGTCTGCAAAGGGGAAAATCTACGGATTAAGGGGGTTAATTAGCTAACTCTGATCGGTGTCTTAAAAAGAGGCTACACTAAGCCGAAATACAAAAAATAACAATTGATTTGTCAAGACCGGATTATAACGAGGTCCGCAGCGTAGACGTCTTGCACGGGGTAAGCGTCGAAGGCAAAGTCACTCAGGAAGGCAAGGACGCAACGAGGGAATATGTTTTACCTCATAGTTCTCGATAGGGAGGTGTACTGTTTCTACCTCACCATGCTGATGAAGGAGGACCGGTTTTCACTCACGGTTTTCGAAGACTGAGTACTCGCCCGAATTCACGGAGGAACGGCCGTTGTAAGGAGCTGCCAATTGACTAAGGCAACGTCTACGGCAGAGATACTCTAACCGTCGGTACCCGAATAAGCTACAGAGGATCCGACTCGAGAACGTAATGGGTCTTACTGCGCGGGCGTGCTCTACTGGTTATCCAGCGGAAAACCTTTTGCTGTTATATAAGTGGTCTGTGGGTGGCGAAATTGCCTCGGGACACGGCGTGCTCTCCTGGGATTTGAAGTCGACGGTTTTCGGCTGGGGAAGGGGGATCCGAGATAAGGAGCCTGTCGAATAGCTCTTCGGGTTTTTTCTCGCGTCACGAGTATGGGAGGTAAGCTTAAAGACTTGACTCAAATGGAACTTTTTGAGTCAAGTCTTTAGAACATTTGTACTTATTTTACCTTGGTTTTTAAATCCTGATCTCTGGAGTTAATCTCTCGTTAAGATTCTCTCCCTCCTTAATTGACAAGGTGGTATTTTAATCCTCTTGTCAACCTTTAGTCTTTTGAATTTACCTGTTTTAATGATCTTATTTTGTATTTACTTCGCTCCTCCTAAGGTTTCCATTTCATATTATATCATTTTGTTGATTGTTTTTTGCCTTTTTGTGGGCGTTCCCTCTCCTCTGTTTCATCCTTAGAAAGATTACAATTTTCAATACTTCTGTTATTCCTTGATAAAGAACTCGAAATAAAGTTCGAAAGTACTTGGAATCCTCGTATTATTTTTCCCTGTGGGCTTTGTTGCATATATATATATATATATATATATGTGTTATTAGGAATCGGATATTTGATTAAAATTCTCTTCCAAAAATTCTGACTTGTGAACTTTTAAAATTATTTCTAATACTTTCAAACTGAAATATATTCTGACGATTTCACCATAAAATTTGAGAATATATATATATATATATATATATATATATATATATATATATATATATATATATATATATATATATATATATAGATGAAAAATTAGTACGAACCGTGAAAAATTCCAGATTATACTAGTATTCAGGAGAAAGATACCAGAAATATACGTAGATAATGAAGGAAATATATACCGTAATGAACGTAAACTACTGGGTCTAACTATAACTAAAACCGGTTACAAGAAACACGTAAACGACAGAATACAAAAAGAAAAAAAATAGGACTGAATCTTCTGTATAAGTTAAGAATGCTCAGCCAACAGAACAAAAAGAAAATTTATAATTCAATATTCCAACCGACGCTAATCTATCCCGCAATTGCGATGTGTACATTGTCGAGGAAATAATCTTCTTAAATTGCAGAGGATTCAAAACAAGGCAATGTACTTTATAACTAATAGGAGAAGGATAGAGAGAAGAAGAATAGAGGAACTACATAGAGAAGCCAATATCGAAGCCCTTAACAAGGTAATTATGAAAAGGGCGAAAGTGGTCATTGATAAGACACGTGGAGAGATTGGAGAGCAACTTACAATTCAAATAGTAGTAACAGCAGGAAGGAGACCTCACTGGCTGTTTCCATGCAGCATGTGGATAAGAGACGAAAAGAAGGTGGAATATATATACACATAAAAGGCAAGCTCAACGCTTCGAAAACGAACCCAACACAACAATGACTAAACTACAAATATGACAACCGATAAAGAGAACTGAACTAAGACAAAGAAAATGAAGGTAAATAATAGCATAAAAATACCGATCGAAGAATTAAAAAAAACAACAAGCGTAGTGTTCAGGAATCTAGAACATGCACACGAAAACATGAAAGAAAACTAACAAATATTTCCTAGAAACAGACTTACAAACTAACAACGGTTTGAATGCCTACATTAAATACTCGAAGACAACAACTGAATTCACATCAACCTAAAACTCAAGTACTTAATCTTTGACTATAATTCCAACTTATAACTACTTAACAACAACCAGAGATTAGCTTGAACTCCAAGAAAACTTGCAACTCTCAAACTTCTTTCTATTCCTCGCTAACACTTTAACACTCTCTTTCCAAACAGGCTCTACATCCAAACGAGGGGGAGGATACACACCGTGGTATTAGCACCGCGTTTTGATGTTGGGTCATGAACACCTACGTCGCAGGTCTACTTTCCTACTAGTTTCTCACTGTACTCTCGCTCCCTCTTCTCTTCCTCTCCCTGTCCTCATCATCTCCCCTTAAAAATTCACCCTGATGCTTTAGGGCACAGGTTAGAGGGTCACTGGGGAAAACGGGGAGTACGGGTTCTCTTGCCCCTCCTCCTCTTCTCTGGCTGCGAAACGGAGCCAGAAGAGAGGGGGAGGGTCGAGAGGGCTCTGGACGCACTAGCGTTTCACTCTTAAACACCTTTTCTTCTTCTTCTAATAGATTTTGATGGAACTACTTATATTGTGACCCTCTAATCGCCATGGACAGCCTTACCAGCAAAACCTTGGCGTTGAAAGCTGCTTCATCTGTAACTCCATCATAAACCACTTCTGATATCGCGCCACATCCCAATGCACACTCACAAGCACCATGACCTTTCACTTTTATACATTTACGTTTAGACATTCATCAAAGGCCTTGATCGACATTTCTAAATTCATTTCACTCTTAGCCACTAATACCCGATATTCAGCATGTATCAAGAAACCTAGAACACATCTCCCACAATTCCTCAGCAATTTCACTTACGTGTCTCTCCTTCCCATTCTTCTTCTATTAAGATTCCATCTATAACTATTATGGTGACTTAACACACCATTATCTTCCCCCTCCTTATATCAAACTACTCAACCCAGACATATTCCAATGCTAACCATGCTTTACTCACCAGATAATTATAGCGTGTTTCTAAAAAGTTTATTTCATTTGAGACTTAAATATCGAATAAACTTCATAGTCCATTCAAATGAAACTCAACAAGCTTAATGTTGAGCAATATCTAATTTTGAATTGGTGCGTCACCTTAGACACGATAAAATCCGACTCGGAAGTTTAGCTGTAGCATGTGATTGGTGACAGTCTCAAGTGCGGCAGTGATTCTCTGCCTCACTTAATATAGGTTTGCAAGAAGAAAGGGGACACAAAGTAGCAACATCACATAGCACTAGATGAAAAATCGAAGTTGACTAGTCAGGTCAATGTGGAGTCCAATTTAATAGGACATTGTCTTCATTACAATCACGCTCAATCCCTCTCACTGGCAGATTGACATTGAGATATTCCTAAACGGTGAGCTACCGGTGAGGTGGAGCTCTATGCTGTTGGAAATAGAAGCCTGCCTGTTCATTTTCAATGAGCTCATCCATTAGCCACTTTGGAAGCATTTGCAGATGAACATCCCTGGTCACATTTCCTTCAGAGAAAAACAGCCCATACAACCTATTTTTGAAAATGGGGCAAACATCCATTCGCTTTTGGTGAGTTCCTTTCGTGCTTAACTGTGGCCTGGAAATTTTCTTCGCCCCAATGGCGACATTATGCTTGTTAATTTTGCCATTCATATTATATGTGGCTTCATACCTGAAAAAAGGACATTCATCGAACTCATATCCTTCCTTTTTTCTTGCATATCAACACATACTGTAATTGCTTGCCCTTTTGCTTGTTATCTACCCGTAAGACCTATCCGAGCTGCAACTAGTAGGGTTTCATTCTAATGCAGTTCCTCAGTTCATGCAAAAAGGTCGTCCGGTGAATCAAGTTTTCTTGGAGTTTTCTTATTATGGACTTATTGGGGCTTCGCAATAGTTTTTCGACAATAAGCTCGACCTTCTCTTCCGATGGTGGTAATAGTCTAAATCTTTTTGCCCTCACACGCTGCTTTCCTCTTTGAACTTTTTGTGCCACTTCCTCCAAATCTGGATTGCTCTCCGTGCATTTTTAGAGAATTCTCTCACAATTGCACGTTGCAAAGTCTCGTTTGGATAGTTTTGATCATACTATACCACACCAAACGCATTTACCTTTCCAGTGAATGGCATTTCTATACCCGAAAATATAAAAACAAAAAAATAGACAGAGACTTTGACGTATTCTCACACATGATATATTATATGAAATTTTTAGAAACAACCTGTACTTTGGTTCTATATGGGACTTCACTTGCTGCTTAATCAAAGGACTGTATATACCTTTTGATTTCTGCCCAGAGAGTGACCAAGTATTAGGAGATAGACTTCGTGAGAGTTCGCCTTTGTGAGCCATAAAGCTGTGAGCAATTATGATGATGAAGGTGCAGAGGACTTAGTGACTTTATCTGTCTACTGCTGCTACGTGCAAGAATTAATCATATTTGCTCCAGCTACATAACGATACAATTCTCTGAGTCAGGCGTTAATCAAAGCAAAATTCAAATGCTAAATTCTACGGCAGTTTCTAACGTAAGAAAGCTTACTGCGTGCATGAAGTCCCTCGCTGATACGCTTACCGCCTCTATCAGCAACGATCACCTCTGAAAGCTATATTTGCAGTGGCCTCCCGCCCATATGCGGTAGGTGTGGGGAAACCTTCCCTTATCATTGATTTGAGACAGATTGCATAAACGATCACACCCGTCCTAGAGTTGCTTTCTAACTTCGGTCAGCCCAAATAACCCTTACCCAATAAATGTCAAATGGACCTTCTGAGGTGTGAATGGACCTCCTCTAGGAGAAATATGAGTTTATTCATCCGTATCCGAGCCATCTGTGCTCGCTCCAAGAACACCTCGACTGCCGGTGTTTCAGACCATTCAATCGTCTTCCCTCAACAGGAGGCGTGAAGACCACTATTAGTAGCAGCACTGATTTAAAAAGAAAGTTTACAAGTGCGTTTTTTCCTTGACTTCATTCTTTTTGGAAGAAAAAAAACTGGGGGAAAACCTCCCATTATTGTATCATACAGCAAAGGTAGTGAAATGTGCCGCGTTGGGAAACAAAATAAACCTAGCCGAGTATCAATGAAGGTAATTTATTGTGGAAAGTCAGGAAAAGAAATGAGCATCCACCATCCTTCATATAATATTTTTGACTCATTCTCCGAGGTTCAATGTATTTAAATTATATAAATACTTCCTAGTTAAATTGGATCCAAAAGTAACTGGATCTAAATCACTGGTTATAGTAATAATCTGAAAATGATGAAGCAATAATAGATTTCTCTCGAATTAAACTAATTTGATTCCAAAATATTAGAGGAAAAGATTGAAACTAACTTTCAATTTACTACTTCCAAGAATCTATGGCAGTGTTATTCTATTAATATTTTTTTATTAATTCTTAGTTTTCCTGGAAAAAACTCGCAGAGATCGTTAATAAGTTAATAATTGGGGCTTCGCAATAGTTTTTCGACAACTCAACCGTCTCTTCCGATGATGGTAATCGTGCAGATCTTTTTGCCCTCCACATGCAGCTCTCCTCTTTGAACCTTTTGTGCCACCTCCAAATCTGTATTGCTCTTAGTGCATTTTTAGAGAATTATCTCTGAATTGCACGTGAGAACAGAAACCCTTATCGTCACTTTGGGTCATATTGGCCCCTATATAGGTCATAGCGACCTATAAGTCATAATTCAACAAAGTCCTTGTTGATTCTCCAATTGCTTAGAATTAATTTTACAGAATCCTTGCATTAAATTTTGATGGAAAGATATAATGAAGAAAGAAACCAAACGTTAGCAATATTCAAATAAGTTGCTAATCTATATTTGAGAAACATTAATTTTTTTCCTCCATGTTCATGACGAAAAAAATAATTGTATCATCCGTTCTTGCTTTTATTCGCTGCAGGATATCTTAATGTAACTATCCTTCATAACTGTGGCATGTTTATCCCTGAAAGAGTTAAATTCATACACGATATAAGGTTTAAAAGATAATCCGCTCAATCCTTTTCATTAGATCACTTGCCACCTCTCTGCTAAATAACCATAGATTCGATTGCAGTAGATTTTTCCTTTGTAAATAATTCCACAATGGTTTAACTATAAATTGGTACAACTGACTAACCAAAATAACTAAACTACGCTAAAATTCTGACATGAAAACCATTCTACATCTTGATAATATTCGAAAGATAAATCACATGTTCCAAAAGTGTGTATCGTGTTTTGCCATCATGCTAAGTACCTCGCACACTATGTAAAACTAAAAAATCGTCGCTTGTATCTGCATCCATTTATATGCTTTCAAGTCAAGTCAATCACATTAATTTTACTTACTGACATATTATTCAGCAACGAATAGCATCTCTACAGGAAGGGAGATTTATGTTTCCTGAAAACTTGACTGATATTAACCGTGGTCATAAATCTTTGTAAATTTTCGGCTTCTCTCTCACGAATATATGTTGAAATATCCTTAAAAATCGCAAGAACTTTGCGTTTTGGAGATTAAAATGGGATCTAAATTCGAACTTATTCTAATGCTTGGATAGATTCCGGTTTTATAATTATTAAACAAGTTTATATCGTCTTTTTGCGACCTAGTAGACCTTAATCAGTGTGATCTATGTGAAATCATTTTTAAGGTCTCTGGAGAACTGTAAAAACACTTAAATAACGTCTCTTGTAAAAAGTGGATTTTTATGTCATTATTTACCTTTTTTATCTAAATTTTAAATAGATAGGTTAGGTATGTATATGGGTTTTTTTGCTTGTTGTATATGTTGGAAGGTATGTGATCTAATTAGAAATAATATGAAGCATGGAAGCTAATAACACAAAAGCATGTGAATATACAGAAATGTATACAAGGTTTGTTCGGTGAAATATTCTTGAAGTTGTGAGGTCTCTAGCTATATAAATTACCATGATTTATTTAATTTATAACACTCTATTAGGGTAAACACTACAAGAATGACCTTTCTCTAAATAGAAACTAATTATATTAGGTTTTCTTAAATTAATATTTTTTATCGGACGAACCTTCGAGAAGCCCCCAAAATATAATCCTGCTCAGTTTTGGAAGTAAAGAAAAATGTCTATTTTAATCTAAATATTCTAGTATAAATCTTCCAATTACTGTACAAATCAGGTTGGAGACATCATAAAGTTGAGGTGAAGCTTGGTTGCAAAAAAAGATTTGGAAACTGGAAATCGATCGGATAGAATTTCAGCGAAGAAAACGAAGGAAACATCGACCGCGTGACAGCAAGTGTAGAAGATTGTCGCTACACTGTGGAAATCATAGCAGAGAAGATCCTTTAAATTTGAGCAATCTTTCTGCCCATTAGGCACCACATCTTGTACGGTAGGATCCTCGGGTAATCACGGTGTTCTCACCATTCTCGAGTTAAAATGATGGAATGCTAATTCTGATGAATTCTTAGATGAATAGTTGCTGGCAACGAAACATAGGAACGTCACCATAATTCTAAAGATAAAGAATACTATAATAAATGACTACACAGTGGTTCAAGTAGTCCTGTTAAAGAAAATTCTGAAAGATTGACAGAAACGGTTGCGAGTTTTAACTTAGAGCAGGGACTCTTACATAACCAACTTTTGTGTGTCCATCATGTCTTTATTCGGTTTTGCCGTGAACTCCTCTTTGAATTTTATCTGATCTAAAAGTATCATAAAATGACGACTAGCCATTTTTCATTTAAAGGTTTAGATTCTTTTTCAAATGCTAATTTACAAAAATATCGATATATCCGAACGCTTATTGGCCGTATATAATATTTCACATTTTAATACACACACACAACCAAATCTATATAACTTGGCAAGTTGCTGATGTAATTTGAAAGGAAGTCAGCGATGTATTAATACAAAAACCTGAATTGTCCCCAGATTTTCTGATACTCTGCCTTTTTAAATAAAAGGACCAAGATCATTTGGTCTTTTCAATGGATTCTCTTGGAAATGAGATTATAAGATACCAATCCCGAGAAACACCAGAATATTCATTAGAGGCACGTCATGTTTAGGGAATCTTTGACCTTCCTTGAAGGTCAGACATGCTGTGTTTGAACCCATGTTTGCTATTCACATTAGATGACATTTTACGTACCTATCTTAGCTCACCTTGCCATGTAATAAGGTGAAAGCTCGCCATTCTGAGAATCTGTTTTGTTGGAGCAAACATGTTCGGAGATTATAATATGCCCAGCCGCCTACTCATTTAGTATCAGCGAGGTTATCTATTTCTATTTGATCGCTTTTAACCTTTTTTACTCTTTGCATGTCTGTACACTCTTCTTATCTTGAAAATTAACTGAATATTAACATCATTTTTTCTTCTTATAATTAGACAAGAGAAATATCGTGATACCAACATAGAACATAGGCTCTCAAAAATCAAGAGGTATATAGTTTTTCAAAAATTTTACCACCAAAATATTTAACTATACTGATAATTTAGATTTAATTCGCTCTTCAACTGCAAATAAAATTGATGATATTATGATATGTAAAACGGCCACACAAATGATTACCAAGTTAACCCTTCAATTTTTCAATCAGTTCTCCTATTTTAGCACAAAACTCCTCACTCATGTCCCAGACAATATGTTCAGAGTCTGTGACATCATGTTTTTTTCCGTTGGTCGTCTGATTACATTAACTTTCCATGCAAGTAATCAAGGGCTGTAAATTCGTTATTGTTATTAATTAAAAACCTCGAATTTTTATTGATCAAAACTACATAAATTAAATTCCATTTCTAAATGAAATTTAAATACGATAATGAGATATCAAAGCCTTAATGAGTGAAATTCGACCTCTCATTGAGCTAAACATTGAATTCATTTGATAAAAAGGAGGAAATTTGAGAGATTTATAAGAATTTGTCCCAAAGTCATTAATTTCTGCAAGGGATTCAAAGATTGACTTGCCTTTATCGATGAATTTAATAATGAAGAAAGAAAACATGTATATGGTGTATGTTTACACGTTCATCTTTATTTTTATAAATTTCTTATACTTAATTGGCATAAATCATTGTGGAAAACTTAGCTTAAGTTTGAAAGGCAGATCAAAGTTTTGCTTCCTTTTTTTAATATATTTTAAATTAAATTAAAACTAAGATTGATATTAGGCCGCTCACTAAAGTAAAAAAGACTTAAAGAAGTGTCATAAATGGAGTATTAACGTCCAAATGTAGGAAGGTACGATGGACGAAAGTCAATCAGAATAATGACGATGCATAATGAAATTTATACTCAACCAAATACACAGTAAAACTAAATAAAGAATATAACACATTAATAATATAAACTAAAAAGATATTCTTTTAGTTAAATTATAAAGAATGCAAATGAATGAAAATGGAAATAGAGAGGAAAAGAATAATTCTACTTATCAATCGATCAATGTACAATCAAAAAGTAGTTTAGTGACGATAAATTTTATCTCTTTCTCTTCAATATTCTCATATGTTTCACTTATCTATAGACTGTTTGTTCTCGAATATTACACATTGAAGCCTCTTTTTCGGCGTATAGGATACCTCTTTATTTTTTTATGGAAATAAAAAACCCAGGGAACCATTTTTGTCCCAAAGCTTTATATAAAAACGTTTGGCGAACAAAGAAGACACATAAGACGGGGAAGGGGCCAGACAAAATGTGTGGTAGATATATAGCCTAGGGAGAAGATTATATGGTTTCTGTGGAATGGAATGCTGTCCAAGTTATAGACACTTCCATTTTGTAACGAAGATAAAATAGTGAAGAAAACTGAAAGCTATGATGAATCTAGTTAAGAAAGATTAAAAAAAAGGTAGTACTGCCGTAATAGGTTGTGTTAGCATTCCAAGCAGAAAAAGCTTCTTTTTTAGGGGGGGATATATTTATGCTTTTCAACATTTGCACTCACCTATCTAAGCCACATTTGACAATTTGTTTTTTCTAGAATACAGGGAATTGTTTTTGATATGAAATTTGCAAATGTCTGATATTAATATTTTCAATGAAATGATTTAAACCTTATTTATTTTCTCCCATTGAGAGATTATTTTACTGAGTCGAAAATTCTGCCACTAAACTTCTCAGGATTGACTCTTCCCAAAAATAAATTTAAACTCATTTTTAATGCAGAGAATTAATCAAACTCAAAAGGATCTCTAAACTGTCCATTCCAAATATTTTTCGCAATACAAGCTGTGATAGAATTGCCTGAGGCTGCCACGCCTCGCTTATATCACATATTGGTACTGATGCTTCCCACGTGTATCCTGCGAGAAGAGAGTAGCATGGCGTTTCTCATCGCCTCAAACATTTCCGAGTCTTATCTTCCCCCGCCCCAAGTTTAATCAAGGAGGTTCAATCCCCCGTTTGCCTGCAGGCGTCGATCTTGCCAGATTTAGTTAGGCTTATGGGAAGATAAGAGTGTTCGAATCACTAGTGGGACATTCCATGGAAGTACCCCATTACCCCATACCCCGAGGGGCTTGCTTAGGCTATTTATGCGATAGAATTTCACATTTGAATCAGATCCCGATGATCTTCGTCAGGCATCACGCCGATCCAGTCTCCCTTGTGCACCTAGGAAATCTACCTCGAGAACCCCCTTATTGTCTAGAAGAGGACAATATCCTTGAGGGCCAAGGTTTGTGCCCCTCGAGACGCCAAGTCAACAGGGCCCCTCCTGTTGTTCAATTGTTCAGAAAAGAACAACTTCAGAACAGTCATTGTTCTTCCAGCCCGTTCGACAAGAAACGGTTCTCGCTCCCCTGATATCACGTCAGTGGTAATTTAATTCACCCTCTTAACGTTCTTCAAGAGAACGCTTGGTTACCCCAATAACCTTAATTGTTCATCCAGAACATCTCCGGTATCCTGTATTAAGGATCGCTCGTACTTCAGAGCCCTACTTCGCTCCTATTCCTAGAAGTCTGTCCTTCCCCCCTCGTTAAAGACAAGCCCCATAAAAACCCCTCCCTTTGGGAAGGAAATCGCCATTCGGACCGAAGCCATTCCTTTAAATTGCCTTAACCTGCACGCTGACTTTATAAATACGCAAGCTACGAATTGCATTTAATTATTTAACTTTGTTGCCAACGTAACTCCGTGCTTTAACACGGATTTAGTCGACCCTTTTATTTCTTGTTTGTTTTGTCATTTAAATCCCTCCAAATCTTAATCCACCGCTTAGTCAAATTTATCCTATGACCTTTTTATTTCATGTGCATCTCCCATTTTAATCTCCGGTCATGTAAATAATTTCCAGGTGTTAATTTTGTTAGTTTAATTAACAAAATTCTATTAAGTATATTGAAGATAAATAAGCCCTCTCCAGGCCTATTTATTAACGTAGAATAATACTCATCCATCTGATTAAATACCCGCACTCAAATATAGAATAATCCCCACAAAGAACAGATATATAGTACATCGTCGGGAGCCTTTTCTACGACATATATATATTCTATTTAAATTTGGTGTCAAATGTGTAAAGTGTAACGCTATATCTTTGCAAACACTGGTGTCAGTCGAGTAAAGCATAGTGTTATACGTTATAAGAATAGAGTATATTAATTCACTTTTTTTAACGATTGCTATCCCCTTTTGCAAACTTAAGAAGCTGGAGGAGCTCAAAGAAGTGGTATAATAATTTGTTCTCGTGTTTTTTTATGTTTTTGTTTCATTTATTGGTTATCTAGATCGAGAATCAATTTAGAATAGGTCAGTGCCAATATTTAGGTAGGTCAAATCTCTAGAAGGCATACTTCTTACTGCAAAGGGAATTTGTTGGTTGACTACTGCCTATCAAGAGAAAATATGACTCAGTTTGAAATCTTCAAAGCTCAAGGAGAAGGCAAGCCGAACTTCACAATGAGCTTGAAATGGCACGCGTACAAGCTAAAACACAATCAGTGAGTGCACGTTCAGAAACCCCGTCCAATCCCCACTTAAACTCCCCTATTTAAGGGATGGAGAGGATTTTGGAGCCTTTTTATCACACTTCGAAAAGATCCTTGAAATCAAGAACCTGGGCTTGGAGGCCGAAGGCGTAGTGAGGTTACTGCCCCTCCTAAATTCTAAATTGCACGACATTTTTATTTCCCTACCATCGGAATGTAGAATTGACTACAGTACATTAAAAGCTGAATTATTCGCCGCTCATAATATGACTCCCGATTTCTACAGACAGGAATTTAGAAGAAGTCGTATTTAAGCCCGGACAGACGTTCCGTCCTTTCGGATACATTCTCCAGAGGAATTTTAAATTCTGGTTAAAATCTTCAAAAGTTGCTCCTGACTACGAGTCCTTAACAGAATTCGTGTTGCAGGATTAATTTTTGGCGTCTCTCCCGACGGAGATCCGCGCGTTTGTCCAGCATCGTCTATGCCAGTCATTTAAAGAATGTACCGCAGAAGCGGATGTCTATGCTGCCAACCATAATTTGTACCCCAAGGAGAATAGAAATTCTCATCAATCCCCCTACCAGGAAAGAAGAAAGGATTCGCACCCCTTCACAGTTCAGCAAACGAAGTTTCCGGGCGCCGTAAAACCCCAAAACTTCTTCCCCTTAAACCAACAACGGGACATCAAACCTCCCATGAAGATTTCTCCACCATCTTTCTTCCCGAAGCGACTGATCGTATGCTTCACTTGCGGTATAGAAATCCACATGAGCTGTAATTGCACCCAAAATTCTAGGTTTAAATACGGACCAGCCCATCAAATACACCAGATTAAGGCCACACCGGCTTCCCCGGTGGTACATACCCAATGATCAACTTTTTCCCCTCCGTCAAGGCACCAGGTAAATTTTATTTTTGATAAAAGTTCCCCGGAACTTTAAAATTTGAGGAGGGCAGCGTGAACTGCTGCCATGTATCTACCCTCGTCAGGGACACAGGGTGCACTTGTTTCATCGTGTCCGACAAGCTCCTCCCCCTAGTGAAACCTAACCACGAAAAATTGCGGTAGTACATGACTACCTTGGGCGGGCGAACCGATTCCCCGTCGTTAGATGTTACCTGCAGTGTCAGTATTTTGGTGGCTGGGCTGAAGTCATTTCGGCACCTATGAATTTTTGTTCAGTAATTATCGGAAAGAGCCCTCAAGTAAGCTTTGACCTTGTGTCCCAAGCCACCCTTACTCGAGCCCGAGCGAAGAAAAAAGCACAGGAGCCAGTCCCCCTCAGAAACCCGATACCGTTCGAATTCTCAGAGATCCTTAAAAATGATTTTAGGTCCGCACAAAAGGAGTGGGAGACACTAACACCCTTATGGGATAAAGCCCAAAACAATGAAAAGGAGACTGTCCGTGGACCCAAAATAATAAAGTATCTGGCGCATGGTGGTCTACTCTACCGATCCACCAAGGACAGTAATAACGCCGTTACAATCACCTTATGACTTCCACGATCACGAGGTTCCATAGTGGCTTGATTAGCAACTCCTTCAAAATGCTGAGTGGTCCGCGTAAATTACGTCCATACAGGAGCGTGAACGGTGCGAAGCCTAATGTGCGATGAGGAATTTCTCGATAGGCGAATAGGGCGACCGGGAGATATCGGTGCCATTCGCGGGGCTGCTCTGCACAAATCTTCTTAATAATTGATTTTAGATTTCCGTTTAATTTTTCACACATTCCGTTTGTCTGTGGTCGGAAGGGGGGTGGTAAAAAGGGGGCTTTACCATGAGCAGCTTCCCTACGTACTCCATCAACTCAGAGGTGAATTGCCGTCCTCTATCGGAGAGTATTTCCTTGACGACGCCTACCCTTGAAAAGATGGAAATGAGGGCCTCGGCGCAAGAAATACTGTCGATTCAAGGAAGGGAGACAACCTCGGGAAAACGGGTAGCAAAGTCTACTAAGGTGAAAATGTAGCTGTGCCCTTCGCTCGAAGGGGAGTGGATAGGGCCAACCAGGTCGATGGCCACTCTGGAGAATGGTTCAGTAATGACTGGTCCCCTTTGTAAGGGATCAGGTTTGACCCGCCCCTTAGCGGACGTCTTCTGACACACATCGCACGTTTTACAATGCTTTAAGATGTCAGCTGCAGCACCCGGCCAATAAAAATATTTTAAAATGCACTGGCCCGTTTCAGTGTGACTAAAATGACCCGAAAAAATGCTGTCATTAGCCACTTTGAGCAATATAGGGACATGGGATCGTGGAAGGCATAGGACAGTAGTAACAGCGTTATTACTGTCCTCGGCGGATCGATAAAGTAAGCCACCTTGCTCCAGGTACCTGATGACTTTGGGTCCACGGACAGTCTCCGTGTCCTGGTTTTAGGCCTTATCCCATAAGGGTGAGAGTGCTTCACACTCCTTTTGTGCCGTCCTAAAGTCCTGGTTAAGGATCTCCGAGAATTCGGACGGTATCGGGGTTCTGAGGGGGACGGACTCCTGAGCTTCCTTCTTAGCTCGACCTCGAGTAAGAGCGGCCTGGGACACAGGGTTGGAGCTTACTTGAGGGCTCTGTCCTATAAGTACAAAACAGAACTGTATGGGTGCTGAAATGACTTCAGCCCAGCCATCATAATATTGACACTGCAGGTAACATCTAACGACGGGGAATTGGTTCGCCCGCCCAAGGTATTCATGTATCACCGCAAATTTTTCGTGGTTAGGGTCCACTGGGGGTGGAGGAGCTCGTCGGAAACGATGAAACACGTGCATCCTGTGTCCCTGACGAGAGTCGATACTCGGCAGCCGTTCACGCTGCCCTCCTCAAATTTCAAAGTTCCCGGTGAACTTTTGTCAAAAATAAAATTTACCTGGTGGCCTGACGGAGGGGGAGAAGTTGCTGCTTGGGTCTGCACCACCGGCGAAGCCGGTGTGGCATTAATCTGGTGAACTTAGTGGGCTGGTCCACTTTTGAGCCTAGAATTTTGGGGGCAATTTCAGCTCATGTGGTTTTCTACACCACAGATGAAGCATATGATTGGTGGCTTCGGGAAGAGTGATGGAGGAGAAATCTTAACGGGAGGTTTGGTGTCCCGTTGTTGGTTTTGGGGAAAGAAGTTTTGGGGTTTTACGGGGCCCGGAAACTTTGTCAGCTTTCCTGGAAAGGGGCGCGAATCCTTCCTTCTTTCCTGGTTGGGGTTTGGTGAAAAGTTCGATTCTCCTTTGGGTATAAACTATGGCTTCGGCCTAGACATCCGCTTCTTCGGTACACTCTTTAAAGGTCTGGCACCGACGATCCTTGACGAACGCGCGGATCTCCGTCGGGAGAGACGCCAAAAATTGATCCCTCAACACGAAGATCTGTTAAGGACTCGTAGTTAGGATCAAGCTTTGAGGATTCTAACCAGAATTTAAAATTTCTCTGAAGAATGTATCCGAATTGACGGAACGTCTGTCCGGGTTTAATACGCCTTCCTCAAAATTCTTGGTGGTAGAAATCGAGAGTCATATTATGAGCGGCCAATAAGGTGCTGTAGTTAATTGTACATTCAGATGGTAAAGATATGAAAATTTCGCGCAATTTACAATTTAACAAGTGAAGTAATCTGACTACACCTTCAGCCTCCAGATCCATGTTATTGATTTCGAGGATCTTTTCGAAGTGGGCTAAAAATGCTCCGAAATCCTCTCCATCCCTGAAATTGGGGAGCTTAAGTGGCAGATTGGGCGAGGCTTCTGAACGGGAACTGGCAGATAGAATTTCGGCTTCAACACGAGCTATTTCAATCTGATGGTGAAGCTCAGCTTGTCTTTTCCGTTCCTCTCTTTCTCTTTTTTCTCGTTGGATTTCTCTTTTTCTTTATTTTTCTTCTCTTTCTCTTTCTGTTCTTTGCTCCTCTTGAACGTACTCAATTAATTCTTTTCCGGAAAGTCCCAAGGATTCTCCTTGCGCTTTGAAGATTTCGAACTGAGTCATCTTTGCACTTGGGGGCGCAATAGTCAACCAACTAAAATTCCTTGCAATAAGAATTATGCCTTCTAGAGAGTTAGCCTACCTAAATATGGGCACTGACCTATTCGTAATTGGTTTCTTGATCTAAATAACCAATGAATATAATCACACAAAAAACACAAACGAATTATTATAACAGTTCCTTGAGCTACTCCAGCTTCTTAAGTTTCACAAAAGGGGATAGCAATCGTTAAAACAAAAGGGAACTACTATACTCTATTCTTATAACGAATAACACTTTGCTTTCCTAGACTGAAACCAGTGTTTGCAAAGATATAGCGTTAAACCTTACACACTTGATACCAAATTTAGATAGTATATATATATATATATATATATATATATATGTCGTAGAATGGACTCTCCACGATATACCATATACGACTATTCGTTGAGGGAACTATTTATTTATATTTAGAGTGCGTGGTGTCTGGGTTGACCGATATTATTTATCTTCAATATGCTTAAGAAGTGGAACTGAACTCAAGTTTTATTAATAAAAACTATCAACAACACACAAAACAGAAAATATTGACATAAACAGAGAATGGAAAGGGTCGTGGGAAATCTAGCTAATCCGAGGATTAAGATTTGCAAGAGATTTAAAAAGGTAAAACAAATAAAAATTAAAGGGATGAGATGGTTCGCTAAACCATTTAAAGCACAGGATAGGGTTGACAAAAGGGTTAAATACTCAAAGGTAACGTTCAGCTTACGTATTTACACGTGTTTCACAGAAGAAGGCAACTTGAAGGAATCTTCGGTCTGCTGGCGAGTTCCAGCCGAACAACAAGGAGGGAGGGGGGGGGGGGGGTGAGAACCGTCTCTTGTCTACGGGCTCAAAGAACAATGGCTGTTCTAATGTTGTTCTCTTTCTGAACAACTGGAGCGAAGGGTAAGAACCGTTTCTTGTCAACGGGCTCAAAGAACAATGCCTGTTCTAATGTTGTTCTCTTTCTGAACAACAGGTGGGAAGGGTGAGAACCGTTTCTTGTCAACGGGCTCAAAGAACAATGGCTGTTCTAATCGTGTTCTCTTTCTGAACAACAGGGAAAGCCTTGTGGACTTGGACGCTTGAAGGCTCGAACCTTGGCACTCAAAGGATATTATCCTCTTCTGGAAAATGATGGTGGATCTCGAGGTAGAGAGCCCTTTGGTGCACAAGGTGAGACTGGATCGTAGTGATGTCTCGCGAAGAAAATCTGAATCTCGAATCTGCTCTTAGTGGTAAAGTTTCCATATAAATAGTCAAGACATCCCCTTGGCGTAGGGGACAATGGAGTGGGGGCTTCGAGAGAATGCACAGCCACGCCTGAGAACACTACCTTATCTGCCCATAAGCCTAATTCAATCTGGCGTGATCAGCGCATGGGGCGAACGGGGGAGGATAAACCTCCTTGGTTAAATATTGACTCAGGTGGCGCGATAATCGCACCCGGCTTCAAGGCGAAGATGCACGTGGGTAGCATCGTGTTTCTAAACAACATGTGATAACGGTTGAAATTAAGCGGCCTCAAACCGTTCTATCATATATATATATATATATATATATATATATATATATATATATATATATATATATATATATATACATATATATATCTATATATATGGGGTTAAAACGCTGTTTTTGTGAAACACAGTCTTTCTCAAAGCCCTCGGAATGGCTCATAAATTTCCATTCTCTTCGATCAGTAGGGGTGACACTTGGAAAGCCATTCGAAGGATAGTTTTTTGGCTATCTGAGAGAACGCTTATTTTAAGTGTTACCTCCTCGTGTATGTGAGAAGAGCTGTGTTTGCCAAAAATAGCCTTTGAACCGCAACGGAATGATTATCTTACAACTGCAAATAAGATTTGATCTTATGGAACTATTTTAAACAGCTTTTGATAAGAAATTTGCAGCCTTCAATTACCTTTGAGACTTTTTCCTTAAGCGGCAAATATCAAGGCTGGTTTCTTCGTCTGAACAACGATAATCAATTTCCTAAGCTCCCAGGAATTCATCAAGGAACTCAATAGGAATGAGGAAGAAGCTTAACACAGCCTTGTCGCATTGTCTTTGCTTTTCTGTACAATGAAAGAGGAAAATTTATGTTAAGGTGGTTAAGGACCTGATGAAAACTATGGCAAAATAGTTAGCAGGATGTCCAGGGAAAGTTATATATTTCACTTTCATCTTGCAAGTAGAACATGAGAAAATACTCTGAGAAGCAAATTAACGCTTTCAAAAGAATACATTGGAATTTGAAAGCCGAACAAAGGAGTGTATAACAAAAACATGATAGCAGACAATATTAGAGTGCTGATACCTGAAAGCGATTTACAATACATATAATCGCAAATCTAGGCAAATAGCTAACATCTAGACCAGGGACAGGCAAACTCCGACTCGCAAAAGTCTACTGTCTGGTCCGCCACCTCGCTCGGCATTAATATTGCAATCCGGCCCGCGAACCCCCTCCCCCATCTCCCTCGTTTTGATGAAGAGAGGAATGAGCAAAAACGAGACATAAATGCATTTTCCTCACAGATACAAAATATTTCATATAAACCAAAGTTGTAGTAGAGGCAATTCCAAACAAAAAATGCTTAGAAACTTTTCCGCTGCGATGAATCTTTACTGAGATATGAGTGCGAGCATACCATTATATGCGGCTCCACGGGCAGATACTGTTTGGTAACTCTGCGCCTCGCTCTGCAACCCTGCAGGACGCCAGCGGCCAGTGTCCGTTGCACTGATGGACGAGGTGAACGTGCACTTCAACAACCTTCTCTACTTCTGTGAGGTCCGCTGGCTGAGTTGTGGGACCATGCTGTCCCGTGTGTTCGACCTGCAGCAAGAGGTAGCCACCTTCCATACGCTGGCTCTGCTAACGGACATCACTACACACCTGAACGCCCTCAACGTGAAGCTGCAAGGCAAAGACATTATTATGACAGACAAGAACGCGCATATCAACGCCTTCGAGGTTAAGCTGTGCTTGTTCGACGCTCAGTTGGCTATTGGTCATTTTGTGCATATTCCTCGCCTTGTTACTTATACCCCTGACGACGTGGACTTGGACACTTGCGTTAGTGTCGTCGCCTCTCTGCGGTAGGAATTTGCCTCCCGTTTCGCAGGAGTCAGACCGCTGGCTGCAGACTTCAAGCTTTTCACTGCCCCTTTTGACTTTCCCGTGGAAGACGACCCTTTGCCTCTGTAGATGGAGTTGGTGGAGCTGCAGTGCAATGGTGACCTGAAGGGAAGTTCTGCACCTCTTCTCCGCTATCTTTCTTTCGCGATCTCGTCCTCCCTTCTAGCAATTTTCCAAAATACATTGCCCATGTTCAACGCATCGTGGCAATCTTTGGCAGCACCTACTGTTGCGAACAGCTCTTCTTTAAAATGAAGTCCTCAAACTCTCACCTTCGTTCCCACCTCTTGGACTGCTACCTCAATGACATTCTTCTGTTGCTTACCTCATTCATCAAGCCGGACATTGAAACACTTCTCCATGGCAAGCAGCACCATCCGTCTCACTGATTTGTTTTCAATAAAATTCTTGCATAATATATTCTAGTATATATATATATATATATATATATATATATATATATATATATATATATATATATATATATATATATATATATATATATATATATATATATATATGGTCACTTTGGAGATTTCGTTTGTCAGTCCGTCCCGTGGCCTACCCCCAAAAGTCTCATCTGGTTCTCACTCTGAAAAGGTTGCCCGCCCCTGATCTAGACTTTTGTGTTAACCTTTGCAAAAATTTAATATAAATGCATGTTAATTTTAATTAATTTGCCATTGTTTTTTCTTAATTTATTATATAATTATCTAGATTATAAAAGCAAAGTATGAAATAAATAAAATCCATTTTATATTCTCTTTAAACAGAAGCAATTAAGAAATAAAAGAAATAAAACTTTCTATCCCGGATCAAAGTATTGTGTTACACATTGCTACCAGAATTAAGTCACGATAGAGAGCTAATAAAATACCCGAAGCAAATAAAAGCGTTTCCACGATTTTCTCTTTCTGGTTTTATAAGAAAACCAGGCAATGGCTTCGTCACGGGGGGAGCTTGGGCTTCGCTACTAAAATTAAAATCTTAAAAAAAGTAGTCATGCTTAAATTTGTATAAATCTTCTAAACTTCGCCAATTATAATCATTTTAAAAATGAACTCGAAACTAAATTTCCACCCCTTTCAAAATATCAAGAAGATATATAAAAATAAATTTTCTGAACTTCACCATTTGTAATTCTTGGGGTTTTAAAAAATTCACAAAATTTCGATACTTATATTTATTTCTGAACTTCACCATTTTTGTTTTTTTATATTATAAAAGAATTTTTCGAAATAACTTTGATAAAAAACATAAGTCATAACAAAACTAAGATGAAATTATTATTCAAATACTCAAAAAAATCCCCTTTTAAATTATAGATTTAGTGATGAAGTGATGATGATGATGATACAACCTAAATTCTGAAACGACGGGAAAAATACACTTTTTCGTCGATACTTCCCCTTAATCCACTGAATTAGACTGTGGCGAAGTCTTTAAAGAAAGTCTTTTAACTTTAGTTCTTTGAAGTCTGGCTCTTTGATGATCTTTTATTCCGATTACCTTGGAATAAATATTTTTCAATGGGTAACCGAATCTCTTAAGGTTATATTGTCCAAATTCAAATGAAAATACTGTAAAATGCCCCAATTATCGTATTTTAAGAAACTGAACTTTTATGTAAGAAATTAGACGAAAAAGATAAATTCAACAGAAACAAGAAATCAGGATGATTTTATATCCAAGCATTGTCCTTTTATATAGCTACTTCACTCTGATTAAATATGTCCTAGTATCCTCATTATGTAAGGCTAAATTGATTTATTTTCCATCTTTATTACTCACTTTATTATGTAATATATTCTATGACACTTAATTTTTTTTAAAACATCTTCATATTTACAAAATTAAAGAGTAATTCGATTTATCTTCCCAGATGGGCGATTCAACAACGCTCTCAAGAATGATTATTCATCATAAACCCTCAAACCTCTTCATTAATATCTTGTAAGTAAATGAGTCTCCTTCGTCATTTTCCCCCTAAAACCCACTTAAGAATAGTAAAATTCAATTTTGATATTTATTATGCCATATATAAATTTATTATAACCCCCCTTAAACTGAATTGTTCTACTGCATTATTATGGGACTTCCGTTTGTCTCTTTTGTAAGATTTACAAGAAATGTTCTTTAGTCGATACTAGCCTGCTGAGTCGGCAAAATTATAGGAAACCTCTACGATGTAATTCCAAAATAACCATTTTATAATAAAAGTAATTCTTTATGAAAGATACGAGAATTTTTTCTGTATTTTTCAGAGCTCGTTTATAAAAAGAATTTAGGTAGAAAAAATATGTGCCTCAATAGACAACTAGAGGCATCGAATAGAATTGAGACTTTAAGCTTCACGCGTATTGGCAGTAGGAAATCTGGAGAGACACACTAATTTATTTTCTCACCAGGGTTCTATGTAAATAGGAGGCGTGTCCTCATTTTTTGCTTATTTCATCATAAATTCTTTGTGGTTTGAGAATTTTTTCGGTTAATGAAGATAGATATTATTTTAGTTATGAGGTATGTGGCTTAGGAAATTCGGTTAAAACTATATGTATGGTAGACATTGCATAAATGGACTATCAATCTTCGGATATTATGTTTGGTTTTCTTGAATAGATGTTACTTATCGGGCAGAACGTTGTAAACAATTGAGTATTAACCAAGTATTAAAAAACTGTTCATGAACATTCAACTGCATGATAAAAAACAAAAAAATAAGCAATTGAGACGTTGTCCTTCGTATTCCACGTTAGAGTTAAAATGGTACTTACCATCCCACCAAGAAAATATCTTGATATTTCCGCCAAAAGGCATAACTGTCAGAATAAGACAGGATCAAAGGCTTTGGGGTAGGCGTCCTCTAAAAACAAAAATAATGTAAAGGAAGATTTGTCTGAACTGAATACATCACATTATTCAATATGTCCAATGTCCAAATCCCAAGGTCTATACATCGCATTTTACGAGACTCCATATTGATTTTCGTCTACAACTGTTGGCAGTGCCGATCTTCCATACAAACAGGATTATTAAAGTACTCAAAGAACTTTCTTGGTCGAAACATGACTTAGATACTGATCAAGGTTTGTACTCATCTGGGAATCTTTTCAACTATGAGTCTTCGAATATAAATGCCATAGAATAAATAATAAGGTCTCTACGGCGTCTATTTCTTTTCTTTGTCTTTCATCCGCTATTAATTTAGTCGTAGCTTGTCTTTCTTTGAATATCATAAGCAGTTACAATCTTAGGAACAGTTCCTTGGGAATCATAAAAGACTTGAGTGGGGATTTCTCTTACCCATACTGCAAAGATGAGCTTCTACAATCTTCCATTTGAAAGATCTTCAATCCATAACACTATATTTTAAAAACGGAACTTTTTGGAAAATTTGAATAATAATAGAATTTTTTCTCTTAGTTCGGTTGTGACCTAGGTATATTTTTGAGTTTTTATCAAAATTAATTTTAAGAGTTCATTTATAGTTAGAAAAAAAAACAAAGTAGTGAAGTTCATAAATAAATATGGGAATCAAATGCTTTGCAAATTTTAAATAAAAAGAATTAAAAATGGTACACCAGATAAGTTAGCAAAATTGCAGTATGGCTGCTATTTTTCTCGTATATTCAAAAGTTTTATCAAATTATTTCTAAAATGGATTTTCAATTTCAAACTTTATAAGGAGGAAAAAGCTACTAGCCCATAAAACGAATATAAAGAAAAAAGAAATTATTAAAACCAATTTAAATGGAGAACAAAATAATTTTGAGGATTGTTTTTTTTTGAGTTTCGAGGGACCGTATCCCGCAATAGAAATAGAAGGACTAATAGATGAATGAGTCGTCTACAAAAGCGCCCACAAAGTTAATATGCAGACGCATAAATTAATTAAAAGCGGTCAAAATCCTGGGAAATTCCAAAATGAGGCAAAAAAAGGCAATAATAAATTAGTAAAATTGACTAAACTCAAAAGAAAGTGAGTAAATAGATAAATCATTATAATCAAATAATTATAGATCGAAATGTGATTAAAGTAATTATATACAAAATAAAGAAACAAACGTGGGTGAATAAGTATTGCAAATGAATAAATGCATAAATAATTATATTTATTTCTGAACTTCACCATTTTTTTTATATTATAAAAGAATGATTAGAAATAACTTTGATAAAAAAACATAAGTCATAACCAAACTAAGATGAAATTATTATTCAAATACTCAAAAAAATCCCCTTCTTAAATTATAGAGTTAGTGAAGGGATGATGATAAAATAATATATGCAATCTTCATCATCATCATCATCATGACTTACTATAATTTAAGAAGGGGATTTTTTTGAGTATTTGAATAATAATTTCATCTTAATTTGGTTATGAATTATATTTTTTTATCAAAGTTATTTCTAATAATTCTTTTATAATATCAAAAACAAAATGGTGAAGTTCAGAAATAAATATAAGTATCGAAATTTTGTAAATTTTTTGAAACCTCCCAGAGGGCCAGGTGGACATATACGTTAAAGTCCTTCCCCCTGCGGAGAAAACTAGAGAATCAAGCTACATGAGGAGAGTCGTGGAAACGTTAGCCGGCGGCATAACAGTCAAACGGCCTACCCTTTTTGAACTGCCCATCGCATAAGTAGTCGGAAGCGAGCCGTTGTGCGTAGGTGAGCACCAAAGGCCATTAAGCAACGCTCAAAGGATTCAAATACCTACGAGATCCGGAAGCCCGTGGTTAAATCGCCAAAAAGCGGTGTTAGTTAAAAGGAACACCAAAGATGGTGACGGTTGGTGATGTCTCTAATTAACAAGCCGACTTGGGAAACGCGGTGCCACCCTCCTCACCCCTTGCTCTCCCCTCTGCGGCCTCACCCCTCGCTCTCCACTCTGCGGCCTCGTCCCTTTCCCCTTAGATGGGGCGGTCGCCAGCCTAGAAATAAGCTCCTGAAAGAAAGAGAAAAGATTATTATTCGAGGAGAGACGATAAAGGATCAGTTCGAGAAGATCGATCCTTCACCCAGTGTCGAATTAACATAGAAAAACGTCACGTTGTGTATTAGGACCAGACCGACCTATCCTTTACAGACTTAGAAGAAGTTTGACTGGATTACCATTCCTAGTGCCAAACCAGGTATTTCCGCAGCAAGAGAAGAAGGATTATTCAGTAAGAAAGAGACCTCACCGAAGAGACAAGAAGACTAGGATACAAAGAGGCTTCGAGAGCATCTAGAAGAGCACTCCTTGAACCTGAAAGTACAACTTCTCCCTTTGCATTTTAACGCAGAATCGCAGAATTTGACATCGGATTCAACTACCTCCCTCCCATCTCGAGGAAAATCTACCATCGACCGCTCCAACACACCGAAGCGTGAGAAAAGCCATCTAGTGACATTCGGCAACTCCTTATCCTTTCTTTCATGTAAGCTAGAATGACCCTTTATATTCGTATTGCTTCAGTATGAGTTTATTACCGTACTCAAATTAACTGAAGTAGAAACAATTGTTAGTGAACCCCATCATCTTTACCGTTAGACGAGTGAAGCTTAAATTGTTGTTTAATGCTAATCTAAAAGGGTCACTATAAAATAACTAATCGGCAATTGGTTTGTTTACTTGGAGCCTATTTTTGATTTAGACAGGAATAGATTCTGTAATAAGCCCGGTTTCAAGTATGTTTATCCTCGTTAAACTTATTAGGTGAATATAAATATTTTTACTGTTTATTTTTGTAGTTAATTGAGAAATTTAAAATATATATTTACATTTTGAATAATTCTGGTGTTTCTATGGATCCTTTACGAGTTTAATTGGCTCTCTACTTAAAACGGATTAAACGCTGTGACACTCTCTCAACAATAAAGTAATTAAAATGTCCACTCAGTCAATATTGAGGTATTGTTGTCTTTCGTAATTAATAGGATCAGACTGGCGCTCTAAAACAACAACAACTATACCACGACAATATACAAATGGTGAAGTTCAGAAAATTTATTTTTATATATCTTCTTCTTCTTCTTCTATAACTCTATATTTTAGCAACGTGATATTTTGAAAGGGAAGGAAATTTAGTTTAGGGTTCCTTTTTAAAATTATTATAATTGATGAAGTTCAGAAAATTTAGAAAAATTTAACCATGGCTGCTTTTGTTTAGATTTTAAAATTTAATCTTAGTAGCGAAGCACAAGCTCACCCTGTAGGGGGGGAGTACCGAAGCCATTGCCTAGTATATTTATAATTAATAAATAGAAATAATAGAACTACTTAAATATACAATAGTAGAATAATAATTATCCATGTATTATATTTATATTTAATTATTAGAGATGAATAATCTTAAAATGTATTGTTATTATGTTCAAGTATAATGTAAATTACGTAAATATCTGATAACTACATTCTCACGGAACTTTTACTTCATACTTTAACTTATAACTTTCCCTTCTCCGCTTAATTTCATGTTATATTCCTAACATTACCAACTTATATTACATATATGTAAAATCTCATATGCTCGTATATATTCACTCCTTAATAAATTATTGAATCATTGGTCTGCCTGCGAAGTGCAATTTACTCCTATAAGAAGTAGTGACCAAGCCGCTCATCCTGTATTATTATTATAAGATATGATTAATTTATGAAAAAAGACAAAATGCTTATGGCCTAAACTTAAGTTAAAAAAAAATTAGGGTTATTAAAATTGTCTATAATATTAATATCGTTCAGAAAAACAAATTTTCGTAGAATCCTCCTTCCGGTATCCCGGAGAACATGATGCCAATCTTTGATCCTCCGTCCGTGGAGGAGTATTTAGCGACCGCTTTCTCCACATTATTTAGCTGATATTCTGCTCCACCATTATTCATTTCACTTCCTAATATTGCTGAAGTTCCTAGACTGGACTTTACTTCTAGAGGTTGAGAATCCTTCAACGACAGGTTTTCTTAAGTGAATTGCGTTCAGCTCTTGGTTTATTCGCAGACACCTCTCCTTGAGGGCACCCTCTCAGAATTCTAAGTAATAGCTACTGCGCTCACTTTAGCAAAGCAGAGTGAAATCACTCTACTCCGGTTAGTTGCCTCCAAATTTCTCCAACCATCTGTGTGTGCAAGTTGATGGAAAAATTGATATATGTTAAATTAACCCTTTTCCTGGAGAGCGAATTCCTCCTCTCTTCTGTACAGTGCGGCTTCTGCAATTTCCCCTCCACGTCGGATGCCCTGCTCCGATCGTTCAACTTTGTTTGCGAGGCCTTACTTCTTGGAGAACACTTCTTCACATGGTTTTCTTTATTTGGAAAAGGCCTATGATACCAAATAACAATACCGTATCATGAAGATTTTACACAAGATGATCGAGGAGACGCCTCAAAAATTCTTTTGGTTGATTTATGCGAGGTCGTGGATTCCACCTACGTAGGTCAAGGGCCGTACTGCTGGAAAGTCTCTTCAGTTTCACAGCCATTTCCTTAGCATCAATAGTATAAGCTCTATGCTGCCGGAAGATGTTCTAGTTACGCTCTATTGATGAACTTTCAATTTATTTTGATGTAGCCAAGATGCTAACAGTAAGGCGTCAAATTCAACAGGCCTTCCACAGCATCTCTCACTATGCCACGCGCATAGGCTTTGGTTTTCATTGGCCAATACTAAGGTGGAGCACTTCTAACGACTCCCATGGCTCCATCCCTAACCAGACTTGTACTAAACGAGATTCACCTGAAAGTGGTAGATTCGTTCCGGCTTTTTGGTTTGGTTTTCGACCGACACCGGACTAGGGAGGTTCATATAGGCTGCCTTAAGATCTTTTATACTCATACATTTACATTTTTTTATTCCGCGACGTAAGCCCTTGGGCTACTACATAATTTTTTTCTCCAATCCTTTGTCTGTTCGAAGCTAGAATACGGAAGCGATATTTACGCATGTTCAGCTGAGCGTGTATTGAGAAAGGTAGACTCCTATCACCTTAACTGTAACGTCCTGCGACATGTTTTTTTCTGCACGTCCCCATTGAGAGCCTTCATGTCGATGCCGGGGTGATGCCACTCCCTCTGCAACGTACAAAAAAGATTATGAGATGGTAAGCCTTAACCCGGCAACTCACCTTGTCGCTAATAGCTATCACTGAATCCACGGCCGATCTCTATGGTTTCCAAGCCACTAAGAGAAGCGATTCATAAACTAAGCCCTCTGCGTTCAGGGCTAGTATTTAAGGAGAGCTCTAAGTCTGGTTCCCCGCCATATCCTCTCTGTTTGAAGTCAGTCAAGTTACAATGGACCACCTGCACGGTAGATATTGCATCATGACCTGTTTGTGGTCTGTAGCGACTCATGAAGAGCCCAGAGTTACTTTCAGGACATTGGAATTTTCACAATTTCCACATCCCCCTTTCAGCGATATCCTTGAGGCCATGGTTGCCTCGAGCCATACGAATGTGGCAATTATCCTTTACTGGATTCCTGAACATGCGTGAAATGTGGGGAAATGAGTGCAACGATGAGGGGTCAAAGATTCTGCGGTGAATGAGCAACCATACCAGCATTTTGTTCTTAGTTAGACCGATTACATTGCAGGAATCAGAGAAGATAGGAGACGGTCAAGAGGAAATTAAGGATGCAATTCATAGATCCACGACCGCTCCAATGCATCTACCGCCTAATTCCGCGACAGCTTCATCTCGAAGTGTTATGTTCGAATTGGGCACACTGGCGGGAGGCAACGCTATTCGATGGGGCGCTGCCCTGCAGCTTGCTGCAATGAATGCGTTGCTCCCCATATTGTTCGGCAGATTAAGGATGAATGAATATCCGAGTATGAGTAATCTTCGCCCACGTAAAATGCCTCGGTACCGGTACGAACAGGGTTGCAACTACTTGTATCTCCTACTGAGGACGAGTTTGTGCACCAGGCCTTGTGGACTTTTTTACTCTTTATGTTGTTTGTTGAAAGATCCTGCGCCACTGGGAGGCGGGATTTCTTTATTCTTGCTTTTGTTTGTCATGGAGTTTGTTTTTGACTTATTTTATTTTTAATGTAGCCTGGATTAGGCTTAAAATTAAGTAAGGCGTCTTATGTCCTTCTAGACAGTCACATAATGTGGTCTATAGAATATATATATATATATATATATATATATATAGTATACGACTGAAAAGGGTATGATAAACTACATACTGAAAATAGTCTCGTAAATTAAACTTTTGGCTCCTATACAGTGGTTTCACTATGATATCCCATAACTCATATATATATATATATATATATATATATATATATATATATATATATATATATATTATCTAGTAAAATAAGAGAACGATTTTCATTTATTAAAATCTTTTTAAAAATATAGGTAAGTAAATAAACTTTCGGCGCAACAATAAGGGCATGTATTCAATATATCTTTTGAAGATTTCTCTTCGTACAATCCTATATTTAAGAAATTATACAAAATAAACTGACAAAATAAAATATTGACACATGCAATCAAACGATTTTTTCAGGAACATTCTAGAAGTTTCATTAAATCATTTGCCAACATTTTTTTAATAAGTAAGAACTATACATCCTCTATTATTGTTGTGTTCACTCTGCAGAGATTCGACGACAAGATAAATTGACTCATGAGCTACGTCAGATGATTTTTAGCTTGAAGACTTCGGGGAGGTCTCTTTCTGTGACTTCAAAAGACGTAAGATAGTCAAAGATTTTGATTTCTCGTGGTCTAAAGTTATACAATGAAAAAACAACATAATCTCCTTCAATAGACATTCTACCTTTTATAACCAGAGTCCTAGAATTTGCATCTATTAGGCGCTTTCCAATCAAGGATCACGTTGAGAGTGCAACTCGAATTTCTCGAAAAAATAAGACTATTAGTGGTCGTTTCAGATTGTCCTTTCACCTTAATGCATCTAATTAAAATTCTCGTGCTATAGCAACTACACCAATCATCAGTAAGAAGAACGCGAAGGCGAGACTGAAATATGCTAAAACTGATATTGTTTGGGAGGGTGAGGGTGAGAGACTAATCCCTAAATGTATTAAAAAGTCTGCCAAGTATGAAAGAGACAGCGCCACATCATGGGGGATGTTTTATTCTGAATACGTTGGTCTACCTTGCGAAGAATTAAAACGGTAAATGCAAATGTGTAGCTAAACGTCGTAAAACAAAATGTTATTTATATTTTCATTCGAGCATCTCTGAACCAGCCAGCAGTATTTATGGAGAACAACGCGCCATGCCATACAAGAAGATATCAAATTAATGAAGTCGCCTGTTAAGAACCAGTACCTGTATCCAATTGAGAAGCTCTTGAAGATCATTGGAGACAAACTTCAACTGTACAGGATTTATGAACGAAAATTCAGTATGAATAGAAACAAATAACGCCATAATTTTGAAAGAAACTGGAGAGGTCTTGTGGTCGTCGTTGCGCCGAAGTAAGAGAAAACAAAGGCTTCAACACCTCATATTAATTGTTTTAAGTTTCATCATTGTCAAATCTTGTTTTGTTTCTAGTGTGTTTGCTTGAATCAGATTTAATCACAAAATATATTAGATGCAAGTCTTTATTTACCATGGAAATTTTATTAAACTACTCAATATATTTTTAAAATATTTTAATAAAGGAAAATCTATCTCTTATTTTGCTCGGTAGTTTATATTCTCCTTTAGTTTCACCTTATTTAATATTTTTATATTCTTATTCCTCCTGTCGCCGTAGTATTCGTCTCTGATGAATGACTATATAGCTGCTGGATCATAAAAGATTATTTTCAGTTCTCATGAACTGTAAAGTAATCAAAAGTTGACAAGAATTTGATATTACAGTTCTACGTACGTGGCTATAGTGTTATTCTTGCTTTCCTCCCTAATTTAGTTTTAATTTGACCTAATTACCTCTTAAAGTAAACAGTTATTTTCTAAATAATTCAATTTCACAAAAATTTTAAATCCAAATTTTAAATGGGGCAAATTTGATATTATATAATTAAAGAGAATGTACCTGATTTGGGGGGATTTTAACGGTGTAAATTTCACTTATAAACCTCAGTATATAATTCATAAATACTTCATGGAGAGCAATACCAGCATATATTTTTTTACCTGGCAGTAGAGTGTATATTAGGTTATTTTACGACGAATGTAACACTATAATAAGTGTATAAATATACATGGTTTATTGAATAAATGTAACTAAAGTTGTCCATTACTATTTAATTAATTCTGCCATTTATTTACGCATACAGGATTTACGAACTCACCCGTCTTACAGAGGATTAAATGTAAACAGTAATTCTTGTCCTGAAATGAAAAGGAAGCAAATAAATCTCCAAGGGTTGATTTCATGAACCATTAGGCTTCGAAACTAAGACATCTGCATTGGGAGGAACAAAACCTCCTCGGTTACGAAGATTAAAGGGAGACTAATACTAAATACTTTACATATATCTTTATTCTTCCTGAATTATCTCGTTGCTTATCCCTTTGAAAAGATTTTCTGACTTAGATTTCCATAAGACTTGGCCTTCTTTTTAGGAATAAAAAAATACGCTGCTAATTACCCTTTTATAATTAACTTAAATTCCAAGTCAACACATCTCTATATTCGGACGAAGATACCTAATTTATTTTTATCCTTTTAAAATGAATTATTAAAATACTTTTCAAATTACTTTGAGCTCCTCGAATATGAGCTAAATGCCGGAGCAAACAAGCCTTTCTAATAATCTATTTTTATCTGAATCTACATTGAAAGGTTGCATCCTAAATTGATCTACGCAGATCGCATTTGGTTTGGTTTGGTTGTTTTGTGGCGTGAACTTAAAAGCTTGATGATTTTGGTTTTGGTCGTTCGTAAACACATTATATGTTTGTGTAGATGTATGTATGTACTCTTTATTATATATTTACATATCAATTTCTTTTATTTTGTCTCTACCTCTCATTTTTGTCGTATCAGCTTCACCTTTTTTAATCTACATATATGCCGTCAAGTCATTTTATGTTTTTTTTTAATTCCTTGCTATGGTCGTTCTCTCTCTATTAAAAAAACAGAGTTTTCAACATAAATTTTATTAAAGATTCCAATTTATGCTTTTATAAGTATTTTAATAAATATTAGATTAAAAATAAATAGGCAGTTTTATTTAATAAAACCTGCTAAACGTTCCAATGAATGTTTTACATAAAAATATAGGCTCAAAAGTTAGAGCTGTTTAGATTGGGACTATTGGTTGTAAAATTATCTAGGTAGTTGTCTCCAGGCTAAGAAGACAAGCCGCAAATGTAAAACTTTATAATATGATTGAGTAAAGAATAGCTGTACTCTGTTAGGAGTTTAATTTGCCAAACGTAAATCTCGAGTGGCAAGGTGATAGAAATTTGGAAACGCCGATTATCACATCATGTTTTCTAATATAAATATTCCTAAGACTGTAAATGATAGTTCTCGATACTATTCCTGACTTTAAAAGTTGAAAGGAAATTTAACTCGCTGGAAGTGACTGGAAAGGTGTTTATTCATTTTTCATATTAAAATTGAGCTCATGCGTATAAACAATTATTATAGCTAAAGTGCTCTTTGGTTAAATATTGAAATTAAAGAAAGTATACGATAAAGTAAGTCGTCTTTCTTTCGAAATAGAAAAAATAGTAATACTATTTACATTCATGACAATTATAATCGTCTGTATGTGAAAAATAATATAAGAAGGGATAAAGATTGCGAAAATTATCGCAATATAATGGTGGAATACATCTCTCTTATTGAAGATTATGATTGCCGGCTTAATGACGACCTCACCCAAATAGTTAGGGCAAGAAATGAGAAATTGGAGATGTCAATCATCAAAGATTCAACAAATTTTCTTTATATTTTGAACTTAAATAATTTTTAAAATGCCATGGCTCTTTCGAATATTAAGGTATCTGTAAGGTACCCATATAACTAAAATAAAAATATCTAAAGCGCCGAAGTTTGATAAAATCGTTCCAGTTTATCTTAAATAACTAGAAGCCGTTCTTAATCAACCATTTAATGACGCTATAGTTCCTGACGAGCTCAAATAGGTGAGAGTAACCATGATTTTCAAAAATAATTAAAGTCTATCCCAACAATTATCGGCCCATTTCGCTTACTTCTATTGAATGACAACTTTGCAAAGGAAGGAGCTGTCCTTAAAAGACTTCTTATTACATCGGGAATCATTATGTTTTTTAAGCATAGAATGAGGAAAACGTTACCCAGATAATTTACATGGCGTTCTTTTTTAGTCTTCTATACCTAAGCTCGTTTTTATTTAACTATAAGTAAGTAGTTCATAATATTTGAAGACAAACTTCCTTTTTTATGCAGAGGAGTTTATTAAACCTTTTTTATTCGCACTGAAGGGAGAGGCTCTATGTCAATAATAAAGCAGTTTATACATCCCGGCGCTTTTATTTGTAAAGTTGTGTTTAATTTTCACTCACCCTCTGTGGCCTACCAAGATCAGTTAAGAGCTTTTGTTAATTAAATGACTTTAACCCTCTAACTGGATATCAGGAACAGCATGGAAAACCATGCTCCACCTTCCATATGGAAGACTGTATTACACCAATTGCCAATATGTGCAAGAAAGGCTTAAGAGTTGTCACCACTACAACCACTTCTAAGAGATATGGTGCTTTCTCTCGCCTCCTGTCAAGTATTAAAAACCTGAAGAGCTATCAAATTATATGTCAGGAGTGAAAATCTTTTAACTAAATATACCTCGCCTTTTAATTCTGATTCCAGCAAATTGCTACCTTGCTCGCTTTTAGTAAGCTTTGTAATGATTACTCTATCCATGATTTGCAACTAAACTTTCTCCCTTCTTGTGTTATTTAATAGAAATAATTTTAAATGTAAGGATAGTTTATTTCATTGCCAAGGGTCGTCTTTCTGTCGCTTCAGTAAGTTTCACTCAACGTCGCATAAGCTGGTTCGGATGGGAAATGCTATCTGCGAACCATTCTTTCCTAGACATCATCTCGCCGGATAAGTATTCGATATATAGAATGCCTATAATAATTTTCTCTATTCATTGGTGGTAAGGGAATGCCCCCATTTAATTCTCTAGGAAAACCTACGAAGTGTTTGATGCTGGTAGGAAAGAAAATGGTTTCTTGCAGAGTGATGACGTCATTGACATTCATTTAATGATAAGGATACAGTATATGGTAAAACCGAAGTCTAGATGAATATGAATGCACAAAGGGTGGCTATGATTAGGCATCCGTCATAACAGTTGGTTTCAAACTGCTTGCACAATGCATGAAGCCATGTAATGCCAGCCAGAAGCCGGTGTTCAACAATCAACAGAAGCGACATCCACTGGCTTGGGCCCGTTCTCACTGTAACTGGACCATGCGTCATTCTGGACGTGTCTTATGGTCCGACGAGAACACGGTACATATATCCTCGATTCCAGGTAGTGATAGCTTACGCAGGATGCCAGGGGATCAGTGGAGTCAAGAGCATATACAGTATAGCTTGGTGGCCTCTCTGTAATGGTTTGGAGCATCATGTCAAGTTAAGGGGTGAGTCCATCTTATCGTTTGTGATGGCCTCATGAATTCAGGGAATTACCAAACAGTCCTGGGTAATCTGTTACGATTTGAGGAGTTTTTGAGAAGTTGGATGATGCGAATGGGTAAAGTTATTTCATAAATATACCTTTTTATTCAATAAGAATGTAGATTACCCACTGACCAAACAAAAGAAAATATCAATGACAAGAGAATTAGTAGTCCTTCTCCTTACTTGATGAAATCCTCCTAATATTCTGGGGTGGTCAAATTAATAAAAACATCTTTAGGTTTATGCAAGGAAAATTTTTATGAATTCGGAGTTGCCGTGTAGTGATTACACTCCTAGTTATTACCGGAGGTTAATTATAAGACTTTTTGGTAATTCCAAATATAACCTCTTATCCATATAAGAATAGTCTAACATACAGGCAAGAGTTATGCCTTTTCAATTTTATTAGGAAATAAAATTGATCATTAAAGAATAATAATACATTTTTTCTCAATCATGGTAACCAGTAAAACAAAACTAGTGTGTCCATGAAGCTGTGTACAATATGTGATTTCTTATGTCCTGATTGTTTATACTTAAAAGAGATTGAGAGAGGTTTTATTAACTGATAGTACTCCAAATTGAAGATAAATATGAGCATGAGATTAGTGTAATCTTTCTTTGTATTTCATTCAGTGTTAAAAAGAGGATCCGGTTATTTTCCATACCTGAAGATAGACGAGGTTGGAGAGTGAAAAAAGAATGTCAATAGAGAATGAAAGTAAGTAGGGCCCCTGAGTAAAGTTGCCTCCTATAGACAATGAAATCTTGTTAACATAATTGTCCTTATTATTTTGTTTTGTTCATGTTACTTTACATATACTTGCTACGCAAAATCAGCTTGTAATAATTCCATTAAAAACTCGTTGATATTTAACGGAAGAGTGAGATGTTTTGTTATCATTATACAAAAGAATATGTCGCACACACTGTATTATGTGAGAAAAGCTTCATTAGAGAGAGCGTGGTCATTACTCAAGAAATGTGAAAGATTAGAAGTTGAGTCTCTTTGTTTTTTAAATAAAAGTTCTGATTAAAACTAAGAGTAACGAAGATTGTCTAAGCAAACAAGAACATTTTTGCAAAAAGTTGTCTAAGAATAAATGACTCATAACTGGCATTCGGAGCTTACCAAGCTAAATATATCCAGCTTTTTTACTTTCTCGTTTTAAAGTTATCTTTTGAGAAATTATGTAAGTTCCTCTTATAACTAATAAATTGAGTCAGGTTTGGCGCGTCTTATAGAATTTTTAAATTTGGGTGCTTATTAATCTTCGAAGAGTAACAAAGGGAAGAATGTTTTTATCTGAAGTTTTCTCTTATTTCCTCCTGATTCATAGCTATTTAATTAAACATTTTTGGTACCTTTATAATTAATTAACATTCGTATCATTGAAAATCGTCTAGAAATTATTAAGGAAACATCTGTCCTCAAAATAAGAAAAGGAAATTTTAAATTTTCCTCAGAGGTCCTTGGAATGTTCTGCATGAAATTTGCGAGGAAGTTAGAAATACAAATTTAATGAATTATATTGGAATTTAAACATTTGCAAGAAAATTGCATTATAGGATTAAAAAATAATAATAAGTTTATTGAATTTGAAATGTGGTTGTACGATAGTTTGATGACATAAGAATATTACAAGACATTGGCCAGCATAAGCTAATCATCACAAGATTTATCAGTGTCTGCATACCATAATGACTAAAAGATGCAAAATATTATTGGACCAACGAGGGTAGCTGATGTTATTGCTAATGATCTAATTTTTATTCGTAATACTAATAGCGATATTAATGATAAAAGGTTGAGTTTTGTAAAAGAGAAGTAAGCCCTATGAAAATTAATCAAGTATTTGTATTATAGAAGTAGCACTTTATTTATTTGATTGTTTAAAAGATGTTGCTTTAAGCACGGTGAAGTGCAGCGAATGAATGAATTTGCTTACGAGATAATGGAAAATCATATCACATATGCATTGACCACCTAAATACAAAGCAATTATGAGAAGTAGACTTGATTAAAATTTAAATTTAGAGCATTGGAGTAACGGATCACATAATTCTGGCTTGGAAAAAGGGTCTGTTTAACTTATGTATAAGTATTAATGTTGAAAATTTTGAAGAATTTCATCGGGGTGTAAAAATTTGCAAAAGATTAAAAAGTTTAATTTGGATGAAATTGAATGGGGGTTAAACAAAATTTGAAGTTCCTCTTAAAGAGTTAGGTAGGAGTTAAGTGAAATAGTTAAGCTTAATGAAATTTCAGGTAGTAACACATAAATGATTTTAGATAGAAAAAGTGAATTTTATAACTTGAGATTGATCTGCAAATGTAAGAAATAAGAAATTGGTTTTAAAGAATACAAAGGCAAGGACATGGTGTTGAAGAGTATTTGCAAATAGGTATGGAACTTTAGTAAATCAAAAATGTGAACATAGAGAAATTTTGCAGAGTAAGATCGATTAACAAACTGCTATATTATTATGGGAGGTACTTTAATATTTTTGTTAAAGTAAAATAAGGTATAGATAGTTTTTTTTGATGCTAAAGAGAGTCTGTGAGCAATAATACCTATAGAGATCATGCGTAATGGTAATAATTAAATGTTTTCTAGTTGTTAAGTGTCATAAATACTAAGGCTATATCAGCAATGTATATGAAATTTGGAACGTGGAAAGAGATCGAAGCTTAGTACATAATCCGGAATAACTCCTCTTCTTATACCTGACGAGGATGAGATAATGCTATCCACCTACTGATTGTTAACGATTTGTCAAGGAGGATGTCAACCAAATTTTGGTGATGCCAGGGAGTCAGATTAGATCAGACATATTGAGAATAATTTTATACTTTACTTGTTTAAATACTTAAGAGAAATATTTAATAGAAAGAGTGAGCAACTAATGAGATCCTAAGTTTTGATAAGAATTTAATGACGTGCCTATGACGTATAAATATGTGTAAGGAATACATATTGATGAGGATATAAGATTTTATTGTGAGTAAATAAAGTCTCAAGTCTTACGTGGATTTGTTTTTCACATACCTCGGATAAAACGGAACGTAAGAAAATAGAAAAACAACTTGATTAAAGTTAGCTGGTATAATTGGTATAACACGATACAAGCAGGAGGTATGTATATGAATATAAATGTAAAATTTAGGGTAAAAGAGGCATTTTTAATTTTAGAATAATTGACATTGGAGGAGTAAAATGCAAGGTAAAAATTAAGGTTTTTGTCAGGAGTGTATCTCTTCGGGGAGATATGGTTTGACATGATCCCGATAACCAATTCAAAGACAATGTAAGTAAAGTCATAATGGTTAAGACGCTGATCAATATGTCGAGAGTTTTCAACATATTGGCTATCAGAGAAGGTAGCTTTGAATTAGAGATTGGAGTAATTTATGTTAGGCAAAAGTGGAATGGAAGTTTTGCTGAAATCTTTTGTGTTATACAAGATAAAGGAAGCATCGCCGCTTTGGTAGTGTTTGAAAAGTGTGATTATTGTTAATTCATTTACCTATTTATATTTTATTAGTTCAAGGATGGGAGTTATATGGAGTATGGAGAAAGTTGGGGCCGAAAGGGGACTGTCTAATATATATATATATATATATAATGGAGGATCTCACATTGACGTGATATATATCAGTGGAAGATAATGGTAAACCACAATATTTGAATCAAGATTTTATTTATAACTATCAGACTAGTTTCGGCAACATGCCGTTTTCAACTAATAATGAAGACGCTAGGCAAGGAGCACAGTTATATAAGGTAAGACACATCATAAACAAAATGAAACAGAAGGAAACAATTTCGTTTGTGATGTGTCTTAGCTTATATATACTGTGCTCCTTGCCTAGCGTCTTCATTATTAGTTGAAAATGGCATGTTGCCGGAACTAGTCTGATAGATATAAATAAAATCTTGATTCAAATATAGTGGTTTACCATTATCTTCAATATATATATATATATATATATATATATATATATATATATATATATATATATATATATATATATATATATATATAGAGAGAGAGAGAGAGAGAGAGAGAGAGAGAGAGAATGTTAAAATGATGAAATAAATACAACATACTGCATGAAAGAGAAAACGGAATAATTTTTTCTCTGAAAAAGGTGTTTCTTAATTCGAAAAAATCCGTACTTGGGTGGAATTCGAACCAAGTACACTGAGTCAGCAAACAACCACTTTGATCTCAATTAAAGTTATCCTTTATCCACTCGGGTACCCGGAAGAACAAATATTCTTCAGAATAGACACACTTCGCTAAGTCGTTTGGGACTATGAAAAATGAGAGAAATTAAATGGGAATTCAAAGACAAAGGAGAAATTGAGTTATATACGTGGCGAATATCCCATGTATATCTCTCATGAGCGCGATAGAATAATGAAGTAAATACAATATAAGGCAGAACAGAGAAAACGGCATAATCTTTTTCTTCGGACAAAGTTATTTCTAAATCCGAAAAAATCCGTACTGGGATGGGTTTCGAACCAAGCACACTGAGGCAGCGAGCAGATGCTGGAACAATATTAACATTTTGTGGGTTGTGTGTGATATTGCTCCATCTTGTTAAATGTTTCACCGACATTTATAACTGTTGATTCAACCTAAGG
The DNA here is from genome assembly GCA_963969495.1 of Ceratothoa steindachneri. NCBI lineage: Eukaryota > Metazoa > Arthropoda > Malacostraca > Isopoda > Cymothoidae > Ceratothoa > Ceratothoa steindachneri. The sequence goes on along the minus strand of OZ018327.1, from coordinate 119,850,236 downwards.
GATTCCTTTCTTCTTCAACATGTCCGAATATACATCTTAATTGATATATACCGCAACCTTCTCAATGAAGATGAAAGATATTGTTTGTCCCGTTTATGTAATATCACCTTACACCCTCACCAAAGCTGGCTCCTGGCTACTGAAAGATGCCAGCTGTTCAAGCGGAATTCAATTTTTATTTTCTACCCAAACACGATCATTTTGTGTTATGGGCAGCATCAACAAGGAACAAATTCTTATCTCTCAAGGAAACTGGAGGCTGTGAGTCATTGAGGAGCCATTGGAAGAGGTGCTCTACCCATTCGACTCTCTTCTTTTTGGTGTGGTTGGATAACAGATGGCATTTAGCTCTCAGAAATAGACGAAATTTCAGATAATTCTTTTAAAATTTTTGAATGGCTAAATGACTACATAGCTCAATTTAGCCTACAAAACCAGCTGTCTTGAACTCCTGCCTCGGTGTCGCCTGATCTAGTTCATCGTACTCTTAATTAGGTTAACATTTACAAAATATTTCCGGTGATCTTCTTGCTTCCCTACAGGTAATCGACCTCTTCGCACTTTTCAGTCATATTTGTAAACGCGTGTTGTTTTTTATGAATTTACAGGTTTATTCACAAAATTAAATAAATCCTAAAAGTATCTACAAGAAAATAATTAATTAATAGTATAAAAATATATTTCAAAATGATTTTTAAATATCTGTCTACACTCTTCTCAAATCGAACCTATAAAAGGACTAAAAATAGATATCATGAGTTCAGATAATTACAGTACCAGATTATTCTCCCAGTGTGTTTTGTATAAGTTTCTTTGTCCAGGTTTTCCCTCAGCATCACGCTTCGGCAGCTTGTGTCCTTTATAATAAAAGAACAAACACATATAAGGGATCACATGATAAATTGTAAGACGTCAATGATTATAGAAATTTTTAAATCATATCTAACAATAAATATCCGACCACATTAGTGTAATATCATTCGAATTGCTTTCCCCACCACGTGTCTCTGCTATGATCGTGAATTAACTCTTAGCCCTAAATGTTATCGCTCTAATGATAATCCTTTAAAATGTTTTTTGTTTTTTCACCCACCATTTCCATTCATATACACGGCGTTGTTGTGTGTATATCGTTTAAGGGATGCATATATCTGTTATTAGTTGCCTATTGTTCTTTTTATTGGTATTTTTATGTCTTGCTTTAGTGTTTTTCCATTGGTTTGTACTATGTGATGGGCGTTCCCTTCGTATCTTTGTACCCTATATAAGGTTGTCTTCTCCATTTTCATGCTCAGACTTGGAAGAAAACTTGAATTATTTTACGCTCAACTAGAAGTTACAACCGGCAAAGGCGGAAAAGTCGAGGGAGAGACATTCAAGAAAACTTCATTGAACTAGGCTTTTTCACGCGGGGACTATAAGAACATTTTTGTACGGAGCCACGTATAGCCGGCTCAAGTCTGGCTAAGTCCACCCACAGTCCCCCCCCCCATATCCCCCCAGCGGAGCAGGAGGGATGAAGTGAACTGATCTGCCATTCATCTAGTTTCGCCCCAACTATGTTGGTCCAATTTGATAAACATAATTGGAGACGTAAAGGAAAGCAGATTTGAGGATTAGCCCACTGTGAAACTCTACGGAAAAGAACACCCGGTTACGAGGCGATGCTAAAAGCTTCGGGGAAGAGTACGCTCTAATCTCTAAGGGTAGTTTCCGGCCAAGACTACAGGGGGACATGCAACCGTCCCTGGGCAAGTTGGAGGCAGCATCGATAACCAAACCCCAGACGGGGCGGCCCCCCCGGGTGGTGTTAGTTGATTCGATCACCACTATTCATTAAGTTCGCCACATTCACGCGTCTGAGGGGCATCCCCGGGTCTCCCCATCATTCATCCATAACATCCCGCATTTCATGTTCGCTAAAGCTCTCTTGCAATCGGGAGGGGGTGTCCCCCCATCAAGAACTCTACAAAAGATTATAATTTTTACAAGAATGAAGAAACACCTGTTACAAGTGCTAAGAAGTATAAAAATCAACAAGAGGACAACAGGAAATTCAACCAAGGAGGCCTGTCCCCCGTGGGAAAAAATGGAGCAAAATGGAACCACTCGGATCCCGCTGCGCACTATCAGTGGAAGCAGCAGGCCCAGCCGAGGGAAGGTGTCCCAAGTGGTCTTCGGGAAACTGAAGATATGTGGTGGTCTGCGAGAAATAAAAAGATGTGGAGGGTATAACGAAGGAGGAGGAAGTAGAGACACTGCGCGAAATAGGTCTCTAACCAGCAATCCCGCCGCAAATACAGAGGCATAGGAGCGTCGTATGCAGGAAACTCGATCCTTGGATTGAACAACACTCCAAATAACAAATAAAGGAGGAAATCGCGAGGAACCAACCATGGGGCAAGGTTTCAGAAATTATTGAATTCTGGAACAAAAAAGAGAATACAGAATACTCAAATGTATTCAAAGTAGTCTTTACGGAAACATCGATGGCTCAAAAAGCAAAAAAAAATGTACTCCTGTTATTCAATGCAAAAATCAGCGGAGAGCAGATAGAAAGGGAAGAGTTTACTCCCATACAGTTCTCCTTCCGCTGTTACAAAATGGAAAGCCACGTGACTAAAGATTGCCCCGAATCACAGGAGATCTGCTCAAGTTGCAGTGAGGCGGGGCACCACTGGAAAAATTGTAGCAGTCCGAGGGAAAAGTGTGCCAACTGAGGTCAAGGACATCGCTCCATGGCTATGGCCTGCCCTCTTAAAAAAGAACAAATAAAGAAAAAAAAGAGAACACATGGGAACAAAACACAACGTACGCTCAAGCAGCGAAGGCCGTCCTTACAGAAATGGAGGCTAAGAAATCTTACTTAAGACTGGAAAATGAAAAAGCACCAAAATGCTGACATGCATCTTATATACATATGTCAAAAATCTTACAAACCCAGGAACCTTTGCAAAGGAGCTCAATCAGTTGCCCGCGAAAAACGGGATGAGCGAGATGTGGCTCCCTTATATTCAACCATTGGGGGACGTACTACAATTGCAAATGATCCCCAAAGAAATAGGTGGTAAGAATCAGGAGACAGAGAAGAAAAACATTAAAGAAGTCAGGCAGCCAGATCCAAGGATCGAGGCCCAAAAAGAGACAGTGGCGGCCGCTAAGGCAGCTCAACCAACTACACAATGTGTGGAAAGAGAAACTGAGTCCTCCGATACCATGGACACCTCGGACTCAGAGTGCTCCGTATGTGAGGTGAAACAAAAAAAAAGAAAAGAAAAAGAAATAAGAAAATCGACGCCGACAGAGTAAACCCTAACATCTACGCCACGGAACAGTTCCCCTTACCGAAGGACTTGGACACAAATAAAATCTGTGTTGGGATAAAAAAAAGTTCTACAAGTGGGACTTCGACGCTCAATGCGACGAGGAAATGGTTGAGGAGGCATTGTTTAACCAAAACATCATCTTTCACCGAGAAACATTTGTGGAACTGTCCCCAGCAGAATACAAAAAGAAAAGGAACGGGAAACGTAATTTGACAACCCGTAAATACTAAGACATCCACATAAGCCAGAACAGAGAATGGAAAACCAGAACAACAGTTTAAGTATCTTGACACTCAACGTGAATAGATGGGAGGGGTTAGCTACGGCATACGGAAACATATTCCGTGTGCATGATCCAGACATCATATTAATCACGGTCCATGGTATCGATACGACCAACAAGCAGTTAAAGATACCAGGCTACAGAGTGATCGCAAAAAAACATTCTCAGGTGAGGTACGACGGTGCTGCCGTTGCCGTCAGAAGGAATCTCTCGTTCAGACACCTTTCGGATATGGACCAGTCCTTCCTGGCGGTAGAGCTGCACACTTTAGTGGGCAAGCTCATAATCGCGGCGGCATACCAACCACCTCTACGAAAGTACCTTCCTCTCACAAGCTTCCTCACCATGTTTGGCCACGGCAGAATGGTATTCCTTGGGGGCGACCTCAATGCCAGATGCCGAACGGCTGGCTATGGCAACACGAACGAAAGAGGCCATAACTTGGAAATGATTATGCGAAGGAAAAACATCCAGCGGATAGGTCCGGATTTTCCGACCTATTTCACCGTAAGGTCAACAACAAAGCCCGACATAATTATGACAAGCGATGGCTTTTCCTTCAATTACCGTAGTGAGCCAGGTCCAACAGTCCCCAGCGACTGCATAGCGATCTTGACGACCACTTCTCTCGCTCCAATACAGCTTCCAATTCCTCTTCGAAAAAGCTACGCTTCGGCCAACTGGAACGCTATAAGGAAATCCTTGCTAGATTTAAACCAGCGGACCTAAACAGAGTAAGGCTAGACAGGATCGATGAGGAGCTGGAGAAGATAACTGCCCACATCATCGAAGCAGACCGCGAGAGTGTACCGATGAAGACCTACAAAACTCTCCCACAACCCAGATGGATCGACAAAATAAGAAAGATTGCTAGAGTGCACAGGGAGGTGTACGAAGAAATCAGGAGAGAAGGTACAAATCGGGAAAGAACCACGCTGCTACGTCGCCTGAGTGAAGAACTTAAGCAGGCTATTAACAGCAACAGGCTGAAATCTGGGACAACCTGATTGAAAAAGTTGACAGTAAGGTGCGACCCGATGTGTTCTGGTGACTTTTGAACAAGTTAAAAGTCTTACAAGTAGAGAAAAGACCTGCATTAAGGAGGGCGATGACTACTTGGAAGTCCCGGCGGTATTGGAAGAAAGATTCCGCACAATCTGGAAGGATGTCCTCAAGATAATACCAGAAGACAATGCAGAATTCGACCATGAATTCGAGGGCCAACTGATTGAAGATATTAATCAGATTGTGCATCGCACGCTCCCACATGCCTATGTCGATGAAAAGAGGATTTTTTAGGACTATGGCGCCTAACTACACTTGAAGAGGTCATGGCAGTCATAAAAACCTTCAAACAAAGGGCACTAGTTTGGAGGGGCATCACGAGTTCCGCAAGAGAAGGGGGACTGACAAAGCCCTTGCCCTTCTCACCCAAAAGGTCACCCGCTGTAAAACTGAGAGAAAAAACGTAGACGGGGTGATGCGAGATGTAAAAAGGCCTTCGATAAGGTTCAGCTAAGAGGTCTTCAATATAAGATCTTTGGCCTCCAGCTGAACCCAATCCTAGAAAGGGTCCTCTGCGACTAGATCATGCGCAGAAAAGCTCAAATTTCGATCGAGAGCTACAGAAGACCCGAGTTTGAACTTAAGGCGGGCATTCCACAATGTGGCTGTCTGAGTCCGCTGTTGTACCTTTTGTACACTCTGGACTTACCTGATACAGTAGAGGAGGAAGTGATGTACCTGCAGTTTGCAGACGACATCACCCAAATCGTCCCCAGTTACTACAAACATGCTGGATTTCAAGCAAGGTTGACAGCCATCGAAATCGATAACATCAGTTGACACGAAAAAAAGTGGAAAGTCAAGACCAACCGCTGAAAGTTCCAGATCATTCCAATTAACCGTCAAAAACGTGTGGATGTCTTAGTGGACGGCGAAGTATACCCGTACAGAAATGAAGGCAAAGTCCTAGGTCTGCACTTAACATACAAAAGATACAAAGTGCTCATTAACAGCAGAATCTCCCAAGCCAAAATACAGCTCGGAAAACTGTATAGATTCAAGAGCCTCAGCTCCAAATCCTTAAAAAGTTGTACACTGTTCTGGTACGCTCAACCTTGGTGTACCCGGCAGTGGTCATGCAAGTTGCGAGTTTCACCTCTCTGAGACAAATGCAGAACGTGCAGAACAAAGCAGCCCGGCTTATAGCTGGAGCTCGAAGGACGGACCATATACAGCAAACAGAACTGCACGAAAGAGCAGATCTGAACCCACTCAATATGGAACTCCAAAGGCTAGGGAGAAAGACTTGAGACAAGATCGAAAATGAAATAGTCCCAAATATGAACCTCGATCTAGACATTCCGAGATCATTTAGGAGACGCGAAATCAGGCAAGCCCTATTCCGGAGCGGAAGAAACTGCTCCCGAGAAAACCAAATCAGAATATATACTTGATCAAGAAAAGCACAAACACTTAATTGTAATTAAAACTGAAGAAAAAGAGGCGAAGTGCCCACTATTAAAACAAAATAAACAGAAATGAAATAAAAAGCTAAACCCCGGCAGAATGAGAGTTATAAACTGTTATTTAAAATAACAAGAAGAATATATACAGGGGTTGGACAAAATAATGGAAACATTAATTAAATTACTGACTTTGAGTCCCCTTCCCCTTAGCAGTATAAATAGATTCAATACGCCTACCAATCGATTCATACAGGGTTGGGCTGTATCTATACAAATTTAACTGTTTTCGAGGGAAACCTGCTCTAGTTCCTTCGTAGACACTTTTTAGAAGGAATATATCCCCTAATTTTTGTTCCAATTTACACACAAAAAAATTGATTATGGCAAGATCTGGGAATTCTGGAGACCAATATGTGTTCACCGTCATTTTAAGGCATTTTAAATAAGTTTAAAAACTTTTTTAGTGAGAATGGGTGCATTAGTTAATGTTTCCATTATTTTTTCCAACCCCTGTATATATAGCAAACAAAATCTTGAAAGGTTTGAATGCCACGACGGAGGAAAGAGACAAATTTATTTATCTATTTATTTTAAAAAAAAGAAAGAAAAAAGTATATATATATATATTTGTGACAAGTGGATATATATGTGTATATGTAAAAAAAAAAAATAAATGAATAAAATAATAAAAATAAAAATAAAATAAATGGGAGGAAGAAAAAAAAAACTAACAGAAAAAACCTGAGAGATGCCCTCTACCCTAGGGCAAAGCTCAACTTCTTTTTATCTGTATATAACTACCACACATTTCCTACTTATTACATCAATTTCAACTTCATGCTATTCCTTGAAAATGAACTTGCAAATATAGTTCGAAAGTGCTTGGATTAATCTTTTCATTTTCCTGTGGGTTAATTTTCATATTTCCATATATATATATTAAATCCGTAGTAAAACCAACTCTGAATTTAGAGTTAATATGTGTACACCTGGGGTCTTAAATGTGGTTATTAAAACATTTGTCGATCACCTAACTTTGTAATAATTATTTATTTATAATATATGTACAATTATTCCACACAGAAAATTAAGCCTTCATCCTAATTTCATTAGTTATTACCATATACTCACAGAGATAATTTAAAGATAGGTTTTTCTTTGTTTTATTTTGCTAATGAGTTAGTTGTCTTATGTACGAGTATATTCCCAGTAACGAGATGAGCTCACAAGCTCAAAACGTCGATTCTCTGAATAAATGAGCGTTTAATAATGCTCGGGTTATTTTTCTTTATTGGGTTCATGGTAAATTATGTCGGATTCAATTACTCACAAAAAAGTGACGGATTAATAGGAGAAATTAATCATGTCAGTATTTAATTCACCAACCGATGTGGTCAGAGGTGAATGATTGGATTTAGAAAGTGTATGAAGATTGTTACATATAAATGACGAATAAAGGGTTTACATGGCGTGCGGTATACGCTTATAATATATAGGTTTCATGAAATAATCGAAACTCGAACCATAGATAGTTGAGTTATATCATTAATAAATTAAAGACACTTTATATAGAAGTAATAAATAAACAGAATCTCATCCGCCTTTGCTGTGTCAAAAGAGTGTAGATAGAGCTATAGCTATAATTATAGGAGGAATAAATCTGTAAGAAACAGGTTTGGATAGGACTTAATATAGCAAGTTTCTCTTCAATTTGAGCTTAGTATGCAAATAACTCGTCGTAGTTGGGTCGAAAGTGCGTATTTGAGTGAAAAAGACAAACATTCCGGGTTAATTTGGAAAGAGAAAAGCTAAATGAAAGAAAGATTTTATTTTTCTGCAATGAGTTATAATACATTTTTGCCTTAAATATTTGCAGAATTATCGATGACGTTATATTTTAAATTATGGTTGCAGGTAAGTAGATGAACGGTGTGTGCGTATATGTTCAAGCGGGGATTCGATAAAAATATTTCTTACGCTATATTTAGCGATTTTAGTTTTTCATATGTTAATTTTGGAGATCCTTTCTTTGTTTTATTTTAAGTGAGTTTACACGCAGAATTCTTGGTTATGGTCGTTTGTACTTAGAACCCTTGTTGGTAAGGTAAAGGTCTTGGAGTTTGATGTTTAGTGAGAAGCGCTGGAGATTATCAGGTATCTTTGTTGAGTAGGAAGCTATGATTTTGGGAAGAGGAATGAAAATATCATCTAAATTGAAGTTCGTTAGAAATATCTATATTATTCAAATATTTCAGAGAGGGAATAAGGAGAATATTGATAGAATTGGCCATGATGTTAGTTTGATTAGGTGCAATAAATGAAACCACAATAGCATTAGTTGGATTTGAAGGTAAATAACTGGGTTGAAATTGTTTCATGGGGAGGGTTCTTGTATTAATTTGCTAAAAGTTTACAAAGAGTAGGACTAGATGAGAATAGAGACCATTGGAAATTATTAAATTAAACACACTTTGGTTGGGTTCATCAGTCAAGAGATTTATTGTAACAATAGTCCTATTAAGAAATAATAACAGAAAGTTAGCATTTATAAGGCACTCAGAAGTGGAACGATGAAAATTACCGAGAACAAGAGGAAAAGTCCCTCTAATGGGCTGCGGCGTTTTGTGATAAGATGATAAATGGTTTATTGCATTGATGGTTTCTTAGGGTTTAAATCACTTACAAGTGACGTTGCATGGCTAAATGAGGCTTCTGCCACTAGATGGCGCCACCCTCGCTAAATCGGATGTCAGATTTGAGATCTCCAATGTCCCATGGTCATATGGGTTATTTCATGCTCTAAATGGGTACATTTAAACTTTACTCCTTTTAAAAGATAAATGGGGTTTCTACCATTATATGACACCACCCAGCGCCAAATCCAATGGGAGATTTGAAATCACCCTATATCCCATGGTCATATAGGTCACTTCATGGCTCTAAATGGGTAAAATTAAACTTTACGCCTTTGAAAATTAAACTTGACTGCTCTTGAAAAAAAAAACGACGCCTAGACTTGGCGCTTTGGCGCAGGTAAACAATGATTTGGAGAGCAGTCTGCCATCAGTTGGGTTCGAAATATTAAATTTAAAGATTTTGTTGTTGAAAACACATACTTGCTCACTAATGAGACTTTAATTTGGATTCTTGGTCTTTTAAAAATATTACCACCAATATTTTCATATATTATAGTATCACAACAGTAAATTAAGATCAAGAGTTTGGATTTAAAATGTCGATACAACTGTGGCACAACCTTTCGTGAATTTAAAAGGTCAAAGAAAGGTGATAGGAAGATTTTATTAATTTCTAGATCTTCCAGAGAAAAACAGTGGAGTAAATATTAGAGAACATAAAGTTCTCAGTACAACGGGCTTTAATCAAATCTTGGTCGAGATATAATTGGGACCATCGTATTATATAAACGTTTGTAGCATTATTTGAATTTTGAGGATCATGCTGACCCAACCTGTAAAGAGTAATATAAAGCAGAGGCGAAGGGCATTGACACCACGCCAAAAAACAAAACAAGTTGTATCTAAGGATATTTTACGTTATTTGTTTTATAATTCATTTCAAACCTGAGCACATGAGCTGTAAAAAACAAAAGTCTTTGGATTTTTGGTTCCATGGGAAAGCGGACCACTTAGGGTTGGTCACAAAAAGACAGTGAACTTCAGTAAGCTAACTCCGCAGAGCAGGCCACTAGACATGCTTTGTTTATCAAAAGGGGAAAAATACAAGCTGCTGAGTACCCGAAGCTGTGCCAAAAGGATTTGGGGAAAAGTTTCTTCAAGTGAGTAATAAGGCTAGGAAGCTAGGGAAGTTGATATGTAAGACAAGAACAGATGCTGGAGTGAATTAGCGAAAGAAATATATTTTAAAATTTAAAAGAAGCTAAGAATTCGAAAATGAACTTAGAAGCCACTAAAGCAAAGTATTTTTGAATTTATAATACACTTAATAAATGGATTTAAGATTTTCAAATACGCTAAAGAAATTTACATGGATTTATAATCGACATAAGAAAGGTATATATGAAATTATAATACGCTAAACGATTATTTACTTTTATAATAAGCTATAGAAATGGATTTAGAAACTTATAAGATACTAAAGAAATGAATTCATAAATTAAAGAAGATAAAAAAAAGGTTTTATGAACTGATATGACGCAAAGGAAATGAATTTAAAGACGCTAAGGAAATGGATTTATGAATTTATAAAAGGCTAAAAGCAAAGCATTTATTAAATTAAAAGACGCTATGGATATGGATTTATGAATTTATAAGAGGCTAAAGAGAAGCATTTATGAAATTAAAAGACGCTATGGATATGGTGTTATAAATTTATAAAACGGCAGAGAGAATAATTAATGAAATTAGAAAACGCTAAACAAATAGATTTATGAATTTGTAAGACATTGAAGAAATAGATTTCTGAATTGCTAAGACGATGAAGAATTTGATTTGTGAATTATAAACGTAGCTAAAATGTGGATTTTTGAGTAGATGAGAGGCTAGGAAATGGATATTTGAAGTTATAAGACGTTACAGAAATAAATTTATGACTTTATAAAACGATAAAGAAATGGATTTATGTTTTATGATACGCTAAATAAATGGATTTATAAATTTAAAGACACTAAAGAAATGGAATTATGTGAAGGTATGAATTTAGAAGAAGCTAAAGAAATGAACATATGAATTCATAAACCGATGAGGAAAGGGATATATGAATATACAAAAGGACATAAAATAAATTGATATCACTGGTCTGCGTCAAAAATGTTCCTGAGGGTTTCATAGGTGATTCTTAATGAAATTTGTCTCTTAAATCCAAATTAAGCATTCATATTGCTCAATCAAGTCTAGTTTTTAAGATACAGACCCAGCTCCCTAGATGGCGTTAGAGAGCTCAGTCTCTAGCTGACCGCGAGCGCGAGTGGTTGTGTGTTGCTTGCTCACTCTCCAACTAAGTGTTGGTTTTTTAATCCATGACTTTTCTCATCTATGAACAGTGTTTAAAGTGTATTTCTAAAACTTTATTTATCTTTGTGAATTTTTTTGCATGCAAATACATTAGCAAAACTGCTTATATTTTATAAAAATGAATAGAAAGTGTAAAAACAGTCTTGATAGATTTTGTTTTGTTTGTGGAAAAGTAACTTTTAGTGACCAGCAATGCACTATAACGCCGTTAGTAAAGTTCCTTTACAATGCATATTTTCGAATAAAACTAGGTGATCAAGACAAAAACTTTGCTCCACATATGTGCTGCAAAGCCTGTGTCATAGCCTTAAGACGCTGGAGTGAGGGCAAAACGAACTGTTTGTCATTTGGTGTACCTATGGTGTGGAGAGAAGGCAAGGACCACATTACAGACTGCTATTTTTGCAGGACAAATCTTAAAGGTTAGATAATTACTTTAACAATATAGTCCTTGACAAATCTAAAAATGTTTATACAAATCTTTTGGTAGCCTATTAAAATTGTAATTGTGTATAATAATAGTGTATTATGCTGGTAGAAAATTGTGGTTAAATTGTATATAAAAATTGATTGTATTTAAAAATTGTAAATTTACCTGGTATGAAAAATGTGTATGAAAATGTGGAAACGAGGGTCGAGTGAATTAAAAGTATGTAAATTAAGTATGCGAAACTTTTTTTCAGGTGTCAATAAGAAAAACAAACACACTGTAGTCTATCCTGATGTTCCTTCTGCCATTAAACCACAACCACATGGTCCAGGAGTTCCAGTTCCTTCTCCACCTAAAAATACTGAGCTGCAAGACAATATATGTAGAAGATATAGAAGTGGATGACACTGACACTTCAGTGACATATCAGCCTACGTCTACAATGACTTTCCAAGACCACTCACTCAAGGTCAATTAAATGACTTGACTAGAGATCTTGGTCTTTCTAAAGAGAACGCACAACTTCTTGCATCCTGTCTTAGTGAGAGCAACCTCCTCTCTCAAGAAACTACATACTTTTGGTTCAGAAATAGAGACGAAGAGTTTCGAAAGTTCTTTGCAGTTGATTCTTGCAGCTCTTTGATGTATTGCAATGATGTAAAAGGTTTAATTGAGGCACTTGGCGTTCCTTACCAACCAAGTGAATGGAGGCTCTTTATTGATTCTTCTAGTAGAAGTTTGAAGGCAGTACTCTTAAATATTGGCAATAAAATGGCATCTGTACCTATTGGCCATTCAGTTCAGTTAACAGAAAGCTACGAAAATATGAAAGTATTGATTAATACAATCAAGTACTCTAACCAGAACTGGTTAATATGTGGTGATCTCAAGGTAAGATATATTTTACTTTATTGAACTTGTTAAATATTTCAAGGAATGTTTGTTTCTAAATACCAATGACAGAAGGATATTATACACATATTAGTTTCTCCCTAACCCTAAAAAACTTAGTGAAAATTGCCTATGCAAAAAATAGAAGTTCTTAGAAACCATGTACATCAATCTGCATCAATATGTTTTCTTTCAGGTTGTGTGCCTTCTTCTTGGGATGCAAGGAGGCTACACAAAATATCCATGCTTCATGTGCTTATGGGATAGCCGGGCGGATAGTCTTCACTATAAGCAAAAAGACTGGCCATCTCGAGAGGCATTCAAAATTGGCTGCCACAATGTGGTAACTCAACCTCTAGTCCCCCCCCCAAAATGTTTTACTGCCTCCTCTTCATATAAACCTTGGCCTGATGAAGAACTTTGTCAAAGCACTGAATAAAGAAAGCCAAGCTTTTAAGTATCTACTGCAAAAATTCCCACAGATCAGTGATGCCAAGCTCCATGCAGGCATATTTGATGGTCCCCAAATTAGAACTCGGTTAAAGGACAAGCATTTTTACACCAATATGGAAGCAGTTGAACAAGAAGCATGGCGAGCGTTTAGTAAAGTAATCGACGGTTTTCTGGGAAATAAAAGAAGCTCAGTATATATCTCACATGTAAATGAACTTATAAAAAGCTTCGAAAAAATAGGAGCTCGCATGTCGATAAAAATGCATTTTATCCAGTCACATCTTGACTATTTTCCGGCAAACTGTGGAGATTATAGCGAGGAACAAGAAGAAAGATTTCACCAAGACATAAAGACGATGGAGACAAGATATCAAGGACGCTGGGACATCAACATGTTAGCTGACTATTGCTGGTGTCTTAAACGCGACGAACCAACATCGCTTCACAAGCGGAAGTCATCAAGGACTTCTTTTCTTGGAAAATAGTTTCTTTGCACTCCTGGGTAAGCTCATAAGTAGTCTGTAAGTTTAAAATTAATTAAAAGAAAGTCAAATTGAGTCGGTATTTTTTTTATTACAAGTAATTGTAATTTATTAAATAACTTTTATATAAATAAGGGATTTTTTCAAAAATGGCCCTTTTCTAAAAACAGTACTGCGCTGTATCTCAAAAACCAGACCTGATTCAGCAAAATGAATGTCATATTTCAATTTAGGAGAACAAGTCGTTAGGAATCACTAAAGAAAACCGCAGGAACAGAAATTCTTTTTCAAACGCAGGCCTGTGTAATTAATATCACGCTGGAAAATGGATTTATGAATAATGAAGACGCTAAAGTAAGCTTTTTATGATTTAATAAGGTACTAAATAAATTGAATATGAATTCTAAATACACTGAATAGATGGAAATATGTTTTAAAATAAGCTAAAAAAAATTTATGAATTATTAAGATAATAAGAAATGTATTTTTTAATTTAAATACGCTAAATAAACGATTAAAAAATTAATATGAGCCTTAAAAAATGGATATATGAATTTCTAAGACTAGAGAAATGGATTTATGAATTGATAAAACACTAAAGAAATGTAATTATGAAGTTAATAAACGCAGAAGAAATGGATTTATGAACTTTTAAGACGCTAAAGGAATAGATTTATAAGCTATTAAGACACTAAAGAATTGGTTTTATGAATTTCTAAGTAGCTATAGAAATGAATTTTAAGATTCTAAATAAATGGCTTTATGAAATCATAAGACCTAGGCTACTTTAAAATAAGAATATGAAAACACAATGATAAAAAAGGAAGATCACAACAATCATGAAGCAATCTCCAGCGTCGGGGGGAGGTCCCGCTCCCCCCTGCACAGGAGCGTGCGACCTACAAAAAAGACAAGAATAACAACCTCCCCCCCAAAACCCCTAGTTAAATAAAAGGGAGAAGGCCGGCCTCCTTCAAACAGTCTAAAAGTCCACAGGTCGGTGTACACGAATCCTTCAGAGTACAAGGGACAGGTGGTAGCAACCCCGCCCATCCCGGTACCGGGACATGTATCGTGCGCGGACATCACCCAGACTAGGAAATTTGACAAGAATGTACCAAACAGTCTGGGGGACGACGCAGTCGTCAGAATAGGGCGCTGGCGATCGCTCCATCAAATAGCGATGCGGTACGCAAATGTGCCCGATTCGGAGACAAAAGAAAGCGACCTGAAGCCGTCGCGGCATTAGGGGATAGGTCCAGGAGAACAGTCGCCGCAAAATGGCACGCAACTTTAAGTTCCCTTCGAACGTCTCCCATCTTCTTTGCCAAGAAGTCCGAAGAGCTTCCCTGTATTCCTACCATGTAGTCGGTGTGAGGAAGAGCGAAACGCTGGTCCGGTTGCAGAGTCCTCGCGGCCTCTTTGGTGCCCTCATCGACGTGCTCATTTCTTGCAATTCCTACATGTCCAGGAACCCAGCAGAAGATAATCTCGAACATCTGCCCGGATCGCCAAAACCGTAGCTTCACGGATATCGCGAACCAGGGGATGCGGAGATTCCAATGCCCCGAGAGCACTCAGGGCGCTTTATGAGTCGCTATAGATCACAATCCGGTCTCCAAACCGGGCACGTCGCGTAATCTCCCGTCCCGAGTGGTGTATTGTCACCAGCTCAGCCGTGAAGACAGACGCAGCGCCTGGCAGAGCCTCGCTGACTTCAAACAGAGGGGATACGGCGTGTAAGCCGACCCCGTCTTCAGACTTGGAGCCATCCGTATACACTGGCACGGTTCCAGCGTGACACGTGGTGTGCTCCAAAAAGGTCGAACGCAATACTGCCGGCGCTGTACAAGCTTTGGGAACAGAGGCGTGGCGACAAATAGCCAAATGTGGTACTATCCAGGGTTGCTTCCTGGGCAGAACCAGGGGCACCACCAGCCCGAGAGCTATACCTAGCTCTTGAAGGAGTTTCCTGGCCCTAAACCCAAAGGGCTTAGGGTATGACTGGCGTCTCTCGGTGGCATAGGCACCGTCGAGATTAGCTGCTGATGCAGCGAGAGCTGTTGGCGACTGAGGGAGGCACTGGGTCGCGCGTACAGGCGAGTAATGCACTGCACGCGGCGCAGAGCGAGTGACATATCCCCAGCATCGATCAACAGGCTCTCAATGGGGGAAATGCGGAAGGCACTCGTCGCAAAGTGAAGGCCGGTGTGGTAGATCGAGTCCACCTTCCGCAATAAACGATCGGCCGCAGATGCATAAAACTTGCATTTGTAGTCGAGCTTCGAACGAACAAAGGATCGATAAAAAAGTAAGGCAGTATCCCTATCGGCGCCCGAAGTGCTGAACGTCACGGAACGGAGAATATCCTTGGCGCGAGTACAAGAGACGCTAAGGCTGCGAATATGAGCCTCCCAGGTAAGGCGTCAGTCAAATACAAGACCGAGAAAACGGTGCGATTCAACCACTTCTAGGCGTATCCCATTAAGAAACAAATCTGGGAAGGAGTGAAGCCGTGGATGGCGGAAAAAGTGCACCACCTTTGTCTTGGCCAAAAAAAACCGAAAACTGTGCGCTTCGGCATAGTGAGAGACGCGGTTCAATGCCTGTTGGAGTCGCCGCTCCAGAGTTGGCATCTGGACCGCGCCGAAAGAGATCAAAAGGCCGTCCACGTAGAGCGTAGCGAGAACATCTTCCGGCAGCACCGAGGTGATGCCGTTGATGCTCAGGGCAAATAGCGTGACACTGAGGACACTTCCTTGCGGGACACCCTCTTCCTGCCAAATTGGGCTGGAGAGGGCTCCCCCTACCCGTACGCGGAATCGACGATCTCGCAAAAATTCAGATATAAACATTGGAAGGCGTCCCCATCGTGTGGAGAGTCTCCATGATACCGTATCGCCATGCGTTATCATAGGCCTTCTCCAGATCGAAAAACACCGTGGCGTAGTGCTGTCTACGAAGGAAGGCCTCGCAGACGGCATTTTCCAGTTGGAGCAGAGCATCCGACGTGGAGTGGAACTTGCGGAAGACGCACTGTGCAGAAGACAGATGGCCTTCTCTGTCCAGGAAAAAGGCTATTCTTACATTTATCAATTTTTCCATCAACTTGTACCCGCAAGAGGTTAGAGAGAATCGGCGGAAACCGGCCGGTGTAGAGATCTCTCCCCGGTTTTCGAAACGCGAGCACAGTAGCGATTCACCAGAAATCTGGGAGGAGACCCTCCACCCAGATCCTGTTGAATAAATCTAAGAGAAAAGCTATGCCTCCCTCACCTAGGTGGTGAAGCATGG
Organism: Ceratothoa steindachneri; assembly: GCA_963969495.1. Classification (NCBI taxonomy): domain Eukaryota; kingdom Metazoa; phylum Arthropoda; class Malacostraca; order Isopoda; family Cymothoidae; genus Ceratothoa; species Ceratothoa steindachneri. The sequence continues at coordinate 119,833,615 of OZ018327.1, read as the reverse complement.
CGTAAGGGACATCGTCTGGACCATGGGCGGTGTCCACGCACGAAGCAAGAGCGAAACGCAACTTACTCACAGTAAACCTGTCGTTGAAAGGTTCTCCGCCTCTGGAGGTAAAGTCCAGTCGGCGGCCTTCCACGACATCACGACGTGCATTGAATGCTGGCGGAGCAGCATCTCGGCTTGAGAATGCGGAGAAAGCGGTCGCAAAGGATTCCGCCACGGACGCGGGGTCCGAGATTACGGTCCCATTCTCCTGCAGAACGGGAGGGGAGTCCTGCGAGAACTTGCCGCGAATCCTTTTGACTCGCTTCCACACTTCTGTTAGAGGGGTTTTCCCGTTAAGTGAAGACACATATGCACGCCAAGAAGAGCCGCAGGCGTGCTTCAAAATATACCGAAACCTAGCCCTAGCCCGACGAAATTCAGCGACAGTGAAATCGTTCGGGTGGCGCTTATAGCGCATGTAGGCATATCGCCTCTGTTTAAGGGATGTCTCACACTCGGCCGACCACCATGGGAGTGGTCGGCGTGCAAAACTGCCAGACGTTCTGTGAATAGTAGTCAGACCCGCAGGGATAAGGCTACCGGAGAAGAACTCAACAGCCTCATCCACCGACCTAAACTCCTCGACTGAGATAGAGAATTCAGTCATTTCCTGAAATGCAGGCCACCTCACCCGCGCGAAGCACCACCGAGGTGGGCTCTCAGGCGGCATTTGCCCTGAAAATGATATTTGAATGTGAAAGTGATCACTACCATGGAGGTCAGCGAACACCCCCCAATCAAAATCTGGCTGTGCATCCGAAGATCACAAGGATAAATCAAGGCAAGAAAATGAATCGGTTCTTGGGCAGTGATGCGTAAACTCATCCACATTTAAGTTCAAGCTCTTCGATCCGATCGGCAAGGACTTGTCCCCTGGGATTTATTGAGTAGTCTTCCCAGAGAGGATGTCTATCGTTCAGATCTCCAAGCAAGATTAAGGGCGTCGGCAATCATGCCACGACGCGGCGGAATTCCCCCGCGTGGAAGTCAGCTGACGGTGGAATGTACGCAGAAATGATAGTATACCTCCTATCCAGGTGAAGCTGCACAGCCACTGCCTGAAAAGAAGTATCTAAAGTGAAAGGAAGAACGGAGACATCATGCGGGCTGTAAACCGCGCATCCTGCAGCCCTGCCCTCTCTTGGGGGTGGGTGCGCAAATCCCTTAAACCCTGAGAGGGCGGGCAGGGGGTCACGCGCCTAGCATGGGCTCCTTCAGAAAAATCGCTAACGGGGAATGGGACGAGACGAGCCTCCGAAACTCCTCTCAGTTTGCCCGGAGTCCACGGCAATTCAATTGAAGGAATATGCCCTCCAGGCCTAGCTCGGAGGAGACGCGGGGGCCCTCCTCGAACAGAAGACCCTCACGGAAATGGCCGTACGCTTCCCGAATGCAGAACTCCGGGCCCTGTTGGCTGGACAAAGCGCGGAAGGCGCTGTCGCCTTCCAGGACTTATTGGGGGATGTTGGGCTCGCCATGCGAGTCTTTTCCTTCCTCCGCCTCAAAACCTTAGGCGGGCGTTGCGGCTTCGGAGGCGGGGTGCTCTCTTTTCGAGGAACCACCATCTCCGAGCTACTAGGCGTGGGCGAAGGAGCCGAAGCTCCTTTGTTGCTGCCCTCCTTTTGGGAGACAGCTTTAGGAACCCCGGAAGATGGCCACGGGACCACTTCAGGGGTGTTGCCCCTGTGAGTCTAACGACTCGGTGGAGGCGCATGGCCGTTTTGCCTTACGGGAAACGCTTACGCTGGAAGAAGGTTGGGGGGGGGGGGCCCTGGTTTTAGCCGGGGTTGGGTGTTAACCCTTTTTGCCGCCAGCTTTACCAGGCGAGCGCTTGGGTTGAGTAGAACCCGCAGAAGGGCTCCGAATGGGCGCGGAAACAACCGTACTCCTTGACCTTGTCGAGCCAGGAGCAGAGGGTGCCTTTCTAACTATTGAGGCACAAGACGTCCCAGGCAGAGCCGGGTGCGCCAGGACCAAGTCCTTAGCCTCGCGGAATGAGATTCGATCCTGGGCCTGAACGGCCAGGATTTTTTTCTTATGGAGATATGCACCACATTGCTTCGAAGAGCGGGGGGCGGCTCTCCGTAATTGACACACTTGGCCACACATGATTTAGACTTATCGTGTGCGGTCTTGGAGAAATTTACACATATTCGGGTGACCCCGACCTCGAACCTCTACAAGAATGATTCGTATTGCCGAAGCTGTGATATTAATAGCACCGCCACTGCAGTAACACGAATGCCTTTACGGGGTAACCGTACCAACCGCCACGCACCGACTTAGGGAGCTTGTCACAGTCGAACGTGACGAAGAGTGCATGGGTGGGTTTTGAGGCCCCTCCCTGTTTTTTCATCACACGTTCGACCTTGACTAGCCCATGCTCTGCCAGCTCTAAGGTGATGTCCTCTATGGAGTAGTCAACGAGTTCCCGAGTTTTACAAAGTTCCTGGTAGAGTGCGGCGTCACATTCCCTGGGGTGCCATCAAGTGTCTGAAGAACACTTATCTTGACTGCCTCAGAACGAACCGCCGCATAAGCCAGAAGGCTCCCGTCCGAGAAACGCGTCATCTTCGGCTCTCTACCAATTACACTAGCTAATGCTCTCCTCTGATGGATCATGTTGCCCTTGGCCAACATGCTGCCATTAGTGGAGCGAATAACGAGGAAGCGTTTGAAGCCAGCGGGCTCGAAAACGCCAGGTAACCTCTGAATGAGGGGCCCGGATGTTATCAAGGCTCCGCCCTGCGCTCTTTTCGTCTTAGTCATAGTCGGGGGCTCCGCACCCAGGAAAGCAGAGGGGCTGGATGTGCTGATTTTGGCTTGTTCGCTTACCAAAGTGGCAGCAGACCCATTCGTGCCCGCAGCCCTCGCGGATGGAGAGAAGCCCCGAGTCTTTTTAGTCTTTTTTTTAGGAGAGGAGAACGAAGAATGAACCTGCTTCTCACCTCCACCGGCAGGAGCCCCCAGGCCAGATGGACCGGCCTCAGCCAAGTCCTTCTCCGAAATGGGAAGATCCTGGCAGTCGTAGGGGCCCCGTTCGAAGGAGATCCTTCCCCTCCTTGTACTGCCTCGGAAACCCTAGCCGTTTGAGGAGGACCTTGCATAGGGGCGGATTCGGGTTTGGTGCTTGGCGCCGAGCCCGGATTCCCCTCATCGAAGGTCCTACCGTCTGAGGCTTGGTTGCCTTGGTTGTCTATCTCAGGGGGGCCTCCAGTTGGCTATCCCCCCCATGAAATCGCAGGTCCCGTTGGCCTCATTGTCACTAGTCAGGTGTGGAGAGGCACAGGCCTTGACCCCAGCAATGTTCAATATTCTTGCAAGCAAGTCTTTTGAGGGAAGCGACCGAAGGGGCCCGGCTTCCCTCTCCTCCCTAAGGGAATTTGCCCTACCGAGCCGCTCTAATGGAGAGCGGTCGGCTATAGGCTGCCTGCTGGCTTACTTGGCAGTTCCCTTGGAAAGAAAAGGAGAGACTGCCGCTGGAAACAGGGAGGTACCCGAAAGCACCTCCAGAGAAGGGGGTGAGGGGGAGTCCCCTACACCCGTAGGCGTAGGAGAGTAGTAAGCCTCCTCTCCGGTTAGAGAAGTTTGAAGGGTCTCCTGGGCAAGCTCAGGGGGAAGGACCTCCATTATTTCTTTGGAGCTGTCCGAGGGTGTCTCCGTCGATGTACAAGGAAAAATTAAGGTGAGATTTTTATTTTTGCTCATCATTGGGCATGGTGACCCTTAATTTGCTACGCGTTGCAATAGCTCATCACTCCTTGCAGTAGCCCACCCTGCAAGAGGTGCGTACAAGCCTGGCAGAGCCAGGTGCCACCATTCATGAATACCCTTTCCCGCCTGGTGGCCTGGCAGTCCCTCAGCATGGCGGCTCCACCTTAGACACGGCGTAAAAATATAGATTGTGAAGTGAGAAGGAAAGGGGATGTGAGGGAGGTATGGGTGGCGATGAAGCAGGATGTTAAAAACCAACCACCCCAGACCTAAGCTCAGGGGTTAGGGAACATTGTCCCCTACCCCTCAGTCCCGATCCGGGACGGTTGGCTGAGAAGAAGGTCAGCATTTACCCTGTGAAATTAGAGGCTGACCAAAGAAAGTTTTGGGAAAGGTTGTAGAGAAAGTGAGAAAGTAGGGGAGAAATACAGGCTATCTGAAGGAAGGAAGAGAGGCTAAGCTGGGGCCGGACGGAGTTTTATAAGGCGATAAAGAAATGGATTGATGAAGTTATAAGAACATAATGAAATGGATTTATGGATTTATTAGACACGTAGTAAAACGAATTATGAAATGAGTACACAGGGAAGAAATGGATCCTTGATATTCTAAGACGAAGATTTTAATTTACAAAATGGTAATGAACTGACTTCATGAATTTATAAGGCGATAAAGAAATAAACATAAGAATTTATAAGATGATAAAAAAATGATTTATTAAATAATCAGACGATAAAGAACTGGATTTATGAATAAATAATATAAATAAATTGATCTTTTATAATAAGCTACAGTAATGGATTTATGAATATATAATACGGTAAAGAAATAAATTTATGAAGTTATACGTTCATAAAGAAATCGATTTATGGATTTATTAGAATCTTAGTAAGACGAGTTATGAAATGAGTACACAGGAAATAAATGGATTCTTGATATTCTAAGATTTGGATTTAGGAATTTTTAAGAAGCTAAATACATGTATTTTTTAATAATTTAGAAGAGGCTATAGAAATGGAATGCGGAAATTATAAGACGCTAAATAAATGGATTTATTAATTTATAAGAGGGTAAAAAATCAAATTATCTTTTATAATAAGCTAAATAAGTGGAGTTTTGAATTATAAGATGCTAAACAAATGAATTTATATTTTATAATACGCTAAGGAAATGGATTTATGAAATTGTAAGTAGTTAAATAAAAAAAAAATATTAGTTTCTAGAATGCCAAAGAAATGGATTTATTTTCCTATAATAATTCACACAGTAAATATATCTAAGAATTGAATATAAACGATAAATATTACATTTAAGTGTTGTTAAGCTGATTCTTTAGCAATATCCTCCTTTACTTCTTACTCTCACATTTTTATTCTTTGCTGAACCAACCTTGACTAGATCTATGAATCTCGGCTTGTTCTTAATTCAGTAAATTCATAATTAAAAAATTCCTGCAAATAAAATAAAAACCTCAGAGAATAAAATTCGAATTCCAAACATCCTCAATATTAGCCAAATGAACAATTTCTTTTGCCTTGTAATGAGACTCTCGTAAAACCTTTCTTTTCATCTCTGCCCACTTTACAGCGCCCTTATTTTGCCTTGTAGACCCCTTTTTCCTCTGCATCCTTTATCCAGGTTGGTAATATAACGCTCAAAGCAAATGAGACCGATATTCTCATCGAAATCGCGTTTCGCAAGTTTTTTTAATAAGGGAATATCACGACATTTCGGGAAGACGTGTCGTTGCAAACCAAGCAAATATTGAAATGGTGCGCCCGAAGTTTGTTGCAAAATAGTAATAATGAAAAAATTCACGTTGGTAAATTCTTAATAAAAGCACATAAGAAAAAAAGAAATAGAACAAAAAATAAAAACCAAAGTTTTTATATTAGTGAAAACCTTTTAGAGAAAAACTTTTGACAAAAGATCGAAATATATCACAAAATGGAGGGTTGTTTAGGAGCAAGTTTATATTGCTCTCATCACTAGCATAGATTAGCAGTATAAATGTGCTATCGATAATATTTCATGATCCTACCTACTGAGGAAGCACCTTGGTTGTTTCATTACGTTAAATGAGTCTTATATTTCTTAATGAGGCTCATTTTATTACTTTTTTAATATTTATATCTACTGAATCTCTTTCGGTTTAAAGATTTATCCTATTAAGTATAGTTTTTAACTTCTAAATATATAAATGTTGATATTAAAGTTATCTTTTATATACTCTTCCAGTCTAGTATTGTTCATCTCTTATTTCTTTTTCAATCCACCTAGTAGGATTTAAAGTTATACCCACTATGTAAACATATTTTTCAAGTTTAATAAAAAAGTGATAAAATAAACAATAAACCTCAAGTTCTGGCTAAAATACTATCTGAGCTATGAGTGACTGAATTAAACTAATTTATGCCTTACATTTGAAAGAGAAATGATATTTGCATGAGAGAAAAGTGGTTGTAAAATTAGTTACAACATTTTCAAAACAGCATATGTGGTTTAGTTTTATTTTTTGCAGTATGGATTTATAAATATGTGTACTAGAATAATTAACTAGTGATTGCCTATATATTAATTTTTAGCGAAAGAGATGTTGAAGAAATGAAAGAAATAGAATCTATTCAGTATAGAAATGGGAAAATAAAAAATATATCGGGTAAATATGTAACATCAGATCAATGCAAACACTTGACGGAAACATACCTATAGCGCAGCGAATTTCATAATTAGTTCCAGATAATAAGCGCGTTGCTTATAAACTATTTTAGTATAGTCATCTAGGTAATACTTCAGATTCGGGGCGCATGGTAGGTGGCGTTGTTAGTAGGCTACAATTTTGAGCTACAATATATCTCTTATGACGTCAGACGGTAGCTCCAGATGTGACCAATCATGGCGTTATATTTTTAGTTGTTTTGGGGATTTGTAACTTTTAGTCTGTATTATTTACTAAATATCTGCGCCTCTGCTCGTTTATAGTTGTTTTTAAGTTAGGTGAGGTTTCTGATGTCTTTTATTGTTTTTTTGTTTTGTTTTCGTATTTTTTGTTTTGCTGCAAACGATAACAGCTTCTTACTGGCAACGTCGTAGCTTATAAATAGGACCCGTTTTGCAAATGTATTTGTTTCGTTATGGCGTTTTCGTGCTCTATCTGTGCTTCTTCGTTATTCGAATGTGGCTTTATTTTGTATAACCGCGAAAAACTTTTAGAATATCTAGAGGCGCATAAACTAGTCAAGATAACTATAAAATGCCCAAAATGTAGTGCGAATTTACATTTTCCCGAAAATTTTGCTGGGTATGTCGCAACCGCTCTTTTCTTGAAGAAATTTTCGAGTATCAAAGAGCGGTTCCACGAATTTCTGCTAGCCGCAGCAGAATTATACTCGCCCGCTTAAAGTAAGTATTGTTTATCATTAGGTTAGTTTATTTCTGACAGTATAAAGCTGCTCGTGGGGGCGATTCCACTGCGGGGAGGACCACCCTACGATGATCCTGAGTTTCAATCAATTGGGGGGGTCTGGGGGGCGCAGCCCACCAGTATATACTCATATACAAAAAAATATAACGCCGTGATTGTTTACATCTGACGCTACCGTCTGACGTCATAAGACATAAATTGTAGCCTATAAATAGCGCCACCTACCGTGCGCCCCGAAACTAAAGTGTTACCGTTATCTATATTAAATGGCTTTCGTAGCCTTAGAACCTTAGGAGACCAGTGCTCTTTTGCGACCAGTCTTGATATTCCCCTCTGTCAAATGTTGTTATGGTTCAACGTATGAACCTATTATAAAATTTTATAAAACTACAAAATGCTAATTTTTGAGGTACTTCTTATCAGCAAGTTTATATATATATATTATTTTAGTATAGTTATCTATATTAACTGGTTTTTGTAAACTACTAAAATCCATTCGATTCAATGGAAATAGATTTTAGACGAAGTACCATATATAAACGGAATTAATATGACAGACACTGCTATCATATCTTAAATATGCATCTATAAAATAGCAAATTTTGTGTTTAATTTCTTCGGTAAAAACTAAAAGTTATAGAATGTTCAAAAGAAGGCACATTTTCGCAAACTAGTGTCTTTAGAACTGGGATAAAATGCCATAAGCTAATAATTAAAAATAGCATAGGATATTTAATCCGTTTTTGTTAAAATGTAAAAAGACGATAATGAATTATCACCAATAATGTAGCACCGGGATTAAAATGAAATTTTCAAATGGGAAAATAATTAACATAAATTAGAATTAATTATCAAATCGAGGCGTTCAGAAACGTATTTCAAAAACAATTTTACTTCTTAAACTTAAGGCTTAAGTTAATCAAAATGAGATCGTTGATAAAGTCAGTGTTTTAAACGCTAAATGAGCAACAAATATATAAAAAATATTAGGCTGAATACTTAAACACTTATTATTTAAGAAGCTCGGATATAAACTTCAAACAATGATCAACAATGTTTGAAAAACAATAATTGATGTAGTTGCTATGTTCATTAAACAAAAAAATTCATTAGAGACAATCTTAGATCTACAATATGCAGATGACTGTGCTTTTGTTGCACATACGCTAGAATCATTACAGGCTACACTAACAGCAGTAACAAATGCTTATAGAAGGATCGGACTCTCTGTCAACACTAACAAAACAGAAATACTTTCTCAATGGGCAAATGGTCTCCCTCACGATCCACCCATTTTCACTATTAACAACACTGACTTAACCAAAACCAATAATTTTAAATACCTCGGAAGCTATCTCTCCTACAACTGCAGCCTGGATAATGAAATCCAATATCGTTTACGGCAAGCTTCAGCCTCATTCGGTAGCTTAAGGAACAGAGTGTATGTGAACAATGACCTGATCTTGAAGACCAAAGTAGCAGTCTACAGGGCAGTATGTATCTCGACTCTAACATACGGATGTGAAGCCTGGACCACATACAGCCGCCATATGAAAATGTTGGAGGCCTTCCACATATATTGCCTTCAACGTATTCTGGGAATCACCTGGCGAGATAGGCTGACCCACAACCAAATATTTGAGAGAACTTCATGTACCAACATAGAGACTATTATTACACAAAACCAGCTCAGATGGCTTGGGCACGTAATAAGGATGCCAGAAGACCGGCTACCGCAAAAAATACTCTACAGCCAATTAAACGAAGGTCGACGTTCAGCTGGTGGCCAAAAGAAAAGATACAAAGACAATATTAAGGGAACTTTAAAGAAAATAAATAAAACCCCAGCAAATCTGGAAGACTTTGCCACCGATCAACATCTTTGGAGGACAATATGCCGTGAGGGGGCAGAAGAACTGGAAGATAGCATTAGACAATCAATAAATGAAAGACGTACAAGGAGACAGACCGTCAAGCTAACCCTGTACCACCCGACGTGAACTTTACCTGTCCTGTCTGCAACAAAGTGTGCAAATCAAGAATAGGACTACAGCCATCAACGGAGTCACCAATGATCCTGAGGAGAGCGTCGTCATCGGATACGATGGACTCCTATAAAGAAAAGAAAAAAAACAAAATTAACGTAACGCTTTTGGTCAGAACAATAAGTTTAAGAATTTAAGGCAATAATGAATAACCTAAGATTTGATCTCATATTGATCCCTGAGTGCATTAATTCTCAAGTACGCATTTTCCATGATGGGAAAGGTGACATTATTTTTTCTACTATTTAAATGAAATCTTTGATTTTTAAAAATTTCTAACTGTCTGAAATTAAATGCTAATTTACGGAAAGCTCTTATAAAGATTTCCAAAAAGGACTAAGCTTCTTCCAACGAGGCCCCACCCAAAACTCCCTGCTCTTAAATCTTTATGGGCATGTGACCTAGATTTGAATTATTTTGACTACTATGTCTGGAGCACCTTTGAGATAGAGAGTGTGAGAGAGAGAGGCAAGGAACGACACAGGATGTCCCACGGTCTAATATGGGTTCATACGTAATTGAGTCAGACCGGCAAATCTCGACCCTGTACTCAGGCAGGTATGCAACGAAGGAAAGGCAATGGCCTCCCAAAGTAAGAGTGCGACTTAATTACAGGTTGGCTATTCGAAAGGGGAACTCGTTTGCCAGATTCAACTCAGGAATTATTTAAGGAAACACCCCTACAAAAATAAGCTTTAATACAAGATAAATGGTTAACTATGAAAATTAGCACAAAGGTTAGATTGACAATGAAATTTATAGCAGGCAGGAATTAATGGAAGCTGGGCCCGGGAATTATTAATATATTCAACGGTTTAAATAATAGGAGTAAGATTACTAAATCTTTTCGTTATGCGATTATGGGGTCTTCTTAGTACTTGAGAGAATGAGGTGACTTACGAGGGTAGGATTCTGGATTACCTCGGATGATTGACTGGAGCGGAAGACCAGTGGCCAGGTCTTCGTAGAACTCAGGAAACTCAAACGGGTTTGCGATTACTCCGACTTCCGGGTGTGGGTAGGGGGGAGCGACCACTCGTCAACGGACGGCGTAGAATCTCCACGAAGACGCATGAGAAGAGGCGAGCCAAGGACTGTCTTCCGGTACGTAATAGAGAAGTGGTAATCTTCCTATGAACAGAGCGGATTACGGAGAGGATCTGCTCAAGAGATCGCGAAGAAGAAGCTCGGTTTGACTGGAGGAAAATATGCACTTGATCTGGGCGACAAGACTTCCTAACTCGCACTCTCTGATGAGAACTATGCATTTCATATTAAATAGAGGAGTTCGTCTGGAGGCAAAGGAAGGGGGAGGCGAGCGAATTCCCAATGGATAGCATGGCGTCAGACAATGCAAACAAAGGGGTTTCATAATCGCCGTTTTGACGAGGGAGACACCAGCGGCCAGACGGGCGGTCAACGCTATCAGATTGGGGGACGGTGGTCCTAAATGAAAACAAACATAGCTATCGCCTGTCTAGGCCTGATAAGAATTAAGCCACAAGGCGCGTTCGATTTCATACTTCCACCTAGAGCAACTAAAGATCCAACAATACCAAGGCGGCTTCCCAGCGACTTTGAAAACCCTATAGAAGCTGAAGTCACATTGCATGGACTTTTTCTTTACGCATAAAATAAACATGGTTAAAAAATAGTAAAATAATTTGCTTTTATAATTAAACTTTGTTTTTTATATTAAAATGTATTTTCAATACTCAATATCTTCAGCAACCTTATTGCACAAGGACTATACATATAGAGGGGGTCAAATAATTAACCGTAACGGTATAGAACAAGGCATTTTATAAAATTCCTTACTTCTACTAACTTCAGAATACCATGAAACCTACATAAAATAAAGCACATTTAATATTTAACAGAAAATAATATTAACTTATAAAACTAATGTAACGTATAATACTAGAATAAAACGTTATTCAGAACCAATGTAAAAAGTATTCATATCGTTATATGAGAAATACGAGGCGCGGTCAATAAGTTTTGCAATTCGGATATAAGAAAACGAGATATGAGGAAAAGTGTTTTATTATTTTTCAATATAACTACCCTCGACTTTAATGCACTTGCGCTACTTGTCCCTGACGCTTCGAACTCTCAACAACCAGAAATCTCCCGACTGCTGTTCAATCCGCTCCTGGACGACGAGCTGGACATCTTCATCGTCCCCAAACCGGCGTCCACGCAGTGCAGCCTTGAGCTGGCAGAATAAAAAGTAGTCGCTAGGGGCCAGATCTCGACTATAGGGGATAATGGTTGAGCTCCTCGAATCCGCACTCGCGCAGGGCAGCTTGTGCAAATCTGGCCTTGTGGACAGGGGCATTTTCGTGGAGGAGCAGGACACCGAGTGTCAACTTGCCGCGCCGCTTCTGACGGATGCACTTCTTCAACTCAGCCAGTTCTGCGGCGTAATATTGGCATGTGATGGTCCTTACAAGAGGCGCATAGTCCACCATCAACACTCCCTCAGAATTCCAGAAGATGGTGGCCATGATCTTCCCGACTGAGGGTTGGGTCCGGAACTTGATGGAGGTCGGAGAGCCCCTGTACTTTCAGTCCATGCTTTCGAGCTTGGTCTCGGGATCCCAGTGATGGACCCACGTTTCATCACCTGTCAATATGCGTGACTCGAGTCCCGCCGGGTCTTGGTTGTACAGGAGCAGCAGCTCCTCCGAACTTTGACGATGTTGAAGTCGATCATGGGGCGTGAGGTTTCTAGGGACCCAACGGGCAGAGACCTTGGTCATGGCCAAATTCTCTTGGATCATGTTGATAACACTTCCATGTGATATTCCAAGTTCTCGCTCGATTTCTTCGACCTTCACCCGTCCATTTTCGAGTATCATCCTCTCCACAAGGGCCACACCGTACTCATTGATCACGTCTGACGGGCGTCCTCGACGGAGGTCATCTTCAAGGGATTCACAACCATGGCAGAACTCCCTATTCCAGCGAGCAATGGTTGCATAGGAAGGGGCGGTGTCGGTGTACACTGCAGCCATGCGTTCATGGATCTCTTTTGCATTCTTGCCTTCCTTGGTCAAAAATTTGATAACTGCACGGTGCTCAACCTTCTCCATTGTTAAAAAAATTGTGACTGACGATCTACGATCAGCTACTGCTTCTTAATTAGACGAGGCTGGAGCGTGCGGCTGCAGGTCCTGACTTTCATAACTTGTCCTAACACCCACACAAACAGCCATCCCCCTTCCTCTGTTTTCCTCTACCGATTCGCTAAACTTATTGACCACCCCTCGTAGAGTAGATAATTTGTGGATAATTCTTTGTTAACCAGAACAGCTTTTAAATATCTCTTGTGAGAGGAAACAAGTTTCTTGCACAAATTAGCTGAGATTTTCCCCTATTCCTAAACACATACTCGGTTTAAATCCCCAAGATTGAAGAGCTGCCTTTCTCTAACTTTATTTTCAACACTTTTCAAAGATATTCTACGTGATTCAAGTCTGGATACTCACTAGGCCACTAAAGAACATTAATACGATGAATATTGAGCCTCTCAATTTTGAGGAATGACGTATGATAAGGGTAGTTATCGTGCTGAAACCCAATTTTTGCCCATCTTGAGTATTCTGGTTGAGCTACTGAGATGCTTTTCTAAACTTTGCAATATTCCTCTGAGTTCATCTTCCCCTTTATGGTGTGAAGATTTGGTATACCTACCGATGAAAAACAGTCCTAAACCATTATGCTACCCCGCCTATGCTTCCCCTTTGACAGGCTGTTGTTCCATTTCTAGGCAGCATATGGTTCACGCCAAACAAACTTATGGTATTTAATGCCGGATATTTTTATTTTCAGTCGCATGCGACTCTATATTTTAATATGTCGGTCAGTCGGTCCCCGTTTTGCTTTTTATTTTTTTGGTAATAAAATTGTAACTATTCAGCCGATTCTAACGAAGTTTGAAACCCCTATGTTGTTTTACATTCTCTTTCGAATTATTTAATTGCCCAGGTCACTCCAAGGTTAGCCCGTGAATTATTTTGTTTTAGCTATAACATCATAACTATGAGGCCAATTCTAACCAATATTGAAACCATTATGTTGTTTTATATTCTCTTTTGAATGATAGAATAGCTAATGTTAGCCGGGAATTATTTGGCAATAACATCTTAACTTTTCAGTAGATTCTAACGAAATTCGAAAACCTAATTTTGTTTTACATTCTCTTCCAAATGATATATCTACCAAGGTTCTCTCAAGGTTTGTCCGGGAATTATTGAATTTTTGTAGGTCGTAAGGTTATAAATCAGAACAAGAAAGAGCACGCGACTTTGGTCAGCAGACCTTGTTCTTTCATCTGACCAAAGTATTTTGTGGAAATAACAGTTTTCTTTGTGTACATATCACTGGTAAACGTTTTGCGAGCTTCATCGTGCTTCTTCTTCACTATTGGAACGCTTCTTTGCAAGTTACTTGCTTAGTATTTCTCTTTGCAATATGTTGCATACTCTCTGCTGAGTGACGCTGACGCTGGTGGATACTAGTTCTAAAATCAGTTTTTCCTTTGTGCTCTAGCATCCTTGTTCACCATTGTCACCAGTTGGGAGGATGCACGATGTGTCATTTTCCCTGAAGCAGCTGTTATTATTTTGCCTCTGACGGTTCCTCCTACCCCCCTAATTCTCACTGATGTATTGCACATAGATTATCTCGTAGACATATGAAGCTGTCCAGAAAGCTTTCTGTAATATTTGTCAGCCCTGTGCTCTCTTATAACGGTGCTTTAGGCTTATAAAGAAGGTTCTCTAAGGTTTGACTTAATAAAAGACTGATAATGTTTTACTAAATGGTTGCTTGTGGCAACGCCGGCCTTGACACGTAACTTCTCATAGATGTGTATAAATGTTTGGGAGCTATACATACACGCTTAGAATCATAATTATAGATCAGAACATCATGTAACCCCAAATAAATTTATAATATTTTTAGGTTACGGATATTTTTTTGTATACATGGAATAATCAAAGTTATCAAGATGATGTTGTTAAATGTGATCACATTTTCAAATTATTCAAATTGACTGGTAAGTTTTATATTTTCCAAGCTTCATTGGTAAAAGTGATGAATTTGGCAACTATATAAAATTACCAGTAAATTTGGATAATTTTCTAAAGTTTATTACATTCAAGATACATGATAGCGTATATTAATAATTACGGGTAAATTTTAATAGTTTTCTTTTTATTAAATTTAGCATAACGGAGACACCGACATACCAGCCTTGATTGTTCTATGTGAAGGCAATCGCGGAACCCGGTTCACACGGCCCAAATTAAACACACACAAAAAATGTATAGAAGAGCATGGATCTAAAGACCTACCAGAAATTTACCAGAATATATCAAAACGGTGCTAAATTACATCAATTATTTACATCAAAATCAAAATTAAATAAATTGACTGCTAACAAATTATATGGGGGTGCATCAAATAAGAAAACTCACAAATGCTTATCACCATCTAACGACCACAAGTCGTTCTAACCAAAATAGATATTCGCGCACACAAAATTGGGTTCTATGAATAATTTGCTTAAAGCCGAAACGACACGTGCCGTAAAAGATGAAATAGGCTACGCTACTCTAGTGACAGGTGTTCCGAAATAACCTCTCTGTCTTACGTCCCTTACCCGAAGGCCCAAAGTTTCACGAATAAAACTTAATTTATTTAAAAGGGAGTAAGAAGAAAGAAATACTCCAAAATACCTGAGACCGGAGCAGTGAAGCAATAACTCACGTCGGAAACCTAGGCGAAAGAGGCTCGGCGATGATGAGTGAATTCGACCCAAATCCACAGGAGTGAAAGCGATGAGGGTCTTTGGCAAGGAGAAACCCTCAGACGGCGATATCGGGGCAAAAGGCGTCGATACCACGAGAACGATGACTCGAAGTCCTAACGATCTGAGAGAAGGAATTCGAGATGACAAAATTCCCCAAAGAGGAGATAGCGAGGTGAGTGAAGGAGAGCTTTCACGTACCCAATGTGAACGGCTTCCCAAAGGACAACATTTGCAAACGTAACTGGAAAAGCACAATTCGATGCAACCAACAAAGGCGCAGCGACAACGTTTTCAGGAATCAATGGCAAAGATCTTCGCTGCACGAAGGAATCCAGTACGGGTCTCCAAAAATAAACAACGTCAAGGCAAGTGACGGAAAACGATTCAGCGGAGCAATCAAGGCAGAATCCTCGCAACAGAATAAATTAGGACGACTCACAGCTCCATTTATATCCTTCAGTCCGAAGGGTGAAAAGGGAAGTGGGGCACAAGGGGGGGGGGAATGAGTCGCTTTCCCTAGGCAAATTAGACTGGTAAGTTACAGAAGTTTAGGCAAAAACGGGCAGCCTGGAAGCGGGTTGACCTGCGATTAAACACCGTAAACTATGAAGAGAAAAGGGTAGGCATGGGAATACAATGGCCTACCCTGTACACCCTGCCAGTATTAATAAACAACCTAGAATGATATCACTCCATAGAGATAAAACAATACGAAGGAAATAAAACATTCACTCATTTTATGAGATATCTGTTTCCAAATAATCACGTTTATATAAGGTAAAGGCAAAAAGCCTCACTTATGGCGATTAAAGAAGTCAGAGAAAAGTTATGGACAACCGTGTTACACATGTAAACGAGTTACGACTCCATTATTGGAAAGTAAGAAAACTTTGTCAACCTTTTATCTAGTATAATGTGTTGCAAACTAAGTATCGAAATATTAAATCTAAAAATTAATTCAAACCTTTTAATTTGTGCTAACAACCTATATTATGCTATAATTCCAATAGTTAGAAAGAATGATAAATAGAAAATTGAAATGAAGGAAACGAGACAAAAATAACAGGATCAAATTTCTCATGCTAATAAGTCAGCCAACATTTGGATCTTATCAACCAAATGTTATAAATAAGGCTTTGTATTTATTGTTTACTTAAAGTTTTACAATATTATTATAGTAAAAATAAAAATATTTACTATAATATTATAATTACACGAAAATTATTTACTATATTATAATAGTAAAAGTCATAATATTCAATATATTATTTTGCCAAATTTATAAAATATTTACTATCATAATAACACTAGTAAAAATATTTACTTAATTATTATGATAAAATTCATAATATTTACTATCTTATAACCCCCAAATAAAAAATATTTACTATATTATTATAATACAAGTGAAAGTATTTACCATACCTTTTTATTTACTATATTATTGCAATAAAATAAAATTATTTTCAATTACAATAACACAAATCAAAATTCTTTTCCCTTTATCTGTCTCACATAGGTTTATACCTTATCCTCTGCCGGAATATTTTCAGACCAATACCTTTTCTTAGGGATAAAAGGGATAAAATATAACCTGAACCTAAAGAATAAATAATTTAATTTCGTTCAATAGATTTATCGGTTGTCATGGTGAAGGCTTGTGATGCAGATGAAGACACCTCAGGGAAAATGCACGTCTCACTTACTGCTTTGAGAAGAATGTGATCAACGAATAAACTTGAAAATCCATTTTTGTTGTCAACTCTCGAATAGATGAACTCAAAACTGCTATATGCTGTTTAGACAGAGAATTTATACCAGGAAATAGACTTTAAGTATTTACTAGTGGTGGAATAGGTTGGGAAGGTAGGTTTTACTGATTATAAAAAGGGCAAATGGTGTTTTCTCCGCTAAGTTTAGAAATGAACTTTTTCAAAATGAGATGAAGTTTGGCGAATTGAAGAATAGAAAAATTCCAGATTGGTTAAAACAATAAGTGGTCTCGTAAAGATCAAAAGATCGAGCAGCTTCCAGCCTTTCATTCCAGGAAGGAGCAACGGAAATGAGTTCCCTAGAGATCAAGTCGTCATAAAGGTACTAACAATAAAAAAAAAGGGCTCTAGGAGTAGAAATTGAAAAAAATATTGTGAAATTTTGATGTAATTAAACGAGTTTTTCTCAAGAAAATACAAAGGGTTTGGTATTTCTTTCTCTAATTTTGCTCGCTACTGAAATTTAATAGAGGTGTAGTTTCTTTCAATGTCAAACTAAAGTCCAATAATTTAGGGAAATGGAGTGGAAAGATTTTGACAGATTTTCCAAAGATAAGAATTTTGGAAATATACTTAAATTTCCGAGTTTAATTTCCCCAAACTGGTTCCAATGTTTGTTCTTTTCGCAAACATAGTCTGGATTTATTTTGGAATTCTTCAAAATTTTTTGGATGAAAGGACCGCGTAGGTTTTCTTTCCTCTTAATACTTGTTTATGCGAGGATCGATAAATATTTTCCCAAAGTTTTTTCTCACTCTATAGTGGGGGTCTGGATAAATTTGAATTTTTAAGAACCTGTTTTATTTTGTATTTACTTATTCATATAGGTTTCAAATGATTATTATCCCTGAAGTCATAGCTACTAAAGAATTTTCTTATTTTTTCCTATCTCACTCATTCCAAGCCCAAAAGTAAACACAGTCGCGTGCTCTCACTTATACTGATTTATGAACATAGGACCTTCAAAAGTTTTAGTAATTCATGGACTAACCTTGGGAGGAACTTGACAATTATATCATTCGATAGGAAATGTAAAACAACATAGGTATTTGATGTTTCGTTAGTATCGGCCAAATAGTTATGAAGTTATTGCCACATGACTTTGTCAATTATATCACTAGAAATAAAATATTGAAAAACATAAGTGTTTCAAATTTTGTTAGAATCGGCGGAATAGTTAGGATGTTATTACCAAATAAATCCCTGGCTAAACTTGGAAGGACTTTGGCAAATATATCATTCGAAAGAGAATGTAAAACAACTTAAGGGTCTCAAATTTCCTTAGTATCTACCGAAAATTTATGATGTTATTGCCAAAACAAAATAATTTTCCGGATAACTTTGGGTGGTGTAGGTGGCGGTGGTGTTGTTGTAGGCGGTGGTGTTATAGGTGGTGGTATTGTAGGTAGTAGTGTTGTAGGTAGTGGTGATGTAAGTGGCGGTGATGTATTAGTGGCGGTGTAGTTGGTGGCGATGTATGTGGTGGTGTTGTAGATAGTGGTGTAGGTGGCGGTGTAGGTGATGGAGGTGGTAGTGATGTAGGTGGTGATATAGGGGGTGATATAGTTTGTGGATGTGGTTAGATGTTTCTGGTGTAAGTGGTGGTGGCGTAGTTGGTACAGGTGGGAGTGGTGTAAGTGCTGGCGGCGTAAGTAGTGGCTGTGTGGGTCGTGTAGATGGTGGTGCTGTAGGTGGTTTCTGTTGTATAGGTGGTGCTGGTGGTAGATGGTAGTGTGGGTGCTGCTGTTGTAGGTGGTCATGGCATTAGATTGTAGTATAGGTGGTGGTTCTGTGGCTGGTGGTGTAGGTGTAGTAGGTGGTGTAAGTGGTGGTTGCGTAGGTGTTGATGGTTTAGGTGTTTGTGCAGGTGTTGGTGTAGGTGTTAGTGGTGTAGGGGGGCAGTGGTGTGGGTGGTGCAGGTCGAAGTTGTTTGTACGTGGTGTCGGTGGTAAAGGGATGCTGGTGTTGGATGGCTGTCTAGGTAGTGTACGTTGTGCTGGTTCAGATGGTAGTGGTGTAAGTGTGGTGTTCTACGTGGTGATGTAGGTGGTTGCGGTGTAGGTGGTGGTGGCGGTTTAGGTGGTTTAGGTTGTGTAGGTGATGGTGGTGTAGGTGGTAGTGGTGCAGTGGGTAGTGTTCAATGATGGTGTAGGCGGTGGTGTTGTAGGTGGTGTTGTAAGTGGAGGTGGTGTAAATGATGGTGGTGGAGGTGGCGTCAATTTAGGTCGTGTTTGATAGCTGGTGGTAGTGAACGTGGTGAAAGCGACGGTGGTGTATGTGGTGTAAGTGATGGTGGTCAAAATGGTATATGTGGTGTAAGTGATGGTGGTGTAGATGGTATATGTGGTGTGTGATGGTGGTGTAGATTGTATATGTGGTGGTGGTGTAGGTAGTTTAGGTGGTTGTGTTGTAGGTGATTAGGTGTTGGTGGTGGTGTAGGTGTTGTTGTAGGTAGTGTTGTAGGCGGTTTCAACAGTGGTGATGTAGTTGGTGGCGGTGAAGGAGGTAAAGGTTTAGCTAATGTTGGTGTAGGTGATGGTGGTGTAAGTAATGGTGATGTATGTTGAATGGTGTAAGTGGTCTAGGTGGTGGTTTTTTAGGTCATGATGGTGTTAGTGGTGTATGTGGTGGTGATGTAGGCGATGTACATGATCGTGCTGGATTGGTGTACGTGGTGGTGGTATTTTTAGTGGAGGTGTGGGCGTAGGTGGTTTATGTTGTGCAGTCGGTGGTGGTAGTGGTGTAGATGGTGTAGGTGATAGTTGTGTAGATGGTGGTGTAGGTTGTTTAGGTGATGATTCGAAGAAGAAGGTAAAAAAACATAATGGTTTCGAATTTCTTTAGAATCAGCCGAATAGTTACAATGCCATTACAAAAACAAATAAAAAAAAACGGGCACTGACCGACATAGTGAGATGTAGAGTCGCCCCTGACTAGACTCGCTCGCGACTAAAAACAAAGTTTAAACACCCTTAATTCTTTCGAGGAGAATTTTAGCCTCTCGTTACTAACATTTAGGGATCAAACATTTTATATTGATTTCATAATTATCATTTGTTCTTGCCGTCTCCACTTTTAATTCATTTTTAATTGTCGTTATTTATTATATTTCGTTTTCTCCTTAGCCTTTCTTTTGTTTTAATTCCTTCCACCGTCGTTTCTTCTTATTTTTCGCTTATTGAGCAGTTTTAGCAAATGACGTAACAAAATTCTGAGGAAGCCGTGTAAGGGATAGAAACAAAACCAAGAAGAGATCTCTAGGATGAATATAATAAAATTAGTAATTAAATTAGAATTAAGTAGGAAAACCTACCCTTATAAGATAAAAATACTTTTAGAGATGACAAACCTCCCATATTATTTTGAATTTCCATATCTCCCACAGTTTTCCTTTTCGACCTTTCCAAACTCCTTCTGGCTTCCATAGCTTTACCCTTTTTGAAATTGATAACTTTAAGAATGAGACTTGATGGCTAGAAAATGTGAATACTTAGTTACCTAGCAACATTAACAAACCCTCTCCAACGCAGGTAAGAGCAACATAGACATACTTCTAAACATACTCTAAACCATTCCTTGAAAATGGTAATGGTTTGATGACGATGACCCCATTATTCTTTACAAGGACGAATCATTATTCTAAACATGTACATGGAATGTCATTTAAAAAACTCTACAATATTGCACAAAGTACAATAGAAGAATTTCTCCTAAAGGATCAGCTTTCCTCTTCCAATTTTTGGATCTCATTTGCGTCATATTACTTTCATCAAAGACGCAAAAAAAACAATTCTCGTCGAATTTTCGATTTCTGAAAAAGAAATTGAGGCATTTGCAAACACAGCTAAAGAAAACAACTCACTTTCATTTGAATCGAAATCAGCGAAAATTGGGTTTTCTTATCAGGAACTGTAAATGTTTTCGTCTTAAAGGTTGGTGAAAGTGAAATGTTTGGTATGTGGTAGTTATTATATTTACATACATGTTTGTGTTTTTACCTTAGATACTCAGTTATTTAAATGGATAAAAAGAATTATTTTGTGAGAAGCAAAAAAATTCCATGAACATCTAGCGTTTTTGGATGGCAGCACTTGTATGTATTTAAAAGATTTAACTGTTTAAGGGAACGATTAAATACACTCCTTTGACTTAAATTGAGCTGGGAATTGATAAAGTTTCCAAAATATCACGTTTTATTCTGGCTGTAAATTATAATAATTTAATTGGAGCAAGAATAAACAAACGTTCCATGAAATAAACCTAATATTTTATGCAAATAATTTCTATTTTGAAAGTAGCTATTAGGTAGTTAACTTATATGCATGATAATATTCTTAAAAATGATATTAAATATATTACATATTATTCCTTCTAGTGAATTAAGAGATGATTAATTCTAGAATTTATAACATGATCAATCATTTAAATTCACGGACCCGGAAAATGTAAACAATAGTGTGTTCTAATAGTGTCTGAGCCAAGAACTAAACATGACACAGTAGCGTCAAAGGGTGATTGTGTCTTTCCAGCCAGTTATCTATCCAGTAGCGATTCTTTTTCCCTACCTTCAGTTCCTGGTCTCATTTGGTTAATTCTTCTTTGTTAGTTTTGAGGGGCTTTATTTAGCTCATCTCCTCAGCCCAATTTAAACGCATTGGCGTTTACAGATGATTGCCTGTTGTCAATATTATTATACTTGGATAAATTTAAATCTGGTCTCAAGTGCTACTTATAAAGTGCATACAAAGTAAATTAAGGTTTGTAACTATATACATGGTTTTATGGTTCTATATATCTCCCTTGACCATTTTTCCTTATTGTGTTTTTGCTTGTTGGAATATGACCTTACCTCCCCCATATCATTACTAAAACACACTTGTAATTTTCTGCTTATCATCGTTTTTCCCAGAGACTTTTAGCACTCAGCCCATTATTATTTGTCATGTGGGCAAATAAAATAAATCCTAAATTAACTTTTATTCATGAATAAATCAATGATCATTATTACTATCAAATCTAAGTTAACGTTTTAACAATAAAATTAATAAAAATATACAATTGTGTACAATTCATTATTTACATCTGTACGCACTCACACTAATCTCATTCCTTCCCTTCTCTTCCTCTTATGGAATATTGGCTTCTAGGGAATCTAGGGTTGTTTTATTAATTTTATTGTTAAAACGTTAATTCAGATTTAATCGTAATAATGAGCGTTGATTTATTTATAAATAAAAGTTAATTTAGGATTTATTTTATTTGGCCACATAGCGAATAATAATAGAGGAGATCTCGGTATTTAGTTCATCATTCTTAAATTGATTGGCTGAAGTCGTCAAAGCGCTTTGAAGGGAAAAACAAATAATCGATATGATGCTGAGAGTGAGCAGAGCGCAACTTTCTACGTTCAATTTCTTATCTAGGAGCAACCTGCTCCACAAGGGTTGCAAACGACATGATCCATATAGGTTGCAAATGACATGATCCATATATGTTCCTAGATGACATGATCAATATAAGTTGTAAATCACATGATCCATATTAGTTGTAAACGGGATGATAATTAGTATTGTAAGCGACATGAACCATATAAAGTTCTAAATAACATGATCCATATAGGTTTCAAATGACACGATCCATATATGTTCTAGATAACATGATCAATATAGTGTAAATGACATGATCCATATAAGTTGTAAACGGCATGATACTTAGTATTGTAAGTGATATAAAGCATATAAAGTTCTAAATGACATGATCCAAATGAGTTGCAAATGACATGATCTTTATGTCTACCAAAATTGAAAGAAGAATCACGACTCAGTGGCCAAGTGCGAAAACACCCAAACCTCTTTTAACAATATTTTTTGATGACTTGGCTTTTCTTTTTTTCATTATTGACCCAACAGTAAGAACTCGATCTTGTTGTTTTTTTTGCCACCTTAAATACATCGTTCTCCAGTTTTTAAAGCATCCTTTCTTTCAGCACAACTTGTTTAGCGTTTCTTCTGTGAAATGGATCCTTCACACAATCTGATGCAAATTTTAAAGAAATCTCGTTGCATTTTGATGCAAATTAAAAGCGCATTTTAAAGTAACTCTAGATTTTGGTATTCAGTTTCTGTACTTTTCAGCAGTACTGATAAATATTCCATTACATTATACATTAATTCTATTATTTTTTATATCTTTATTTCAAAGTATTAACCTCATTATCACCAGGAGCTCTCGCTAGCCTAGTGGAGACGGCGCTGGATACCTGAGGTCGAGGCACATAATATTCAGCTTCGTTACGAGCTTGGCGCCCATTGTGCGAATACGCTAATGCTGACTCCTGTTGGGGTATGTAACCCTACACGCATCATCATGCACATAATCTCTAGTAACACCGCTAACATTTCCATTACCGTCTTAGAAAAAAACATAGACTTACCTTTGTACCAAAACCCTGCCGATGAGGTACTGTGTGCTATATGGGTACAAAGATATCCACATACCCTTCAAGCGGATCGAGTGTCCATCCTAGGTGATCACGAATGGTCCCATCATCACTGGTTGTTGTCAAAAACACAAAATACGAATATTTACGTGTTAGTTTTTTTTAATAACTTTGAATTAAAATGGAAAAGTAAAACTGTTTGAATGATATTTACTTTCCTTAGAATCGGACGAATAGTTATGATATTATTGCCAAAACAAAATAATTCATGGGCTAACCGTGGGAGAACCATGGAAGTTATACCATTCGTAAAGAAATGTAAAACAACTTAAGGGTTTTGAATTTCGTTAGAATCAGCCGATTAGTTACAATGTTATTAAGATACAAAAGAAAAGCAAAACGGAGACTGACCGACCGACCGACATAGTGAGATATAGAGTCGCCCGCAACTAGGAGTTCAGAAAATTTCTAAACATTTATTCATGGCTGCTTTTTTTTAAGATTTAAATTTTAATCTTAGTAACTAAGCGCAAGCTCCCCCCTTAGGGAGGCGTGGCGAAGCCATTGCCTTATTTATTTAAAAGTTATCGCTACATGTAGAGGAGCTTTAGCATTCAGGATGTTCGGGCTAAATTTGACGACTTGCATTAAAGAAGTAAAACATAATATCTCAGTCAAAAATCAATGTATTTAATTCTTTGAATTATCATCTAGATTATGGCTGAAAGAACAGTTAACTGAAAGTAGAACACAACTTCTAATACTGCCTCAAAATGTCTCTGGAAACTGGTTCATGCGTTCCTCACTATATTCCTGGTAGGTTTTTAGAACACATTAATCTTGGCCACCAGCTCTGAATGGGGTTGCAAGCAGAGAGTTTGGTATTTTTATTTATCGACCCCACACAGTAATCCATGGGTTTAATCAAAATCGAAAGAACTAAGAGGCATAAAGTTAGGGGTGTTTAGGTCGTAGAAGTTCTCCGACAACCATTTATGACTCTCTTGGGAGGTATGTTGATCCTACTAGCAGCAACCTTCTCCACCCAAGGTTTAACTGCAATATACAGAAGCTCCTCATAGCCGTTTGAATTTAGTCTAAGCCTTTGTTCTAACATTTGGAGTGACATGTCGTCACCCTTACTGGAGACAGACAGACCATCTTAGTTTGGATGAGCTTGGTTTTCATAATATGTGGAACGTCGCCTGTATTAGAGGCAAACCACCTGTTGTTTGGGGGTTGCTATATTGGTCTTGGCTAAAGTTCTTTTCATCCGGGAAGAACCAGTTCGTTCCCGGCTTAAAAGGATGCTTAAGCTTGTTTAGGAGCTTCTTTGACTCCCTCAAGTGAATCTCCTTAACCTTTGTTGTCAGAAATTGTTCCTTTTAGCCTCCTGTACGAGTGCTAGCGAAGGTGCTCATTCAGGGACAGCTGCAGGGTGGTGACTATATCTTCTAACTGTCTTGCCAAAGCTGGCTTTTCTTGCTCAAGTCTTTCATCACCTTATAACTTAGTTGGATTCACTCCGTCGTGAGGAATCAGTCAGTTCGCCTAGTGTGTTCCTTTCTGCTAGCCTGTCTTCGTTGTCTCTGTTGCAGTTGCCCATGCCACATCTTCCATCCTTTACAGGATTAATAGTTCATTGAGCACCAATCATGACGTCGCAATTTTGATAACTGATGCGAGTCATCATGCTTTCTTCCTCCATGTCAGCTAACGTTTTCTCAACTAAAGCTATACTCCGACTTTGACTCTTTTTCTGAAATAAGGCGCCATTAAATATCTTCAAATTTAGCTAGAATACTGTGCATATGTAATTCCTAATCATTATTGGTAATTGTTTGATTTTCATGAATAAATCCTTTTTATCGGAAGTGCTTTCTATAAATTTATCCAGAAAGTAATGTTTATTATTTTAATTTTATAAGTTTGAAATAATTACGGAAATTGATTATTTAGTCGAGTATGTATTTTATATTTGTATTATTACCCATCTGCCAATGGTCATAAATATTCATAATGCCTAATTTATAGATATCAAAAATGTCTTGAAGCCAAAATTTAGCTAATGCTGAATTTTAATGCATCTAATGATGCATACTGTTGACAACCAATCAAAGGTGTTAGAAATAGCCATAACAACAAGGAGTAACAACAAGGAAAGAAGGTACCCTAGGAGACCTTACGGTCCATTCAAAGAGGGTACCTTTGGACTAGCAATTGAGCAGGCACATGGCTGCTCAATTGTTTTGCGTCCATAAACGGCCATTTTTCAAGACTGTCTAGTCTTGACTTGAACTGGTCAACAGATTCACTGTTGAAAACTTCCACTGGAAGTGCGTTCCACTTACCGCAGATACTGTAAGTGAAAAGATTTCCACAGAGATTGCGGTTGTAACGCTTCAGTTTAAGTTTGAAGCCGTGATTGCGCGTTCTTTTCTCACTCAGTGTGAAAATATCCTGGTAGTCAACATTGTCGAGCCCTCGAAGTATTTTGAAAACTTAGATGAGCTGACCACGCAGTCTACGGGGTTCCAGCGAGAACAGATTTAATTCCCTTAGTCTATCCTCATAACTTTTATGTCGGATAGAGGGAATAAGCTTGGTTGTCCTGGCTTGTACACGTTCCAACCTTGCGATATCCTTTCAAAACGAACGACTCCAAAATTGTACGGCATATTCCAGGTGCGGCCAAACGAGGGAGTTGTACAGACAAAGTAGTATCTCCTTGTTACGGTATCGAAACTGGCGCTTTATGTAGCCTAACATCCTTTGGGCTTTCTTCTCTGCCTCGATGTACTGTTTCGAGAACTTGAGGTCACTAGTGATAGTTACACCCAAGTCCTTCTCAGTGTCACTCGATTCAAGAGCAGTACCCTTAAGGATATACTGAGATTAGGGGTTTCTGTGGCCGATATGCATCAATTTGCATTTGTTTACGTTAAAAGGCATTTGCCACGTGTCCGACCACTCCCCAAGCTTCCCAAGATCTTCCTGCAGGTGGGCAGTATTTCCATCCTTTGCAACGTTCATACCAAGCTTGATATCGTCGGCAAATTTGGAAATCTTGGCAACCATGTCACCGTCCGTGTCGTTGGCGTAGATGATGAATAGTAGTGGTCCCAGGACAGAACCTTGAGACACCCCGCTAGTAACGGGCGTCCACTCAGAAGACTGTCCATTTACCACCTTTCGTTGCCGTCTGCCACTTAGCCAGTTCTCGATCCAGCCGGCTACTTTTGCGTCTATGCGCAGCGCTCGCACTTTCCGGAGAAGGCGGCGGTGTGGTACCTTATCAAAGGCATTTTGAGAGTCTAAGTACACCACATCCACCGCCTTGTCCCGATCGGGCTCATTGAAGACGAAGTTAAGAATTCTACAGGGTTCTTCATGCATGACCGTTGTCTTCGGAAGCCGTGCTAGGAACTCCTCAATAGCAGGTTGGACTCTAAATAGGAGGTCATTTTGTTCACCATCATGCTTTCCATGGGTATACCGACTATCGAAGTCAGACTGATAAGACGGTAGTTTGACGATTGGCTTCGGTCTCCTTTCTTCAAGATAGGAGTCACTTCCGCTTCTCGCCAGTATCTAGGAACGCATTCGGTCCGGATCGACATTTTGAAGATTGCGTTCAAGTGTCGTGACATTTGATCGCGCATTTGGGCCAGGTGACTTATTCATCATTAGGTCAGTGATCTTCTTTTTTATTTCCCCTTCGGTAAAGAACATATCCTCCAGCTTTTTCCCCGAGTAGGGATCCATTGGCTGGGGGATGGGAACACACTCTTCAGTAAACACTGAAGAGAATTAGTCGTTGAGGAGGTTAGCATTTTCTGCATCTAAGTGCTTTAATGCCCCCTCCTCATTTCTCAAAGAGCCAATCGTTCGACGGATTAGTTTACGGCTATTTACATATCCAAAGGACTCGTTGGGATTCTCTTTACAGAGTCTCGCCACTCGGAGTTCCTCAGACTGCTTAGCCGCCCTTATGCTGGACTTCACTCTCCTGGCTAGCCTTCGGTATTCGTCAAAGTCCCCCGAGATCTTCGATTGCCGGTACACAGTTCTCTTTTTCCTAAGCAGTTGGCCGATTTCTCGATTAAACCACTTAGGTTGAACAGAAGACCGACGGGGACATTTCAGAGGGATGAAACGTGTATGAAGACTCATGAAGGTGTTTCTGAAACTGTTCCACGAGTCTTCAACAACATTGCACATTTCTAGCCTCACGTCCGTCAGTCCAGCACGAAGACCAGCAAAGTCTGCTCTTTTCAAATCGAGTTTCTTCGATTTACTAGTTGCAGGCCCTGCCTTCGGAACTTTAAATACAAATCTAATTAGTCGGCGTTCACTCTCACCGAGCTCTTCGCCAACAGAGAGGTCCTCAACAATGTCATCCTCAGAGGTGAAAACCAAGTCGAGGATATTGTCTCCTCTCGTTGGCTCTTTCACCCATTGAGTCAGGAACTCGTTGTTCGCGAACTCCAGGAGTAGTGCCTTCTCGCCACAGGGTTTTCTGGTTTCCCAGTCAACTTGTTTGTTGAAATCCTCCATGACGATACACACTGTGTCTTTGACAAGTTCTCCTAGTAGCTGGTGCAGATCTCTGTCCTTTTCAATGAGTTGGGCAGGAGGTCAATAAAGCACCAGGGTTTTGTATTTGGCAGGACCTATCTCTAGGTCAACACCTAGTAGTTCATGGTCGGATACGATGTTGCAATCCGTCGAGTTGAAGGTATACTTGACGTACAACATCACACCGCCACCCTCTCTGTCTGGCCTATCTTTCAGGAAGAGCTGGTAACCGGGAATGGTGAATTCACCTTCAAAATCTCGGCTTGAGGTTTTTATCCACGACTCCGTTATGGCCACCATCTCAGGTTCCTCTGTTGCCACGAGGCCACGGAGCTCAAGAAACTTATTCCTGATTGCCCTTGCATTGAACAGAAGAACTTTGAGGGAGTCCCCCAGTGTAGGACTCCCTACACTCTTCCGTTTCCCGGCTTCTTTTGTGTGGCAGTACCCCTAAGAACGTCGTTCCAGGAGTGACACGGGCATACTGTCTTATGTCCGCCTTCACTCTGGGTCGGACGCTCCTCTGCGTCCGCTCTACGACATCCTGGATTAAGTTACAAAGTACAGCCTTTCCCTTGAATAAAAGGTGCACTTTGTCCCTTTGGTAAAGGTCGTTTCGACCGTAAAAAGTGCGGTAAGGGTCCAGAAAGAAAACCGCCTCCGCCGTACAAAGGTCAGACCTGCGCTGGTTCAAAGTCACGTTCCTTGAGTGAGCTGTCCGGCTAGGACCTCTTCTTAGGAGCATCCCTAAAACGACCCGTTTGCGAGTTCTCAATCCGCAGTCGTCCACGGCTTCCATGACCGTGTTGAGAATTTTCTCGCTGGGGCCTACTTTGCTTCTTCGGATGTAGTGGTCATTTCCACTCACCATCAGGGCAACGAATGAATTCTCGGAGATCTGAGATTTCTCAGCCTCTACCCTGATGTGGTGGTTCCCCCGTCCTGGCTGGCAGCATACCTCCACACTAGTGCGAAGGCGAGCCGCTAGCAGGGGCTGCAAACCTTGTGCTTGGGAATCGCCCACAAGGGTAACCCTCGGACATTTCCGTGCAGAGGTTTGAGGCTTTCCTTCCGGAAGCGAACTCTCAGGTCCCTCTTTCTTCTCCATTTTATTTTTCTTGTTCTTCTTTTTCTTTTTTTCCTTTTCTTTTCATCTTTTTCCCCCTTATCTTCCTTTGTTATATACTCTTCTGTTTTTATCTTTTCCTGTTCTGCTTCAACTTTCTCTTCTTCAGCTTCTACTTTATTTTCTAATTCAACCTTCTCTTCTTCCTGTTTCTTTCCTTTCTTTTTATTTTTCTTCAAGGGTTTATCCGTAGCATGCTGACCTAGCTCTGGGGGTAATACTGCAGATGCAGTGTTTACTACAGGGCTTGACGTTAGCTCTGCTATTCTAACCTCTAGCCTGCGAATCAGTCCGGCGTGTTCAACTTCTAGGTTGTTTATTTTCTTCTCCAACTTCCTATACCTTTCCTCGGAAGCCCTGCATGTTTCATTTAGCTCCTTGATTTGGCCGTTTAGAATACAGTCGGTGCAGGAACTAGACGGATGGCATTTGGAATAACCTTCCTCCGGAAAGTCCACGCACCACTTATCTATGTAGCATATTGCGCACGTATATTTTAGAGCTCCTGGTCCTTTCTTGCCGTTCATTTTAAACACTTTCTTTCTTTCAATACTTTGCGACCAGTCAATGATAAAAAAAGGGGGGTTGGTGAGTTCTCCCTGCGTGAGTCACTCCCACCTATCCATTGGAGAGGTTTCAGATCTTTCAGAAGGCACGCGCTATGTGCTGCTGCTCGTCCGATTGAGTAGTCAAACCTTGGCGTGCCGTGGCTTCCAACCAAGCAGCACTGACGGTCCCCGAAGGGGCCATCGATTTCTCACCAGGTGAAACACGGAGCACGCCTCGTACTAAACTCCTACTAGTTCCCTTCACGACGGCCAATATCTCAGAGCAGCGTTCAATGGATATCCAGCCACACCAAGAGACTCGAACCAACGCTTTTTATTGGCCTGGCTTCCAACCTAGGAACAAAGGGCCGTTACCTCGGACCAATGCTACCAGAGGCACCCGTCAACGGTCACTGGTAATGGACAATAATTACGCGCCAGGGAAGGGGTTAACGGGGCATTACCCTCATCCCATTCATCGTGCCCAACGCCTAGGACACCTCTAGTCCTAGTCGCTCGCAACCAGTGAGCGTCGATTGGCGTTGTTTATAGAGGTTTCAAAGCCTCTCTTCTGACTCATGAGGTAGCTGCCAGGTCCTTATATGTAGATAGATGAAAAAAGGGTAAGAGTGACATGATAGGAATAGGGATTGTTTTTTTTGTTGCATTTTTTCTTTTTGCATAAGTAGAAGAAATAGAATTAATGTAAAAAAAGGAGAAGGATAGAGTAGGATAAAGAAAGAGGCACTTAGTCTGGAACCTAATTTCCGACCAAATCGACATGGGAAGCCCTGCCAGGGGTACCAGAAGATAGGTACCCCCACCGACATAGCTTGAAAAGTCAAGGGTACGCACAAGCTCTCTTCCCGCGACAAAGGGGCGTCACCCCTCTCCCTCTATTTTCTTATTTTCTCAAAAAAAGAAGAGAGAGAGAGTTACATAGAGTTACATAGATACACAGATCACACGGGCCTTACGGCCCAGACTAAGGTGATCTGGCCTTAAATCTATTGCCACTTACACATAGAATAGTAGAAGTAAAGGATAGAAAAGTTTTAGGCTCTCCCCACCCTCCACTCCCTCCGGCAAAAGCCTTACATGAAATAATTTGGGAAAAGTACCTTGCAGGTGTCAGAAGACAGTACCTGAAGGAAATTTGCATTGAATAGTAATTAAATGAAATGCATGTGAAAATCACTTACATACACCTGAAAGAGTTATATTTTTGTAATATTATTTTATTTTGTAGCTTATGCTAAACAATTCCAATATTTGTTAAGTGTTTGTCTAATCTCATTTTAAATGAATCTATAGTGCTGCTGTCCACTACCTCGTTTGGCAAATTATTCCAATCATTAATAATCGAGTAAGTGAAGAAGTTTTTTATTACATCCATAGTGGCTCTTTTACCCTGAAGTTTTGAATCATGTCCACGGGTGGGACACTCCCCTGTCAGTGTGAACAAGTTATTGGCATTAACGTTGTTAAATCCTTTAAGTATTTTGAAGCACTCTATAAGCTGCCCCCTTAGTCTTCGTTTTCTGACGGAAAATAGATTGAGTTTTTTTAGCCTCTCGTGGTAAGGTTTGTTACGTACTGATGGGATAAGTTTTGTCGCTCTGTGTTGTACAGCTTCTAATTTATCTATGTCTTTTATTAAGTAAGGGGCCCAGAGAAAGAGAGAGAGAGAGAGAGAGAGAGAGAGAGAGAGAGAGAGAGAGAGAGAGAGAGAGAGAGAGGGGTGGCACTCTGAATGTGCGTGATTAGAAAAATGCAGAGGATGTGCAAGTTTAGCCTAATCAAGCTCATAAATATTGGTGAAGTGATTCTTGCCATATAGAGGCATCATTATTACGGTCTATATCCACATCCTTTTGATTAACTCAAGATAAACATTTGCATACCATCAACAGAGTTTTTTATATAAAAATATTAGAGGGAATACATTTCTTTCGATAAGGTCTTGCTCTTGCCCTTGTTGAATGAACTGCATTCAACACTTAACATTTATGGAAAATTCTCTCTTTCCGAAACACTAACAAAACACTTAAAAATACAGAAAAAGAACGTGTCAAAAATGAAAAGTAATGCAATAATTGTTGCCACCTAAGTGTTCGATTGCTGTCTATCAAATCACGGGATATATATTTACCTCCTTAGGCACCAGGCCAATTATTCGAAAATGCCAATTTTCTGTAGAAGAAAATAAATTAAGCCCTTTTTTCCATAATCTCAAACATTTGTATGAGCATTTATCTAAAGAGCTTCTCTCAGGTGTTCACCATCAAAGTAACCAGGTCGTCCATAGACAAGATATTCTTTCAAGTTAAGGTCTTCTTTAAACTTTTAGAACGACTCCAGGCAGGCAATTTATCTCGCTTAGAACATGAGCATCATACACGAGCCTATTAGCAGGATTTGTACAGTAGTTAAGGCTCTTTGATAACTTCCATATTTCTAATGGGTCACTCAGACCTTACACTAAGCTTTTATTGTACTGAAGCTTTTTGTTCTTGACAGTCCGCAGAAAAGTTGAATCTTACGTTTTGATAAAGGAACGTTTAATGACCTGATATTTAATCCTGTACTTTACAATCATATAGTTAAAACTTCACAATGCAGTTAATCTTAGTTTACTGTACAGTCAATCAAATTAGACTTCTTATTTTTGAAGAGCATGTAGGACACATGATGCTATGTTATAAAAAGATGTGTCTAAAATGTATGTGGATAATATTTCTAGCAAACTAATGTGACACAGGTGGTTATAGAAGTTTCCAGAAGGAACTGCATCTTGAAAGATTCTCCTATCTATGGACTTTCTCTTTCACTGGTTGATGAACAACACAAGATCTAGAGAGATACGAAGACATAAAGTTTTGTAGTTTGTAGTTCAACTCATCAACAGCTACAAACATCGGCCTTTGCGAAAAATTCGCATGTTGCCTCTAATTCCGTCAATTTCTTAGGAAATCTATTTTACAAGACTTTTTGTAGATAATCCTTCTCTGGTTTACTGAATGCCCTTGAAAAATGGAAAAAAATGTCTTTTATTCTCAACCTGAGAAAAGATTCTAGAGGTATATAAACCTCACCAACATTCGAACATCACTCAATTTCAGCACCGTCCTTCCATCATCTTTACTAAAACAATCTTTCAGTGATGCCCTTAATGCTTTCGCAATGGAAAAGATAAGAAACTGTGAGTCAATGGTACTTTTACTATGCTCATTAACCTACCTTTATTACTCTTGAACTAACAAGGTATATTGTTGGATCCCGTGCACCGAATCTGACATGTTTGCGACAGTCCATGATTCCTTATGTCTTAACCAACAAGAGGTGTCCCATTTGACTAGTACATCTTGCACCTGGAGAAGAGACGCACCCTCCAGGATCCATGATCTGGTTAGTTTCAAAACTATTTTGGCTTTATTTATTTTAGACGCCTTTGCATTATTCCACAATTTCTTTGGGGCAAGGTTTTTTATGAGCAAAATCACCAGGATATCCGCAGAAATGTGCGACCTTCACTCTCTAACAACCATCGTTTGCCCACTGACTGTAGGAGGATATGAAAGTATATGTACATATATCTTACATTATCCTATTATACATTTTTAGATCTTACCATAGAAACCTTGAGGGAGCAAAAGTCTCGTAACTATTTCGCTCTAAATACGAAGAATAACTAAATGGTCAAAAATACCGGAGTTGATATTTGGTCGAGTTAGTACCCGCGGCCTAACGACCGCAGAGCAGAGACAGTGGTGCTAACATTCAACAATACAACCTTCAGCAAGAGAAACTAATGCCTTCACTCTAATCTCATTTGCCCATAATTAAAGTCCATTACTTTCTTTTAATTAATATTGAATTATTTTATTTATATTAGGCATCTGATCGGCAAGCTCCTAAATAAGACCTTTTAATGCTCACGTTTATTAAGAGAGCAACAATGTGGTCTCTTTGGCTTAGAGCGCGTGTCAAGAATAGGGGTTCCGTGCCGATATCTGTCCCGTTGAAACCAAGAGGTCAGGCACGAAGTCAGTCAACGTCAGCAAGGATCGTGGGAACAGTCAGATTATCAAACTGCTTCCGGCGATAAGCGAGGGATTGGAATCTCAAACGCGCACCTCTGGCGTTATCAAGAAACCCACGTTGGAGTACTTTCCATCCCTCAAGTGCCGTGCTGGTCCAAGGAGAGGTTCCTCAGTGGCCCCTTTGGTGAAGCAGTAACGGTTTCGGCTGGTCCCTATATATTGTTGGTTCCAATTGGGCATCGTGGATATAAGCCTGCCTTTTACAACGAAACAAGTAATTCTCGAATGCGCTCCATTTCTCTATGAGCCGAAGGCTAGAATTCTACCGAAGGATCTGATCCCCAGTCAATTGGCCCATCCTTGGTTTCGGTACATTTCGTTTGGCACGAATACTCCCTCCAGTTAGTGTTACTACTAGAGGTTAAACTCCCCGTGGTTAAAGTACCTCGAATAACCGTTCGATCCCCGTTTTATCTCTTAAAGCCTCGAACCTAAGCTAGTCTGAAACAAATCGTTTGTGTCTTCTTTGCCAGTCATCCATGTGTGCGTACGTAAAGAGGCTCGTATAGCCTCTCGATTAGTCCCGTAGAGTTTAATCCAAGTAGCTCTGTTAGATCGATTATTGTAAACATCGAGTATCCATTGCGATTATTCTATTTAAAACTATTTATTGTTTATACTGTGTAAATATTAGTTTAATAAGTTTAATAGTTTAATTAATTTAATAACGACCAACTGCACTCTCCCTTATGTATTTAAATCTCCGTACTCCTTCAGGGAAGTTGGTCACCAACTTCCCCCACTTCTATCCACCTTCTCTGTCCTGACCAGAGTTGCGTCAACGTCACTCGTTTGACCTTGAGCGTCCACGCATCTCGGGTAGAATTAACGTATATGTCAGTGGGTCATTCTACGACAGCGTGAATAACAGGATTGATTTGCACCCAAGTAACTCTATCCCTAAATTGTTTAAGATTATCACCAACTATAATCGTTCGTAGGTGCGTAAGGCTCTACAGTTTATTGAAGGGCTAGCTTTAATGCCTTGCTGGATGCTAAATCAACTATAGCCTTTACTGCTTATGACATTGTCAGGTTTAATGGCTCACTGGCTGTTAGATTAACTAAAGACCTTACAGCCTATGGCGGGACCGGTTTTAATGCTTTGTTGGCTGCATGATCGATTAAAGGTTTTATGTTCTTCATCTGGAACTTTCATTTGATATCGAAATAACACTTCTTCAAATCATATCCGAGCTGGTGGGCATTGATAAGTCAAATTATGGGTTTCATTTCTGAGCCCGTCCACCTCTCTGATTGCTCAGTTGGAAGCTTGGCATTTAAACTTTTACTGACCAATGAGCAGCTTCCGCTAAAGAAAGTTGGGATGTGCGTCAGACACTGAAATCTTTTTCCCACCCGAGGATTTGACCCGTGAAAGGTAAAAATATCTTATAATGGAGATAGGAGTGTCCTGATAGGATATATTATATTTCTAAGGTCACGAATTATCTTAAGCTTTAAATCAACTCAAATGCTTTACCAAGCACTCCGATTCACCAACTTAAACAAAGGAAGTAGCTTTTTAAACTCTGCTACTCTTTGCCCAGGAGAAATTAGCCAAAATATGTTCTCTCTCAAAGTTGGCTGATCCACGCTTCTTGTTCTCAATTGTCCACTCATTTAAAATCATTCGTCTCTACCGGTGCTCCGAAAATTAGCGAAGCAAAGGTGTGACCAAAGAAGACTCCCTATGAGAGGTTCGATACAATGTGAACTACATACATGAGTTATTTAATCATTTCGAGAGCCCACCCGCCAGCTTCCTTCCTGCCAACAGAGGATGCCAAGCATTGTCTCCCTTGATATAAGCTAGGACTATCCTGGAGTGCATTTAACGACTTGGCTGGGCAGATGCTCTCCTAAGCCAGATCTTACTTATGGAAGAGTAAATGCCAAGATAAATAGTTCTCCTAAATAAGAAAAATATGATAGGAAGAACAACCTAATGTAGGATAAGCGTTCTCTTCCTTCCTGGGAGAGTCCATTGATTGGTGGACTTTTTAACATTTCAGCTGTAGTAGGTGCACGCGACATTGGGAATATCTGGCAAAAATAGAAAACGAGACCGAAGGAAACGTATTTTCCTTCAAATGATGCATCAGCTTCAGCGTCAATATCCGAGTTAGGCTTTGCTTCTTAGAACAGAACTAAAAGTCAATCTTTTTTAAGGCTTGTAGCCTTCTGGTTAATATAGGAAATCACTGCAGATAATCCCAAATTCTATCATGAAATCGGAAAAAGTAGTTTTATATGCAGTGGGAATACTACATTAAGGAAATTGTAGAAGAGCTTACCACCAGGAGCAGTCAGTGTTAAATGTTGAAGAGAAGAAAAGAAGAATAGAGGGAGTTTGAAGATACGCCCAACACTTTTGTCTTTGTTTGGCCTGTACAGACGCCCTCAATGCTAGTTCTCGCTAGATTATGAAGGCATTCGTGCCGTTACCATTTTTTGATTTTGACATGCAAAGAAGGGTTACTATGCATGATAAATCTTTTTAAGTGAACAGCCAAGTGGGTGAATTGTTGGGCATCGGTCATGGTTTTTCTATGTTTTTAAGTCAAATATATTTATAATAGACGTCATTCCCGTGACATTCGTAACCAGACACTTTTTATTAGTCTCAGTAAAAAGAAGTGTGTTCATTGTCAGGGCATTCCAGACCTACTAGCGTGCCTAATTGAAACACTCGATCAGATCTTGCTCACATTTCTACCATTCCAATCCGGCTGGCAACCAAGAAGCTCGATCCTAACTACCGCCAATGGCAGGAGCCCATTTTACCTCAATTGACCGCTCACAAAGACGAAGCGAACACGCTCCTTCAACGAGTTGCTTCACTTGGAGATAAAACATATTTATTGGGATCACACCTGGCTGCTTCGAATACCTACACTAGAATAAATATGGGTAGATGCATTGCATTTTTTGCTACCTTGACCTACCAAAAGCTAATCGAGGTGCAATGAAAAGTTAGTTACCTCTAAAAGACGAGAGAGCCCCAACGTAAAATACTTCTTACCAGGCGAAGGAATAGAGGCTGGAAAGAATGTAACTACATCTGAGAACACAATTCCAAAATAAGCCAACATCGAAATCAGACACCTATTCATAATTAAGCCCCAAGATCCACAAGGGAGATGCCTAAGCCCAATAATCTACGCAGTATATACTAAAGATCTTCAACAATCGAACGAAGATTACGCTTTGTATGATAACTAGAAGATGACCTCTCTCATGTAGTCTTAGGCAACTATAATGATAGGGTGTCACGAAGACCCTCGATAATCTGGAGGAGACGAGGAGCTAACACCTCCCAATTTTTTGTCTACAATTTCACAAAAAAAGAATTCAGTGTACATGAGAGAGAATTTACTATGGACATTTAGAGCAGGATGAAGGTTTCACAAGGAAAAGTGTCAGCAGCGTCGCTTTCTTTGGCGCGAGTATCAAAGGTATCAATCACCTCGCTGTTGCAGACTTTGTTCTCGCCTTCCATTGGTTGAACGACGTTTGAAGCTCTTTTGTGCAACTTAGATGTCTGCCCTAGATATCCGAA
Organism: Ceratothoa steindachneri; assembly: GCA_963969495.1. Classification (NCBI taxonomy): domain Eukaryota; kingdom Metazoa; phylum Arthropoda; class Malacostraca; order Isopoda; family Cymothoidae; genus Ceratothoa; species Ceratothoa steindachneri. Next base: position 119,796,441 of record OZ018327.1, on the reverse strand, counting down.
TCCAACATGTTCTGAACCGTGTATATATTTTTAACAAATCGCGGGAATCGTTTTTAGGCCATAAAGCAAGTAGGGAAAATTTTATAGCATAGCGGAAATCACTGAGACCAGACATGTTTATGAATTATTAATTGTTTTATCTCGTATTCAAACACCACATGATAAGCGCAACCCACATTTTAAGCCTTACTGTGTATTCGAACAATTTTTGTGGCGTTTAGAGTTCAGAGAGAGAGATTTGATGTGGTACATTTCTCTTTTCAACACGCATAATTCTTCGATCAAAATTTACTAGAGTTGAGAGATTTACTCCTATGAACCTAAACATCTGTTGCCAGGAGCGGATCCAGGGGGAAGGGGACTGAGTGGGCTGAAGCCCCCTAAATTACTTTGGCATTGCCCATATTTTCCCAATAATAATAATCGATCTGAAAGAGTTAATTCAATTCCATATTTATCAAGATCTTTTGACTTATACGCGTTTGTGCACGCGAAGATTTTCCGAGAATATTTTGGAATATTTTGGGGATTCTAGACGTTCACGCGTTGGGAATATCCTGTAAAGTTCTCTAAAGCTGAGAGTGGTTTACAGAAGGAATTCAACACTGGGTGAGGTACGTCTGAGTTTAATACGCTCCGTGTGCAGTCGTTTAATTAAGAAGTGCATATAGCTGTGTATTGCTCAGGGAATTTACATCAAGACGATAACGTGTTATTAAGTTAAATAGTTAAAGTTTCTGGTTAAAGTTGTTTGTTTCAACGTATCAGCAGCTCACTGCTCTTACTCTTTTGTTTTAACATGTTGTATATTTATAGGCCGTATTTTTTTAATTAATTTTGTTTCTCAGGTACAGTGAACTAAATCGATCAAGTGAACCTTAAAAACTCACTATATTTTTTAATCTACTGCCTAAACGCGTTCAACAGGATGATGTCACCACAAACGATGATGCTTCAAAGCATAATAAGAATTCTGATGTCCCGCACTATACGCAGAGAGGTCGTAGTTGCAGTGGCACCTCCTCAAGCTCCTAGACTTGACATTGCTAATTTCGTTGGGAAGAACGGAACAAATGAAAAGAAGATGGCCATCATTTACCAGAAAGCCCCATCTATCGTGGATCTTCCTTGAACTATGATGGTGGTCAAAAGAGGCGGTTACAGCCTACCTGGTACTCAACATACCCATGTCTCAAGTTTTCAATCTCGAAAAATGGAGGATCGTGCGTTGCTTGTGTACTTTTTGCCGGAGTCTCTGTCGGGACTGGAAATCAGGTTAAACTTGGATGTCTCGTTTAGGAGCCTATGTCCAAGTACAAGAAGGCACTTGAAGTTTTAGTAAACCACAACCAGAAAAGCTACCTCACTGCAGCCATCACCTGAATGAGAGCCTTCCTCCACATCATGCGTGACCCTTCGAAGGCCATCGATGCAATCATTACCACAAAGAAGCAAGAACAATTTAAAAAAAACCGTCGTTTGCTAGTTCCAGTAATCGCGAGTGTATTCTCTTCAGCAAACGCAACATGCTTGCCTTTCGAGAACACCGTGATAACAGCCCTTTGGATCTTTCTGTTCCCACTTGACTGAAGAAAGAGTCTTCCAAGCCCTGTTGCACTACCCTACCAATGGAGGCGATTCTGACCTAATGACGCTCCTCACAACCTCAAACAAGAAATGCACTCTAATCAGCATATATATATGTATATATATAAAACTGAGATTAATTAGTTCATTATTGTTATATATATATATATATATATATATATATATATATATATATATATATATAATATAGTAGACAACTATTAAGATTGGATCATAGAATATAATAATCGGCAACAAAGAAATAAAACGTCACATTAATCCCATCTTCTTGACCTTCCTTATTTGTTTCCTTAGTCTCTAATTTTCTTTACCCTCTGCACTTTTTTATTTTCTTTATCCCTTCCTAACTTTATTCTATACCCTGTCACATACACACATACATACCCAAAGATTATTAGATTGTAAAGAAGGAAGTTTGAATTATTAAATCTTGGTTTACAGCGCAGATGGTGCTAGAGAAGATGGTTTTATCCGCCGTTTCTGAAGTTTTTGCTTTTATGATGGTCGAGGCGACTGTCATTTAAATGAACGAGCAAACCTCCATTTGCCTCCGTAACTTCAGTATAGCCACGAATAATGAATTCGTGGCGTATCTCAAAAATACTCGGGAATCTGTTTTGATCATGATGTCTTCAAGAAGGCAGAGGAGCTTCTTCAGAAGATCGGCTCATTACATAAAACAATTCCAGTGCCTTGAATTTGCAACAACAAACGCAGCGAGCAAATGTACCATTTAAGACAGCTGAAGAATATTATCGCCGATCTGTCTACGTTCCTCTCCTTGACTAGATGTTAACTGAGCTGCTGACCACATTTGGGGGTGATACTTTTCCGGTCGCATTCAACCTCAAACATCTGCTCAGTGGCACCAACGGAGATCTTGCTGCTCTAATGAGTGCGACAAAGTATACGAGGCTGACATCGAAGTCTTGAGCCTTGTCAAGGCAGAAATGGAGCGCTGGTTATCGTCAACAGTCAAGTTTTCAACCCTGAAGCGTCTGAACACATATTAAGGAATACCATAAGTCAAGAACGCCTGAACGTTCTGGCATTATTCGCTCTTCACAACGAAAGTGAAGTTAAAATAGACATTGTAAACAACCTATTTATCCAAATAAACAGGAGGTTAATGCTTGTGTAAAATAATCCATAGCGAATATCGCATTTTCTATTGTTATATTTATAATGCTATTTTTATTTTTGCTATTGTTATACAGTTATATTTATATTTCTTTATTTTACAATACAAAGCAATCTGAAAAATCTTTTATTTAGTTGAGGTTTATACCTTAGCCCCCCTCCCTAAATTTTGATCGTGGATCCGCCCCCCTCCACTGTCTGTTGAGGATGTTGGATTACGTAAATCAAACTTCTCTGTTGTTGAGGACAGATGCTGAGCGCAAATCGTTTATATGAGGGCTAATTGCCGTCACAGGACATGATATTCTTGTAAGTGAAGATTCAAAGTATTCTTCAGTCGCCAATCAATGGTTCTCACTTTATCCGAGGCCATCTCACAATTTTCAGGCTAAAATTTGAAGAGGTAGTCTGGATCCTTAAAGCAAAATGACGATTTCCTTAGAGGTGTCCCCTTGGTGTACACTAGAGCCATTTTTATGCACCCAGATTACTTCATGTTCTATGTGAGATTTTGGTTCCATGCTTTTTCATTGTGCTGTGTGACGTCATTCAATTTTTATTTCAGATTTGTCGCATTGGGGTAAAAATAGGCTAATAGCATTTGAATGAAAATATTCCATCTAGATATGTATATTATGGAGAAAACGAAGGAAAATTATACACATTAAGCATACCTTGCGTGTATATTTAATAAAAACATAATTATAATACGCGATTAATTGACATAATGAATTATTTTTCCACATGAGTGCCATTTCGATTGATGATTTCAAAAGCTTATCATGCATACAATCTGTCAATTTTTTAATAGTAGCAAGTTGGACTGCTACTGTTTAATGATAGACTGCTACTGTTTAATGATGCACCACAAATTTTCAAATGGTTTGAGATCCGGAGAGGATGGCATACACAACATCAACTTGTCACATTGTATTCCATAATACCCTAGGAACGCTTGGCTGGGCTTAGCAAAGTGAGATGGAGCCATTTCATGCATGAAAACCAGAGTCTTTAAGAGTGACAGCGGTAGGTCTTCTAGCCATGGATCCAAGACTTCCTTCAAGAGATTGAAATAGGCAGCTGCGATCAATTAAACCCCTTCAGGCTCCTTTACTGGGGGATCAAGTCTCTGTCCAATTATACTTGATTCCAAGATGACTTTTCCTCCTTTCTGCTGACTTCACAAACGTTGGTAACACTCATCTATGAAATAAATCTAACCATTTGCCCGACCATCAGGTCCAATAAGGGCACCCTTTTCATATTATTAAAGAAAATGCAAATAATTTTTAATGTCATATATTTCCGGGACGATTGAAGTTTTAATGTCTTATGTAAGAGTGTTGATGGAAGCAGTTTCAGAGGAGTTAGCGCAGAAGCCATAGTTTCTAGGGTACGGTTTCTGGTGGTATTCTTTAAATAGTCACACCCAGCGGCGGTGAAAATTACTGCTAGATTGTCTGGCTTTCCCATCTAACTTGCGGCCGATATCCTTCAAATTCATAGCTATCACACTCTTCGAGACCCACAACCAGATCGCTTTTTGCTTAGCAAAGGTCCTTCTGAACTTGTCCATCTTCCTTAAGAAGAAAACCTAACTTCCCCCTAATAAAATGAACGGGCGTGCCTTAAGCACTTTTCTTGCTAAGGAAGAAAGACATTCATTTCTTTATCGTAGATGCCTCTGCAACGTCCGCATTTTCTTAAAGTGATTGGAGCTATCAGCGTGACTTTCTCGCCAAAATAAAGAGTCTGAAATAAATATTGAAGGACGTAATAAAGCCTAATCAAAACAACAGTATTATTGCGATATTGTATACACCAGCGGGAAAATAACCGAGAAATCTTAACTTTTAATTCCAAGCTATTAGGGTGATTTAGGGTGTAGATGCCAAACATCTGATTTAACTAGCTGTTTCAACTAATGTTTTTCCCCCAAATGCTGGATATTTTGTACTCAAATTTCAAAGGAATGAACATATAAAAAGGGCTTGTGTATCAACTAAAGAAAAACTTGGGAGAAAAGGTAGAGTCTAAAGCCACAATATAAGGTAACAAGTGAGGGTAATGAGCCTATATCTGCAAACACTTCATCTCACATCTTCAGGTTAAAGAGAGGTGAAGCACGATTGATAATTTAAAACAAACGACTACGAGAAACAATCAGTAGGCGGGCGCGAGGACAGGCAGAGCCAGAGCTTAGTTTCTACATGGCTTTGAAGAGGTCAATACGAAAGGCAGAGAGAATGGCACTGCGTCATTTAAGTTATTAGATTAAGACAGAACTTTAATGTAGTTCTATATAGAAAAATTAATGAAATTAGATTGCGCAGCAGGGAAGCAGATGCCCTAGAAATATATCCACGTTAGTAAAGGAGAGCAGCTGAAACGGTAAAAATAGTGTAATCCGGTGATCCAGTAAGATTAGAGTTGCAGTACTTAAGTCGGGAGATGAGTAAAGCATGAATAGCAATTTAAAACAATTTGGGATCAATCTGGGAATGGATGCGGATGATATTACGAAGAAAGCAAGGGTGGATTTACACAAGCTATCAACCTGAGTTTTGAGAGATAACTGACTATCACTGATGATGCTCAGATATTTAAATATACCGAAAAAAGGGAACATGAGAAATAGTTTTGTAGTGATCTGCGTCTGCACTAGTGCTCAACAGAATTACCTCTATTCTGGCTTGTTTGTTTCAGAACGTCAAAAGTGGTAAGTTTAAACATAATGTTATAATTACAGAGAAAGTTTCTAAGAGTCTCAGCCAAAGAGGATCGGGGAATGGAGAGATAAATTTGCATGACATTAGCATATCAATGAAATGATAAACCAAAATGGCCCATAAGAACACGAGGAGAAACAGATAAAAAACAACACAAGCGGAACACCAAAATGTAACTATAACGGCCGAGATCTATAATTTCCAATATGAAGAGATTGAATACGAGAGGAAAGATACACGCGAAACCAGTTAAGAACAGTTCTAAAGACACCCATAAATCCATGGAAGCAGTAAAGTAGAACAATGTTGCCAAAATTCTCAAATTGCTGCCGAGAGATTTAGAAACACCTGAAAAAGAAGGAGTAGCAGCGTCGGCCACACGAGGAAGATGGTTAGTTACATGCATTAAATATGATTTTTTCCTGTTTTCTGCCTTGAAACCGAACTGAAAGTTTCTCATTAACGTGGGAGGAGGAAAGGTGACCTAAGAATTCGGCCTGACACCAGCCTTTAAAGAGATTTGAGATGGATTGGAGCTTAGAGACTAAGATGTACCTTGCCTGCTTGTTTGTGTTCAAGCTCGGTTTGATTTAGATAGGGTTAACTCTAACATGTTCGATATCAGATGGTACCACTCTTGAGCAGAGCAAGGTATTAAAAATAAAAGTCAAGTAAGGGATAAAAACATATGACAACTTGCGCTAAATATTTGGCAATAATGAGTTTATGGGAGAACAGATCTTTATCAAGAAACAAGGAGTGATGTCAATTTCTCAGTGGCTAATGGGCTGAAATAAAAAAAATCGGCTTAAGGAAGAATTTAGAGATGTACTCACTGATGGCTAGGGAGAGAGGTAACAAGTCAGATAGGGCAAAGAGAATGAGATTCGGAAGGGGTCAAGTAGCTTGAAATAAGAGTATGGCTTAATTCGTTTGCAATTATAATAGGAAGTGGGGTTGATATGGTTGCTGTTTCTGAGCACAAGGACGGACAGCCTAAAGTCGTCTCTCCCTTGTTCTATGATTATTCGCTTTTAAAATAGTGCCTGGGAATTTTAAGGGGCGTTGTGAGTTAGTGAAGGTGTGAAGAAAGTGTACACGGTGGTCAAGGCAGAAAGAGACGTTCCGAGAAAAGGAGTGAAGGGTCATATTGAGGATTGTAGAGGTAAATTTGGAGTCTAACGGTAACGTAAAGAGGAATGATCCTTTGACAACTGTTTTTGAATTAAATTAAGAGTCGATGAAGTTAAGCAGTAGTCTCAAGGGGTGTGTGAAGTTAGTAAAAATACAAACAGTTTAATTTTGAGCAGAACTAGTTCTAATTTGTTGACATATTCAATAATGCATTTTGGAGAAAACGTTAAAGATGGTGAGCCTTAATCTTGATTGTACTTTTTGGCAACCATAAATCGGCTCCACAATTTTTTTTAGCATTCAACCTTTGTTATTATTGACTTTATTCTTTATTCGGCTTTCTCTTCCTCCTTTTGCTCTTATCCCTATGTTAGTTTGCAGTCTCCTTCGCCAAGATGAAAATGAACTCGTTACTTAATTTTTATAAATTAAAGAAAGTATCCTCAATATAATATGCGTGAAATAAAGCATTATCTAATCTTTACTACGTAAAAAGCAAGTTTGATTAAACTGATAAATAGGGAGGATCTGCAGTGTTGTCATTTATATACATTTATCGTGACAACAGATCAGTTTTTTCTATAGATTTTGCAAAGAAAACTACATTCTGGAGTGTATGGTTTCACTAGAAGTTATAACAGACGAACAGGGGTTAGACTATTTAACAAAAATCTTAATATTTTTGTTCCAGAGCAAAAATTGTTATTTTATAAATGATTATGCCTAAATTGTATAGGAAGTGGCTATTATTGTCTTCAAACTTTGTTTTGGTGACCGAATATTTTAAATTTAGATATTTTCCTGAACAAACTAATTAGATTCTGTGCTCAGTAAGTCATTAAGATTTTCTACAACTTTTCACAACTATCTAGGATTTTCAAGAACTTTCAGATAATATACATATATACAACTCTCTTTGTAAAAGGAAGGGCGCTGTGTAGGTCATAGAGAATTTTCTAGAACTTATAACATATATCTATAATTTTCTAGAATTTATAACATATATCTATAATTTTCTTTAACTATCCTGGAATATACATATATAAAACTCTCTATGAAAGGGCGACTACACCGACTACATGGCAGGAGTACGGGCAGCTCTTCGGACTGCTTGGCAAAGAAGATGGGAGACGGTCGACTGAACTTAAAGTTGTGTGCCATTGCGCCGTGACTGTTCCCATGGACCTATCCCCCAATGCCGCGACGGCTTCAGGACGCTTTCTGTTGTCTCCGATTCGGGCACACTTGTGTGACGCATCGCTATCTGATGGAGCGCTCACCAGCGCCCTATTGCGACGACTACATTGTCCCCCAGACTGTTTGGCACATTCTTGTTGAATGTCCCAGTCTGGGTGATCTACACGCACGATACTTGTCCCGGTACCGGGATGGGCCTGGTTGCTACCGCCTGTCTCTTGTACTCGGGACGATTTCGTGCACATTGACTTGTTGACTTTTGGGTGGAGGCTTGGCTTCTCCCCTTTATTTAAGAATGTTCTATTTTTTGTTTTTTGTTTGTTATTGTTTTCTTCGTAGTTTGCACGCTCCTGCACCGGGGTGAGGGGGACCTCCCCCACTGCCGGAGATTGCTTCCTAATTGTTAAGTTTTTCCAATTTTTATCATTGTTATCTTTTTATATTTTTATTTTAAAGTAGCCTAGTTCTAGGCTGTCGTGTTTCCGGCGACTTATACCCAAGTGAGCAGTTGCCAGATGGGCTCTATAAAAAAAAAATTACATTTACTAGGAAAAACAGCAGAAATGACAATAATTGGCAAAAATAAATAAATGAAATTATATTGTCTGACATTCTACGAATAAAATTATTTGGAATGGTATTTTTCAAAGCATGGCACAACACATAAAGCTACATTGCATAGTTTCCACATGTATCCTTACTCTTTCCTTACTGGTTTCCCTCTATGGTCACATTTCTGACAACACATTTTCTTGTTGGATTTGTCTTCTTTTCTGTTGCTGGGACTTCCATTGGAAAATGTCCTGGTGTATACCGCAAACTTCCTAGTAATGTCGAGGGTCTACCTGCTGATCTTGTTGGTCGTAAATCTGACCCATATTTTGCAATTATATCTTCTATAATTTACATATGAAATTTCAGATGTGTGAGGGTTTTTTGTCCTGCCTGAGTGATTGCTTCATTATACAAGATGTAAGCATTCCATACCGAAATATCCATCAAATGGAAGAAGTCTTATTTGTAATATTTTTTAGTTCATTTCCTTGTGATGGGATAATCTACAAGTTGCTGGTCCACCTTGTCAACTCCACCCATTGTATAATTGTAATCATATACAACTTTGGGTTTCTTCACAGGCACTTGTCTTGTCTCAACTTCCTGCATAGCTGGGTTGTGAATGGTTGAAATCATTACTATGTCCTTTTTTTCCTTCCACTGAAGAGTCATTATCTTGCCTTTCTGAAATGCAACAACTTCCCCCTTTTTCCAATTTTGCCATTTTCAGCTGTTCAGGCACTTCTTTTTGATTCAAACGGAGAGCTACATAAATATCAATCTGGTTCCTAACAAGAAAACAGCTAATTGTGGACTATTATAATAGTTATCCACACTAACACAATAACCTCTCCCAGCATGGGTTTAGATCAGGTAGATCATGTTTGACTAATTTACTACACTTTCTGGAGTTTGTAACAGATCAAGTAGATAAGGGAGAGAATGTAGATATAATTTACTTAGATTTTAGTAAAGCATTTGATAAGGTACCACATAGGTGACTAGTTCATAAATTAAAAATGATTGGGATATGTGGGGGTGTTTCAAATTGGATAGCTGAGTGGCTGAAAGACAGGAAGCAAAGGGTAGTGCTAAATGGTGTAAAGTCAGAGTGGAGGGATGTTATCAGTGGGGTTCCTCAGGGATCAGTTCTCGGTCCATTATTATTTGTCATCTATATAAACGATCTTGGGGAGGCAGTTAATAATAGTGTCAATTTTTGTGGATGATACCAAATTAGCAGCTGTAGTTAAAGATATTGATGATAATTTTAAAGTGCAGGGGGATTTAAATAAATTGTTATCCTGAGCACATAAGTGGCAAATGACTTTTAACCTTGATAAGTGCAAAGTTATTAACATGGGAAAAGATAATAGAGAATTTAACTATGAAATGGATGGGCATTGGCTGAGCTCAGCAGAGGATGAGAAAGATCTAGGAGTAGTAATAGATAAGTCATTAAGGTTTTCTAAGCAGTGTATTGAAGCAAGAAATAGGGCAAATAGAGTGCTGGGTTTCATTAAGAGAAATGTCAGTTACAAAAGTAAGGAGGTTATTCTTAAACTCTATAACTCTTATGTTAGGCCACATCTAGAGTACTGTATACAGGCATGGTCCCCACATTTTAGACACAATATTAACCTTCTTGAGTCAGTGCAACAGAGGGCAACAAAGATTATTCCTTCCCTGAGGCACCTTGAATATATAGATAGACTGAGGGTATTAAATATGTTCTCGTTCGAAAGGAGGTGTGTGAGAGGGGATATGATTGAGCTCTTTAAAAAAATTTCTGGGATAGATAAATTGGATGTTAGCAAGTTTTTTGAGTTAGATGATGGAAATCGGACTAGAGGTCACCACTTGAAAATTAAAAAGCAAGGGTGTAGGTTGGATTTGAGAAAATATTTTTTCACCAATATAGTGGTAGACTTCTGGAACAAATTGCCGCGGAGGGTAGTAGGTAGTCCAAATTTAAATGTATTTAAGAGTAGGTTGGATGAGTTTATGGGGAGGGAAGGTTGTGATGGTTCCTAAGTTTTGTATATATTAATATTGTTTGTATATATCTATAGCTGCATGATTTAGTTCTTGACAAGCCTTGATTGGTGATACCCTTGTTTCTGGACGCAATCCTCTGGATGTAGTTTTCCTGGGAGTTTGGGTGCCTTAAAAAAGAGGCTGTTTGACTCGGATGACCTATGATGAGCCCTTGTGGCTTTTGTCATCTGTTATATTATATTGTGGGGGACTTTGATTTTGTCTTTCCCTGGTGATGGTGCTTTTTGTGGGTGGGTTTTGACGGATGCGGATGACCTTTGATAGGCCCTTGTGGCTTTTGTCATCCGTGAAATTATGTTATGTTATGTTATGTTATGTTAGGGCATGGGTTATATTTATCCCAAAGTAAAATAGAAAATAACTATTGAAACCTATATTGGCTAGTAAATTTAGAGATAATAATCATTGTAACCAAAAAAACCTTTCCAGCCGCGTGAACTATCTGACTTAGTAGTAGAAGTTATTGTTTTATGATGATATAATAGCCATCTTGTTAGTATACTTAACAATATGTTTGCAAAAGTCCTCTTCAAAAAGGTAAGCTCACCAGTTCATTTGAGTTCGGATGCTTTAGTGGATAATAGAGTTAGACATTTAGTATAGATGGCATCAAGAAGTTGCAAACAACCGGCAGATGTATTTTTCTGTTTGTAGAAAATTTACCAAAAGGTTTTAGCAAAAATGTACTCTGTTGCAGCAGAAGTGAAAATGTTTGAGGCCTCCTAGAGATAGGTTGACATGCTTGTTAGGAATCAAGACAAAACCTGGGCACTTTATTTAACCTGCATCAATGTAGGAAAATACATTTTAGAGGTTAGATAATCGATCGTTGCTTGCTTAAGTAAGCAACGAAGAAAATTTCCCTCCGACTTAGAGAGCAGCTTCCGAGTTTGGTAACAGTATGTTGTGGCCTTCCTTGAACTCACAAGGACGAAATTATTCATGTAGTGATGGTTGATAATCTGGTGAACAACTACCAGAAAAAGAGCTGCAAAGGTTCCCTGAAAGCTTATATTTTTAGAAGATATCATGGCAAATTCGAGCAAAAAATGGCTGCGTAATTAATTGAGCAATGCAATTGCTTTCACTAGGTTTTACTATTCTTTGGAAATTCGTTACCAGAGAGAGAGATTACAAAAACCTGATGGTAGACTATATTTGACTGCTCAGACGTGAAAGTGATTTTCATTACAATGGGAAATCGATAAAAAGTAGAGACATCTAAAGTTTTGTTCACTTCTTTATAGGTTTTGTATAAATATATGGTAATTTCGATTCACGTTTGTTTCTCTGAATTTATGTGAAGTATAATATGCAAATTCGCCTCGTTTTCGACATGGAAATAGAAAAATATCCCCAAATCTTTTTTCCTGAATTCAATGACGAAACTTTAAATGAATAAAAGGCCTTTTCTATAAGTTTTAGACAAAATTGGGTAGAAAATAACAGTTTTACAACCCATGAGCAAAGATTGTGTAACATGTGTTATTTATGATACCATATAGTGATATTTCCCTGTTTATCTCACAACTCCAAAGATTCTTTGGTGCCAGGGTATGAAGAGGGCTAGTAAAGGTCCTTGTATTCATCCTAGGGTACACATATAGTGTACCATTTTTAAAACACTACAATATTCTGCGTTACTTATTTTTTTTAGCTTCTCGTTGTTTGTACTTTGTTTTCATTTACCCCCGGAAACCAACTCAACACAATGAATCTTTTGTACTGGAATTTATCCTTCTCATCACTTGAAACTTTTGCCTCCCTCTGTTGAAAAAAATCATTTACAAAATAAATGCGATGCGCTTCAGGAAGACGAGCCATTACAGGAAGGTGCAGGTGACCATGAAGCGGAAAAAAAGTGGAGTTCTATAGAAAGGGCGATGCAAGATGCTGTTAACAGTGTGCAGCGGAAGAGAGAAGAAGGGCTAAACAAAAATGGCTGACAGATTAGATTCTAAATGGAATGGAGCAAAGAAGACTTCTGAAACGAGATCCAGATAGATATAGAGAAAAGGATGGGGAAGTTAAAAGAAGATGTAAAGAGATACAAGAACAATAGCTCATTAAACAGTATAGTAAAGTTGAACAGCTAGAAAAGTGAATAAGAAACAGATATATACAAAAATTAAGGAGTTTAAAGGGAATAGACAACAAACAAAATAGACAGTCATAAAGGATAGCCAAGGAAACGTCGTATTGGACAAGGAAGTAGTTTTAACGAGATAGAAAGAATATATGACAGTACTCTACAATGAAATTACAATTAACCAGCTACACCTAGAGGATGAGATGAATGGACCTAGAATTCCAAAAGAAGAGGTGAAAAATGACATGTAATGTATAAAAAGGGGCAAAATTGTTGGAGATGAAATTCTTGTGTAAATAAATGAGATAACTGGAGAATTCAGAATAGATAACATAATCCAGTAATTACCAACTGAATAAAGCAGAAGATAGATAACTGTGTGCAGAAAGGAGATTATGATGCAAGAAAGGTAAAGGAACGATGGATCGACGCGATATTCGCCCTGAGAATGATTATGCAGAGAGCGGTTGAGATACAGAGGGATGGTTTCATGTGCTTTATCGATTTTGAAAAAGTATTTGATACGGTGAGGTACGAACCATTGATGAGGATGCTCAGCGATATTGGAATGGATGAAAAGGGCCTAACATTGTTATGCAATATTTGGGAGCAAAAGGCAGCAGGAAAAATATATAATGAAATGTCTGATTGGATAAAAATATACAGAAGTGTCAGATAAGCGGATGCGTACTATCAACTGATTTGTTCTTATTATATGGTCATAAATGCATTAAAAAACTGAAAAATGAAAATTGTGTGAGAAAAGATAATCATTTCATCCTTTTTTTTTTGTCTTTTCTCGGTCGTTTTCTATCAAGTGGAGTCCAATCGGTAATTTTTCAGTTCCAGCTATCATCTTGGCATTTTGATGACGGACTTACCCGGCTCCATCTCAAGTTTATTAATGTTTCCAATATATCCTAAATGTTAATTGTTGACGTATCCAAATAACTGATTTTCCAATTTATAATCATACTTATGAAATTTAAGTAATTTTTGCAGTTACTAACTAATTAAAAAAAACCCTGGCTTTTTACTATAAATCTAAACTCTAATTTTAGAAATTATTTGGACTATAATTTTTTCTAGTCAAAGCTAAAACTACCAATGCTATATTTGTACCTTCAGAATTATGCTTTATAATATATTTTATATGCCTAAGAAGATGACCGTATTATGGTCGAAACGTCGCCACTAAATAAATAAAAAAAAAATTCAGCAGCAATTTTCCTTGCCTTGGGATTTCTGTTAAAAATTATATATATATATATATATATATATATATATATATATATATATATATATATATATATATATGAATCCATTAAACCACATTGAAAGAGAAAACGGAATAATTTTTCCTTGCACTAATATTTTTATTACCTTTTTTCGAAAAAATCCGTGCAGGGAAGCGATTCGAACCAGGCACACTGAGGCAGCGAGCACCGCTTTGATCACAGTTAAAAGTTCTCTGCGTAGCGTAGTGTACTAATGGCATACTTTTAACTGTGATCAAAGCGGTGCACCCTGCCTCAGTGTGCCTGGTTCGAATCACTTCCCTGCACGGATTTTTTCGAAAAAACGTAATAAAAATATTACTGCAAGGAAAAATTATTCCGTTTTCTCTTTCAATGTGGTTTAATGGATTCATTTTCACCATTCTCTCGTGCTACTTTGAGATATATATATGTATATATATATATATATATATATATATATATGTACTCGTACATAAAATCGACTTATTCTGCTGACAGTGGTGAGACACCTTGAATGTGATATTAGCCCTGGTTTCGTGCAGGAGATCATTGTCAATTACACCGTTTTTAAAAGTACTGATAATTCTGTACAGGTAAGCTTGATCCAGACTAAGCTCATTCACATCTATATCTGGAAGAGGACACCTTTACAATACCTTTTAGAGAGGGTTAAGGCTTTATCACGTGGTCATTTCCATTGAGTTCCACTTTCTGTTGGACGAAAATATTTCCTGCACAGATGCCTCAAAGGAAGCTCATTTAGATGCAAGCTTTAGATGATTCACTGTAAAGGACGATGTAATTGAAACTGAAGCCCTATTATGACTCTATTCTTGTAGCCAGTATTAGTTGTCAAGTTGTCAGCTCCCACTGCCTTTATCTCATCTTTAATATCATTTTCAACAAGCCATTTCTTCAGTCCGCCTGCAATACTTCCACCTGTTCCTCGGTCAATGGTTAGATGATCTAAATAGATAGTACCAGATTCTCCTACAAGCACAGAGTGATCTTGAATTTTTTTCGTTCCCTCCCCTTTGTACCCTTTTCTTCTTTTTAGTAAGTGTTGTGTTTCTACTCACATCAAGCTTCAAAGCAGTAATTTTATTATCTCCCAAACATTCAGATTCGCTGAACTTCCTCTTTAACTTCTGTTGTGCTCCCCAGAATTTGTGATGGTCACTTACATGGGAGCGCTCTTCTAAGTTTATAATACCATAGTCGAATAGGGCTGCACTACTAATAGCAGAAGGAGCTCTACTGGACAAATAATACCGATCTGCTTCCATGGCAATTGCTGGTATTCGTATATTGGTATGTTGTTGTTTTCTGTTCTCGCAAAGACTTTCTTCCATTCATCGTCAGAGATGTCAGAATATGAGGTTTCTTAATCTAATGCTTCATCTGAACTTGTAGTTTTCTCTCCCCTCTTCACTATTTCTGACTCTTTTTCCTCTCTTCTTGGCTGAATTTGATCTTCTCTGATTTTCCTTCTTTATATCATTTGACTTGTTTTTACATGCCCCTCCTCTAATTTTCATGTGACTCCCAGTTCTTTGGTCAATAAAAAATTCATGCTCTCAACCTGTCCCTTTCATGTTCTTTTCACACTTGCAATCCCTGAGATCAGCACGCTGGCAGCCTGTTGATTCAAATGTTTGACCCAATGATGAGATGCACTTCTTATTCGTAGTGGCATTAATTCCTTATTTTGATACCCCAGACGCTTCTTCCACCAATCGGAGCCATTTGGTTTTAACATTCTTGATCGGCTGCACTAGAATATTGTTTTTTTTCCCACATATCAGTAAAGGCATCGGATACTTCAGGAATAACATACTTGTTTCTCTTGTATTTATTGTTTTTTACATATTGAATATATTTTACAACCTGTTGTTTTGTTGAAAGCTCAAAATGAGAAAGTTCTGGAAGTGGGGAGCCAAATACACTGTCACTTGTTGATGTTCTAGTATTTTTACTTATCTTATCCCTGAGAGAAATATTACATTTGATGAGTAAATCTATGACATACATTCAAAAAGGTGAAACCATATCGTTCCATAGGAAACACTATGTAAATATCTCGTACATTCATCATACATCGATTAATTTATAGAGCCCTCCGAGTAGTTTATAAACAAGGAAATCCTCAATCTACAATTGCCTAAACCTTAGATACATAAGGAGTTAAAGTGCCAATCTTCTTCCTGTACGAAAATTACCCATTTCTACCTTAAGAGACGAGAGCTGTAATAACTTAATACAACTAACATTCTTTAGGCCGAATTTTTTCACATTTATTGTTCTTCATTTCCAAATTTTGAAAGGTCTGCTCTTAAAATTGGTTGCGACACTAGGTCCTATTATACAAGGTTGTAAAGATAGGCTATAAAAGCATTTATAGATTTAAATTTAGAAAATAAATCGGGAAATTGATTAAGAATAGAACTAACCATTTCAGGAAAATTGCTGTAAACTTAATCTAAGGAATGTTTTCGCAAATGTACATAGTTAGAGACATCATCACTTTTTGTCTCCTTTTTTCAAAAGTTTTTTCTCTAAAATGAATATTGTACTAAATTTGTGTGTTTTGCCAATATTAATAGTAAGATTATCTTAAGATTATATAATGCACGAGAGAAACGCAACTATTAATCTGAATGTGATGAGGTAAACATAGAATGCTACATGGAAATCTTTAGCAAGAGTAATATACTCACCATGAATATCCTAAATCTTTTCTAAATTATTGAACCTCAGAACAGAAACATTGAATGGCCAAAGAAGGATGAAAAGTTTAAGCAAACCAAAGAAAAGATTTTGAGGTTTTGTTTAGTTTTATTGAAGAAAGGTCTAGTAGCATTCTATCGTGGCGAGGGTTCTTTGTCCATACGCGGTTATCAATGATTGACTGAAGCTTATGTTTAAATCATTGCTCTAGTTTTCTAATTCAAAGAGGGAAAATTCAGAAAAGTAAAACAACACCGTAGGGAGGCTAAAGGAAAAGTGCGAAGGTAGACATTGACTTGTTTGAGGGAAAACAGAGCTTCAACTTTTAAATGAGAGATCCATCCATTTCCAGAGGTGAATTCGCTCAAATTATAAAAAAAATGACGCCCTGAATATCAACATAGCAGATGTTATTGAAATATGTAAGAATCATTTCCCAGGCAATGCCTTGTTTGACGACCTTAAGATTGATCATATTTTCGTAAGTTTCAGCGCATGGAATGGAGGATAGAATTGGCTTAAGAGTGAAAAGTCGCCTGGGATTCATTAAATGTGAAAAACTAAAGAATTATCGCGAGTAAGCAATAAAGGCAACAAAACCTCCAAAACTTCAGACTAATTTAGAACTTCCTTTCAAGTTCAATATCAAGGAATGACAGAAAACAACAGAAAACTGTAATGTATAGGGAAAAGGTTGAGGAGAGAGAACGCCCAAAACAGGAAAGTGATCCAATTATGAAATGAATTAACTGCATTAAGATTAAACATAAGAACCAAAGGTACAAAATAAGAGGAAAAATACCCAAAATAAACTCTTTCACTAATATGGGGTCAAGCTCTGGGTAATTGGTTATTTCCCGTTTTATGTAACTTATACCGAGTATTGCAAAAGTTCTGTTACACTTGTTAGATCTCTCTGAACACAATGATAGTTTTGATGCTGTTTGAAATGTTTTTATTTTTTAAACAACATTTGGATGTGTTTACTTAGTAATATTATTCAATTTGGCCACCCTCAGGGGAGAGAACACACTCCATTCGAGACATAAATGCCGCGCACACGTTGTGGACGAAATCTTTCCTTACGCAGGAGCACACGCGGTTGAGGTAAGACTTCAGCTGGTCGACGGCGCTGTGGCGGAGCTTGCTGGCCTTGCCCATGACATTAGGGCGAGTCATACTTTGGGGCACCCATATATTTTCATTAAATCTTTTAATGACTTTAATGAGAGGTGCTTAAATGATAGATTTCCGGTGTAGATTTGGAAAAAGAACTTTATTTTGTTATACAAGTGCTCCTCCCTGCATCAATTTCCATTTAAATAAAAGTAAATATTTCCCTTTCGTCACAAGCTTTTGTAACCTATTTATATTTAATCCCAAGTACACACAAACACAAAGTAACCTCAAATTTACATGTTTATTAAGTGAGAAAAGTGTATGCAAAGCTCCACATATAGCTGCATGGGTCACTTTGGGTCATATTCAAAAGCTAAACTTCACCAGAGCACAAAAATCAGTATACAACTTAAGAGGGTATGGTAAACTTTATACCTAAAGTAGTCTCGTAAATTACTTATATGGTCCTATACAGTGGTTTCACTACCATAAACCATAACTCGCTATTGAGTTGTTTCACTTATATATATATATATATATATATATATATATATATTTAGATATCGGAATATCTTAAAGAACAGAGCCGTTTTGAAACACGTAAGGATATATAAGAGAAACGAACATTAATCCCCAAATAAACTTATATTTTACCTTTATCAAATGAATACATAACATTTATACATTAACTACAGCAATACTCTGAATATTATTATAAACAAGAATTAATTAAATTAGTTTACCCACCAAAATTGGTTAACGTTTTCTCTACACATAACAATAATTTAAGAATTAGGCTTATGGACTCATGTGGAGTTTAAAGGCCTCAGAAATGTTATTTACTCTCGACGCGTGCCGCCGGCCAGATGTAGATGAGCGAGATCACACGGTTGTTTTGGCGAGGGTGGCAGCTGGGGGGTCCACACGTTCTTCCGGGGGGGGGGGTTATTCAAGGACGAGAACCAATACGGTGCTTTATGCAACACCTAGGCAGTCGTAGTCTCTCTGGCGAGAGTGAGTGGAACTTGGTTCTTAAATCAAGTTAACATGGAGTGCGGTGTGATCACCCAGTAACGAGCTCGAGGAGGAGCTTTTCTCCTTCGTTACTTATTTCCTTATGGACGAGGACTGAACTCGGGGAGGGTCTTCTTCAAGGGCAAGGATAACGGAGGGGATTTCATAGGCGAGAATAAGTTACTTAAAGTTCGGTGTGGCCACCGAGTAACGGGCTCGAGGGGGGAGCCTTTTTATTCTTCTTTTCTTAATTCCTTACAGATAGAGAATACCCCTGGTGTTTAAGGTGTACCAGGATATGAGGAGTCTCTCTGGCGAGAGTAAGTTGAACTTACCAAAGTTAACTTATCGTTTGGTTTGATAACCAGGGACTTAGCTCAAGGATGAGCTTCTTCAGAGCCCCTTAAGGTAGGTAGCCCTGCCTCTCTTGCAGGGTACTTCTTGGTCTTGTGACCCAAGTACACTACCTCTCCAGTCTCGGTAGTTCGGTTTGATCCGAAGACTTCGTCACCTAGAGACTGACGTATACTACCTCGATTTTCCTCAGAGTTCCTCATTTATACCTCGTCACCCCACTGGGGGAGTGGTAAGGAGGGGGGGGGGGCTTGAGGACGGACCCAGGAGAGTTCTTTTGGCCAACGGTTTTTCATATGAAGTCAAACATCGGCTCCTCGTTAGCCTTCGAGATTGGGAGAAACCTGTCTCCAATTTCTCATTTAAAGTGAAACTGGATCTCACTCTCCTGGGGGAGATCTTACATTTTGACCTTTAGGGTCTTTTATGGCACCGAGTTGTGCCACACTGCGGTTAAGCACTGAACCCGCCGATGCCTTCGACGGATGTCTTTGCGGTAACCGCCTTGTGACTGCACCAAGAGTGAACGAGGAGGGGGGTTGAAGGGACGATTCCCCTACATATATATACAAGGTGTCCCAGAAAAAAAGTTAACTGTACTTTGAATTAATATAACTCAAACCTATTAAAGAAATTTGAGTCCTGCAAAATAAAACAAATTTAACACCTATTTATCTGTCGAATCTGGAAATTTCATTAAATTCCCTTTTACGATATTGATACACTAATGGGTTTAGTGGAGGCTATCAAAATTATGTTTGCGCAAGGAAGTAAAATAAAGAAACTTCGAACTTTAAAATTAACAAATATATTTAAATACATTTTAAACAAAAACACCTCTTCATATGGGTAATACAAATTAAATTTTTAATTTTTTTTAGCTCCGTTTCCTTCCACATCTCCATTTCTTTCCAAGCACATTTGCGCCTATGATCCCATTGATTGAACAACTTTTTTGATTAACTTGTGATTTTCCTTAAGTCTATTGATTTCACGTGTGATACTATCTCTTAACTGGTTGATGCTTTGTGGTTGAGTAGAATATACTTTATTCTTTAGATATCCCCATAAGAAATAATCGCACCGTGTTAAGTCAGGGGATCTTGAGAGCCATTCAATTGCATGATTTAGCGCGACAATGCGGTTGTCAAACGTTTCTCTTAGTTTTGTTCTTACAGCAAGCTGTCTATGAGCTGGTGCGCCGTCCTGAATCCACCAAAGTCTATTGAATTGATTGCCGTAAATCTGGCGGAGTTCATGCTCAGGTAGGCAGCACCATTCAAGTTATTCTCGTAAAACAATGGGCTGACAAGATAGCCATTCCCGCATATTCCGATACACAGAGACACTTTCTGCTGACAAATATGTGTGTCAAAGTTGATGCTGGGGAGTGGTTCAGCGGCGCATATTGCCGAATGTTTTGGCTATTTACCTTTCCATTCATGAAAAAGGCTGCCTCGTCACCAATCACAATGTTTTTCAAGAAACGAGCAGGTTTATGGAGAAGCCATTCGACAAATTGTATACGACGAAGAACACCAGTTTCAAGAAACTGGTGTCTTGCCTGCATCTTTATTGGGATGACATTTTAAGTCATGTTTAATAATATAGTTAAATGATGACTTTGACATTTGTAACCCATTCTTTCTGACTGATACATGTGGATTTTGAAGAAGTGTTATCTGAACATTTTCGATATTTTCTGTTGTTCTTATGATTCTCATACGTCCCGAACGACATTTATTTAGATTTAAGCATGCTGCTTCATGTTGGTATTTGCGAACATTTTTCCAAAGTGTGGGCATACTTGGTGGGTGCCGACCTAGAAAACGTTGTTCAAATGAATTTTGTACTTGTCTAATACTGCCAGTCTTAATAAAGTTTGTGAATACAAATACGCGTTGATCTTTTGTTAACTGCATTATTTAAAAGGGTCTATGGAATTAAACTTTTACACAGAAAAGCTTTGATTTGCTTAGTAAGCAATAATGACGAGACCATAATACAGCGTGGCTTTAAAACCACTGTAAAATGGCCTAGGCTTTGCGTGAAGAATCGCACAGTGTCCTAGGCTACCTAGACTGCCTAGGCTCTCTACGCTTCTCTTGAAAGTGCATGGTGGCCTAGCCTTCCTAGGCTTCGTTTCATTATTTTACTTCCTTGTGCAAACATAATTTCGATAGCCTCCACTAAACCCATTAGTGTATCAATATCATAAAAATAAATTTAATGAAATCTCCAAAATCGATAGATACATAGTTGTTAAATAAAACAACCTTTGCAGAACCCTCAAATCTCCAATAGTCTTTGAGTTATACTAATTCAAATTACGGTTAACTTTTGTCTGGGACACCTGGTATATATGATGAAACCACTTTTTGAGCACAAAAGTTTATTGAACAGGAAATAGTTCCCGTATGAAGTTTTTCATAACATCATCAGCCGTTAACTGAGAGAAATTGACAAATAAAACAGAATTAATATAATATACAGAAACCGGCAACTGACATTAATCAGGAGCTGTTAGTTTTAGGTGATTAACAATATCTTTTAATATGAGGTCAGATACATAGCGGCTACATTTGTGTTGAACTTCTAATAGATTAAAGTTTGGGATTTTTTTATTAATATAGATTCGATCATTTTTCTTTTATTAAAATCGTTACATTGGTACATTATTTGGGCACTAGGGAAATCAATTATGTAGTTAGCGTTTTTCACATGGTGAAAATACTAGAAGCATCGCTTGCTCTACGAATATCCCCCTTATGTTCATAAATACGTTTATTTAATGACCTCCCGGTCTCTCACACATAGAAAGAGGGGCAATTTGGAGGGGCGATTCAAGTTTAGTGGACCGAAATGATTTTTTAATAGTTGAGGGATATTTGAAGGTGGTTAAGTTAGGAAATACTATGTAGTTCAATCCTTTGAGCAACGGGGAATATGGAAGAGGTAAGCAATTCTTTTTATATAAAGGATCTTTCTTTTGAGAACGGTAGAATATTGCCCTAGCTTTAGATAGGATTCCATCTATATGGTAGAGGTGGGATTTTAATTCAACGAACAAGCATGTAATAAAGGTGATCTCATCTTGTAAGAAACAAGAGTCAAAAATCCAGAGAGCTCTTAAAAACATAGATATTGCAATAGCTTTTTTATATTAAGATCATTAGGATTGATAGGTTTGCGATATACAGTAAGAGACATTTTATTATTATTTCTTAGGACTTTAACGTCAAGGAAAGGAAGACCGAAACTAGTCCCGGTTCACTAAATTATTGGGCTCAAAAAGTGGTTTCATTGTACAATAATTTACTCGCTATTGGGGAAAACAGTGTCTTCATATATATATATATATATATATATATATATATATATATATATATATATATATATATATAAGTGGCAAACGAATTGATGGACGCAAACTTCGAGCGAAGTATAACGTGAAGAGAAGAATATGGCATACCTTACAGATATTGAGTAGCTTGTTCAGAGGCTTGCAGTACCACAATACCAACCTGAAGATTGGATACTATCCACAACAGAAACATGGGAACACTGGAATGTGTTCTGCTGCACAACGACAACCAGTGTGCCTCTCTCTCTCTTTCGCTCACTCGAATAAATTGAATAAATAAATATAAAGTGACGAAATAAGGGCTGCAACTAAATTAGCATAAGTGGTTAATTTGTGTTAACCTACATATGGTGAAATTTCTGTTTGGACAACAGTCCCACCAGAAACTATGGTATAGTATGGACCGAGCTCTTAGTATTAAATGAAGGAAAACTGTCCTGTATAGGAGGAATTAGTGCCTTTCAGAGCAAAGAACGTCATGAATAACTCCCTTTATCTCAGGCTCGGCTTGATCAAACAGTTTACCAAAGCTCAAGACAAGGATGGTGGCTAGTGAATTTTTGTAACATTTAATTAATAAATTGTCTTAGAAACGATGATTTTATCTTAAATACCTATTTTGAAGGAGAAATATTAAAATAATTCCCTGAAAATGTCACAAAAAATATAATCGATTTTGTTATAAGATTGGATTTTTTTTTTAAATCGTCTTAGAAAAAAAGCCTACCTCAATCGGAGGAAACAGATGTCATTTTTGGGTTCAGTGGTAAGAATTGTCTTAAATTAGGTGCTAAAACTTAGAGGACTTACAAAAATGTTTTTTTGTAACCCAATCAAATTAATTTAATAATAACTGTAAGAGAGTTCCAGTAGGAAAACGACTGTATTTTTCAAATATTTAATTTAACAGTTTTCAGAAATATTTCATAGAGGCTGCAACGAAGTTAGATTAAAAATGCTTGTAAAGTCCATTCCTGAAGACCCAAAGTTTCCCCAAAGGGAAGAAGAAATATGAAAATTCCTAACTATCTGTATCAGAGCTGGTCACTTAGCGGGGTATTTACCAGATTATCTTCTTAATATGCTGGAGTTAATTTCATTCTACAGATAAGTACTTACTTTTTATCCATTTCAATATCGTGGATTGGCAGTTAAATTTTTCGATCTGAGTGTAAGCCTAATTCCCCTCAGTAACGAACATTAGTAATGAAAGAAACATTTTATACGAACCCAGAAGATTATCCAAGTTTTATCCTCCTTTCGGTACATCGAGTAGCGAGTGCCGTCACTTTTAACGTAGAATGTAGACATAGTAAATTTGTTTTGCAGTTTAGAAAAAAGTTGATTCACTGTAATCTTTTATTTCCTCTGAGAGTTTTTATTTTCAATAGTCTTTTCTTTTCTCTGAAAGTTTTTTCTTCAATCTAGTCTATTTTTTCTCCGATAGCGTTCATTTTCAATGCAGTCTTTTCTTGTTTCTGCAATTGTTATATTCACTGTAGTCTTTTGTTTCCTCTGAAAATAATTATCTTCAAGGTAGTCTTAACTTTCTCTGAAAGTTTTATCTTTAATTAATGTAAATCTTTCTTTGCTCTGAAAATGTTTATTTTCAATAGTATTTTCTTTTCTCTTAAAGTATTTATTTATATCTAATGAAGTCTTTTCTTTAGTCCGAAAGTTTTTATCTTCAATGAGGTCTTTTCTTTTTTCTGAAAGTGTTATTTTCAATGTACTCTTTTTCTTTTCCCAGAAAATAATTTTCTTCCTTGTATTCTTTTATTTTTCTTACAGTGTTTATCTCTGATATGATTTTTTTTTTTATCTCGGAAAGTAAGTATTTATTCTCTCAATTTTAACTATTATATTAATTTTCGTTATAGGTTTCAGTTTTTAGGTAGAAACTATTCAAAAATAATTAAATACTCTCTCGGTTAATAGTGAAATGTGTTTCTCAGAGAGTAACAAACAAAACAAAACAAAGATTGTTTTGATAGAAAATACTGAAGCTGAATAGAAGTTTAAGAGTTGTTAGGAGAGAGAAACGTAACAAGCCTGGGTGGTTAAAATGGTAATAATCTTTATGAATTTCCTTCTTTCTTGTGCTAAGGGGCAAAGGAGAACTTTAGGCAGATATTCGAACAATCAACAATTTATCCTTATTTTACCTCCCTTCTTTCCTTTGAGGGGTAGAATAAACAATAAACTTTTGTTTGCAATGCAGAAATTTCACTATTTTTTTAGGGGGAGAATGAAAGCGAAAGATGAATAAAAAGGTTTCGCACTCATCTATACGGTGAATTCTATTTATGCAGTTAAAATTTCAAGATAAAAACTTAATAAAGTTTTCAGGACAAGAACTACTCTAATATATTACAAATTCTGTTTTCCTTGTTTCTTTTCCTCGTGCTATATTGTACGCCTTCTATCTCTTTCTAACATTTTCTCTCTTTTACTATCTTACATAGGCAGTTTTACATTTTTTATTTTTAATACAATCTAGTGAAAAAAAATTGAAAAGAGCAAAATACAATAACGATAAATGAAACTTAAAAACTACTGTTTTATAAGAAAAAAACAAACAAAATGTTTTTGATCAAAATACAAGCTGGTAAGAATCATCAAAACAAGCGACACTACGAGTAACACCGAAAACAAGCTATAAATCTTACAAGAAGCATTAAGCAGCTCGCTTTTCTATAGAAAATAGATTTTACGAGGAGAAAAGAAGTGAGAAGATGACGCAATAATTTACATAAGATATTTACCAACGTTATGAAGGTGTTGGTGGAGAGATTTTGTAGAAATGTTTGTCACTCATGGTAATTTTTGAGAAAAGAGGAATCCACGAAAAAGATTTATACCATTTCCATCTGATTATAATGATCCTCGTGCGTGTGCGCATCCGTCTGTTCTTTTTTTTAAAAAAATTAATTAAAATTATTTTTAGTCGCGGTCGACTCTAAATCTCACTATGTCGGTCAGTCTCCGTTTTGCATTTGGGGGGGCTTTTGGTAATAACATTATAACTCTTCAGTCAATTTTAACGAAATTTAAAACCACTTATGCTGTTTTACATTTTCTTTCGAATGATATAATTACCAAGGTCCTCCCAAGGTTTGTCCGAGAGTTATTGAAAGTTTTTAAGGTCATAAATCAGAATAAGTGAGAGCAAGTTACTTTTGGTCAGCAACCCTTATTTCTTGCCTCCCAATTTTGAATGTGTTCAGAAATAAAAAAAACCTTTTTCTCTCCCACACCTTTTTTAATTTTGTCAGCGAAGCAAACCAGCACCGCAAGCCAAGCAAAAATGCACTCGGGCGGATGTTTGCAATAATTTAATCACCTCTTTTTTCTTTTTACCAAAATATATAAATTATCAATTTCTTATTTATTTCGAATTCAAATTTAAAATATTTTAGTTACATATCACAAATAATTAATCTCATTTCTATTATTTTATTTCATTTTATCACAGTTTATCATACGTAATAAATAATTTTCTAAACTTAGATATGTTTTTAAATACTTTTAAATAATAATTGAGTTGGATAAAATTATTGAGATATTGTGAAACGGCTCCAGCCAGCAAAGAAGCGAAGGAAGGCCTTTTTCTCTCCAATGACTAAAAACAGCCGTGTCATTATATAAGCTAAAGGCTATGTATTTGTGAAATCACTAAACACCACATACCAAACGCACTCGACAATCTACAATCATCATTGTTCAAAATCTTCAACGCATGCCTAAACACAAGACACTTTCCATCAGCGTTTAAGACAGTGAGAATGATATTCCTGCCGAATCTCAGTAAACTCAAGACACATCTTAAGCTACCGACCGATTTCGTGTTGGAATTTATCGGAAAGCTACTAAAAAAAATTCGATTAAAAAGATATATGATGCGTGCCCCAACACGGGATACTTCTCAGACCGCTTCAAACTAGCCATAATTACCTTGATCCTAAAACAAGGCAAACTACCGGATCTTCTTACCAGGTACAGACCTATACCACGTGTTATTTTCATCTGAAAAGTCGGACACAATCCTCAACAGAAGGCTTATAGAATATTTAAGTGAAAACAAGTCTACAATGAACACAAATTCTGTAAAGGAAGAGACACCATGATGGCACTTGGCATCATCACAAAATTTACCAAGACCAAAAGAGAGAAAAAATAGATCAATGTGGTCCTCAAAAATGTAGAAATATCCTTTGGCAAAGACTGGGTCAGAGGTAGGAAAAATATGATCTTAAACCTCCATATGAAAAATAAGCTGGACAAATTCTCTGCATCACCCTAACAGATAGAATAGCATACGTAGTATCAATATCTGCAAAGGATCTGTGTTAGAATTCGAAGATGGACTCCGGTAGAGAGGCTATCTCAGGCTGACATAGAATGGCATACGTAGTGCCAATATCTACAAAGGATCCGTGTTAGAATTCGAAGATGGACTCCAGCATGGAGGCTATCCCACCCCATGCTATACACTATTAAAACCACGGACCTGCCAACATTATTAATTCCCGAATGCCTTAATATCCAATTCAAGAATGTTTGAGCTGAGTCACATACAACAAATGTATAGATTTTAAACATCAACCAGTTCGAGAGGGACTAAAAAATAATAACGAATAGAGGATAATTCACCACACTGCCTATCTTCAGACGAATGATTACGATATCGAAGTACATAGAGGGAAAGCTGGGCAGATATCATTCGGAAGCGAAAGTACTAGGGCTAAAAATAACTCCAAGAGGCTATATAAAACACGTATCGTCCCATCCGTATTGCATCCTATCTTATTTGTAATTTCTTTCTTAAAATTCAGAACATTGGAGAAAAAACTTAGGAAAATGAATAAGTTTTAATTAATCTCATTTGATTACACTCTAAGTTATAGCAATTGATTTTAACTAATTAATGAATTATAGGCGAATAGGATTTGAAAATATTTGCTTTTCAGTGTATATTTGAATAAATTCCCTACTGTTTCATTCCCTGTAACCTTTTTAGAAATCTTAAGGCCCCATCTATATCCCTATATTGAAATACCTTGAGAGAAATTGTTTCGAAATTCGTCTTCAAAGAACCCAAATAACACTGGCCAACAAATTTGAACTTTTTTTAATCATCAGAGACCTGAGCAAACTTTTCTCATGACATTTTTCTCGCTGATTTCAAATCTAACTTTAGCTTTTCTTTAGCACATCAGGATTTTGAGATATTCGAAAATGAAATATGACCGCCGTCGCTGGTAGAATGTAGCGTTTTACTCTGATTTCTTTGCCGAAACTGGTGATATTTGGTTGCATAGCGCCATTGCTAGAAAAAAAATTGCATTCTGTATATCTCCATGTGCATTGAGAAGTTGAACTGACACAAAATCATGCATTTAACATATAGAAACTTTAAAATTTATCATTCTTTTTAGGCGAAAACATATGTTAAAGATAAATAGACATGTTTTGTTTAATGTACAAGCATCGTAAAGTTAATGGTACTTAGATTGCATGTATAAGAATGATAAACAATGATAAACAATGGCGAGTTCCAGCCGAAGGGAAGGGGGGAAATTAAATGATCCTGACGTGGCATCTTGGGAATGAGAACCGTTTCTTGGCGAACAGGCTTGAAGAACAATGGCTGTTCTACGTTGTTCTCTTCTGAACAACAGGGGGGGGGGTTGCGAACCGTCTCTTGTCTACGGGCTCAAAGAACAATGGCTGTTCTAATGTTGTTCTCTTTCTGAACAACAGGGGGGAAGGGTGAGAACCGTTTCTTGTCAACGGGCTCAAAGAAAAATGGCTGTTCTAATTTTGTTCTCTTTCGGAACAACAGGGGGGAAGGGTGAGAACCGTTTCTTGTCAACGGGCTCAAAGAACAATGGCTGTTTTAACGTTGTTCTCTTCCTGAACAACAGGGAAAGCCTTGTGGACTTGGCATCACGAAGGCTCGTACCTTGGCACTCAAGGGATATTGTCCTCTTCTGGACAATGATGGCGGATCTTGAGGTATAGGGCCCTTGGTGCACAAGGTGAGACTGGATCGTAGTGATGTCTCGCGAAGAAAATCTGGATCTCGAATCTAATCTTAGTGGTCAAGTTTCCGTATAAATAGTTGAGACATCCCCTTGGCGTAGGGGACAATGGAGTGGGAGCTTCGAGGGAATGCACAGCCGCGCCTGAGAACAATACCTTATCTGCCCATAAGCCTAACTCAATCTGGCGTGATCGGCGCATGGGGCGAACAGGGGAGGAATAAACCTCCTTGGTTAAATATTGACTCAGGTGGCGCGATAATCCCGCCTGGCTTCAAGGCGAAAATGCACGTGGGTAGCATCGTGTTTCTAAACAACATGTGATAACGGTTCAAATTAAGCAGCCTCAAACCGTTCTATCACAGCCCACATACATAACAGAATTTATCTGGATGATTTTTGCACTCTCGAGGCATTGTTACTGCTTTATGGAAATATTTGGAAGCCTCTTATGATCAACGCAGAAAGAGTAGCTTAGAAGATGCACATCACATGAGGAATCTGAAAGCATAAAACAATTATAAATAATTGCGCAAAATATGCATGCGGGTTACAAATGTAAATGCATTTTTCTCTATACCCCTTTAACCAGCAAGAACTCACGAAGCATCTAGTTTGCTCATCTTAGCACTACAATAATGATGCATACAATAGAGCAATACCAGTAATATAGTACATTTTATAATCGCAGGCAGCCATTTTGAATTTTTGGCATATCTTAAAAACGGTACGTGCTAGAGAAAAACCAAAGGCAGATTCGGATTCAATATGAAAAATGCATTTCGAAAAGTATAGAAAGGTCTCCGATGAAAAATGTGCAATCATTAAAGATATATGTACGTAGAACATCCCATGCTTCATTTATTTGGTAAAGCAATAATCCGAAACGATCGGTCACACCTCTGTTTAATCATTACTCAAATGAAATTTGTAGAATTTGAAAGGAAGCAACGGGACAAAATCAATTCTTACACGTCAACTTTACGGGGCTTTATACTATTACCAAAACCATATTTACAAAAAAAATTATAAAATCACCTACGGGTTAAAATTACTTGTAACTGAGTAGCGGATCGTTGAGATAAAGATTAAATAGTTTAATTGTTATGCAACCAATCTCTTACCACAGGCGCGAAATGTCCAGGTGTGCCACCGTTTTGAAAAGACTCAGGGAGTCGTTTATGTAGCCTTTTAAGTTGGGGCCTTAACTGATCTCTCAACTTAGTGAAGTAAGGCACAGCAGCTACACGTGAGCTTTCCTAAACCTCAACACACCATAATCTTTTGCGTTACTTGCTTTTTGGAATGTTGCAACAATACATATCGTTTGGCGACCAGTATAGAACATTCGGTCTGTTAACCTCACCATTCAAATAAAACAAATCTTCGCCGCTGAATAACAGTCTTGGGTAAAACGGTTGCTCTTATCAAATTTATTGGAAAACCATTCACACATCTCGAATCTTTTATCAGGATTATCGTCTGTTATGTGATGCAAGACCTTTAATTTGTACAGGTGAAACCCTTGTTTTATGAAGATACGACTGATTGTTGTTTTGGTCCAGAATGGGGTTGGTCCAAATCCAACTTGAGTCCTTAATGGATGAAGTCCATTAAAATCATCTGCTAGGGCAAAAATAAAATAGTCATAAATAATATTACTTCCTGTGTCCAAACTTTATGGAAGCCCATGTTCCCATTACTAGACAACTTTTCCTATGAATGCTTATTCAAATATCTCTCTCAACTGTAATCTTCGAACTTAATTGCTCTCTCTCTCTCTGGCATTAAAATGAACTTTTCTCCCTTTTAATTTCATGATCATTACACGCGTGTAAATTAAGCAATTCGTTATGAGTTTAAATTTTCTGGATTTGAAGAACCTAAGAAAATTTTCTAAGAAAGGCGACTATGACTGAAATTTCTCGCATTAATTTTGCCTCTTCTTTGTTTCCATTCCAAAGTTTTAAATTTCTTCTCAACCACTGATGTAAATAATTATAGGTAGATAGGATTCCATATCTCAGTCCATTTTTTTTCGCATTTTATTTCTTTATTTATTTGGGAGTTAGGCCTAATTGTTAATGGTGAATGACTGTGTATATTTGAGAGTATGTCTAGCGCTTTCACTTTACCAAACATCATCAAGGGACTAATAAGAAAAAAGATGCAAAGAAAACACTAAAGGAAGCTACGAAGAACAGAAGATAAAGACTTACATATTTTAAGAAAACTAATAAGAATCGATAAAATAGAAGATTTAGGGTATATATATATATATATATATATATATATATATATATATATATATATATATATATATATATATATGTGTGTGTGTGTGTGTGGAAAACTCAAAATATCGTGTGAATAAGTAATGAATGCAACAAAGATCAAAGGGAAAATTAATACGAAGATTCCAAGTACTGTCGAACTTTATTTTGAGTTCTTGGAATCATAGCATGAATTTTTCCTGTAGGCTTTGTTGAATATATATATATATATATATATATATATATATATATATATATATATATATATATATATATATATATATACATGCGTTATTAAAGTCAACAGCTGCGGCAGCGTTATTAATTTTGACTTGCAATTTCTTGATTTGCCTTACCACTCTCTTAACAGGATCTTCGAGGAGAGAGAAAATAGCCACAAAAGACATACTTAATTTATAGATGGTCTTTCGACCGCAGTGGGTCATCTTCAGGTAAATGTGGTAGTAACTCTTATAATGTTGATTGATTAATTGATGAATAATAGTTAGGAAAAATATTGGTGGGGAAGATGAGATGATAGATTGTGGGTGAAAAGAGTTTGTAGGGTTTACCCTGGTAGTGAGAGCTACGCTTTTCATTTGTTTAGATTTCTTATTCTTTTTTCTATGATCTTCAATTCTGTAATTTGTATTTTTGTGTGAATCTTAATTTGTGTTTCAACCCATTCAAGCTTTTATTTTATACATATTTTGCAACCTTTTTTTTCTAAGTTTTAGAATACATTTTTGTTTGCAATTATTAAAATTGTTCTATTAATTTATGTAACTAGTTTACACATTCTTATATATATACTTTTTTATTTTTATGTATTTACTTAAAGTTATACTGATTTTAAGAGAGATAAAGAGATAATAATAATTCTTTTTTTTTTCTTTTTTTGAAAATAATACTAAATAAAGTTGTTCAAGAGTCTAATTCTACTATATACATTTATTTAGCTTGCATTCGACTCATTCATTCTTGTTTGTGAGTGTATTTGTTAATATATCGTGTGTGTATTTGTTTGTTCAGTGTGTGTCTCGAGCTTGGAAATTGCCTCTTTCCGCTCACTTTATCCCTTTTGTTCGCTGGGATTTTTAGGCCATCGTGCCGTTTCAATCAAGATCCACTCTCAAGTTCCTTTGGCCAAATTTTGGGTCGTCAGATTGATAGGTGTCAAGGCGGCTCTTCGGTGGAGTTGTCTTTGGGGAATTTAAACTCGCTTTCTGTCTTTATTTATGTAGAGAGACGCCTTTTTCTGGACTCTTTGTAGGCGCTTCATGCGATTCCTACTTAGGGTTTGGGCCATCACCGCGGGGTATATAAGTGTTGGTCGGATGTGGATGAGATATAACTTTCTGATATTTTTACAGCTCATATTGCTAAACCTGTGGAGTTTTATTAGTTCTAACTTCGCATGAATTAACTCCCCTATTGTAACGTCTGCTGTTTTTTCTGCGGCCGAGGACGAGGATCTTGAACTTTCTGCTATTCGTGAGGATCTCCCACTTACTCTCGTACTCGTTTATGTTGGTTATTTCATTGGCAGTCTCTTGAGCCTGAGCCCTGGGATTCCTGTATGTACCAGGGATCACCTGGGTTATATCGCCTTCGAACTGAAAATATAATGAGTCCTCCTTTATTGGAGTTGGTGATCTGTGGTGTAGATTAGATAAAGGAGGGGGCTCAGACAACTGCCCCGCGGGCCTCCAGCCTCAAGGTGACCCTCAATCATGATTCTGGCCCGCCGTTTCATTTGGAAGTCGCAGATAATGCTCTCCAGAATCGGATCTAGCTGAAGGTTCAGTATCTTATATTGAAGGCCCCTCAGCAAGACCTTGTCGAAGGCCTTTTGTACGTCCCTGAGTACGAAGTCAGTGTACTTACCCTCACTCGGCACTTGGCGATTTTCTCGATTAGGAGCGCGAATGCGGTGCTTGTTACATGTTTCTTCAGGAACCCATGTTGTTGTGGGCGGTGGGCCCCCTTCTCATCGAGTTGTTTTTGAAGCCTCTTGGCTAGAATCTTTTCCAGAATCTTACCGATGATTTCCAAAAGGAAGATGGGCCTGTAGTCCATCGGCTGTTCTGGCACTTTTTTCCCTTTGCTATAAAGATAACTTTTGCCACCTTGTACCCATCAGGAAAGTAGCCAGTATTCAGTGCCGCGTTCATTATATTCATAATGCATTGTATCAGGCGCGGGGAAGCATTTACCAGATGTTTTTTGGTAATCCCTGTCCAGCCAGAAGCTCTCTGCTTGAATGTTTTGAGCGTACTCAGGAATTACTCAGCAGTGATTGGTCGTCCGTGACCCATCATTCTCCTTTCTTCGGAAACGTGTGGATGGAGATGCGTACGGTGGATTCTGGTATTGAGTTCGTCTATAACTTGGTGCTCGAATTCCAGATCGAAATCCTCGTTCTCTTCAGGGGGGATGGAGATTACTTTTCGCCAGTACCTTCTGAACCTTCTTTCGAGTCTTTCCGGTTCTTTAATGATTTCACCGTTTTCTTCCAGCCTTATTTTCTCCTTTGGGGGCATACCTCTCAGCTTTTTTAACTCCTCATCAATTTTTTTTTGGTTCTGCTCTGTGTCGACTCTCTCTATTCTTCCGTCCCAAATAGCCCGTTGTTGTGCGTTGATCTGGTCTTTGAGCTCCTCTCTGAGTTGTCAAGTCTTCTGGTGTTATTTCTGTTTAGGCCAAATTGCCTGACTTCTTCATAGATTTCTTTATGTTCTGAGGCAATTTCTCGCATCTCTTCGGTCCACCTGGGTTGCGTAGGGCTTTTGTGCGTGATGTCTGGGATGAACTTTTCGTCTGTTTCCATGATCAGGAATGTAATGCGGTTAATCTCCTCGTCAATCTCTTCTAGGATAGCTTCACTTAGGTCAGCTGGTTCAAAGCTGTTGAGCATTCGCTTTTACAGCTCCCAGTTTGCTCTTGCAAAGCTCTTCCTGGGTGGGATAGGGATCATGATGGGTGCGAGGGAGATTGTGGACATGATGTAGATATGGTCGCTTGGAACCGTGGGGCCAGGCATACTGACCAGATTGAAAGGGAAGTTGGTACTTGCTAGTATTATGTCCAGGGCTATTGCACATCTGTCAGTGAAGACATTCTTGCGGTGGGCAGTTAAGGTTAGAAGGTTGTTGACGGGTAGATATCGACAGCGAGGTAGCTGGTATGCAGCTGCAATTGTGAGTACGCCAACAAGTGTAGGGATTTCGACCGCAACGAAGGACTCATTAAGTTCTGGAAGCCTTTTGAAGGTGATGTTTCTTATAATGGCGTTTTCCAGTTTTATATATGTCTTAGTCGGGGCTTGTGTAGGGCGGGATGTCTTTGTTGCTTGCGCATACGAAGTAGTCCTCCTACTCTGTTATTCTTCTTTCTTTGCGTCCTGTTTTCTCTTAGTTATGTTTATTTTCATTTGGCACGCCATGGCTAGTGCTCTATGGCCTTGCCCAGAGTTAACGCACTTCTCAGTCTTCCTGAAGTTTTTACAGCCGTGGTCTCTTTCACTACACCTGGAGCATGTCTCTTCTACTTCTTGACAGTCCTTTGTGGAGTGCTGCTCTATCTTGTAGCAGTGGAAACACATCTGCACAGGCGTAAACTCATCGCGCTCGATCTGGTCCCGCTGATTTTCGCATGATTTTCGCATGATTTTCGCCTTCTGGGCCATCTCCGCTTCCTTAAAGATCACCTTGAATACATTGGTGTATTCTCGGTTCTCCCTTCGGTTTTGGAACTTGATGATTTTTGATAGTTTCACCTAACTCTGGTTGGCCTCAATTTTTTCCGCTAGTTCCTCCTTCGTGCAATTACCTATCCAGGGATCTAGGCGACGGCAAATCACACTGCGGTGGGCCTGTATTTATAGTGGACTGCGGGCTGGATGTTTATCTCTTGGGGAACGCGAATTCCATGTTCCTTGCTGATTGTTATAATACCTTTTTCCCTTCCGCAGATCACCAAGTAACCGGTTGGAGTGTCTATAAGGCGAATTACTGCGACACCAAGTTTTCCGAAGATGATCTCAAAGACTGTACCTCTCTCCACTTTGGCCTCGCCGTTGATTACCTTGAGGGGTATTCGTGTGGCCAAATCCATTGCTATGTTGTTGAGGGTGACCCCCTCGTGGTACTTGTTAGGCAAGCACTTAGGATAAGCAGACTCACGTTTAGTGTGTGTAATTTTTTCTTAGGGTGGCTCCCCCACTCACGCTTTTCCAGCAGGCTTTGCCCCCGGAGCTATCGACTTGGTAAATGTTGGGATGAGTGTGGTAATGACGCATTATGATGAGATGATAGATGATTGAGTATATGTGAGACCAGGTGAAATCTTCCCATGGGATGACTACTGACGGACTCATTGACAACGCCGCTCCCCGGGGGTGTTTGAATTGCAACTGCTCCCACCATGTGATCCTGGGATGGGCCTTTGCAGTGATTAGCAACGGAGGTTGCAGTCCGTCCCTTGTCCAGTCGAGCTTCAAGACATTGTTCTCCGCTGTGGGCTAATTCTCAAACCAGCTTCCTCCAATGCCCCCTATTATGACTTTTCTAGTGAACGAAATAGTTGAGTGAGGCTGTGTACGGCGAATTTCCTCCGTGAGGCCGCTATGAAGCATTTAAAACGGCAAAGATGATCTTCCTGCCGAAGCCGGGCAAACCGAAACATCAAGTCAGAAGCTTCCGTCTATCTCGCTTCTGGAATTTATAGGCAAAGTCCTAGAAAAGCTCCTTAACGAAAGGTTGATCAACCATCTTAACATAAACAACCTATACAGCCCACAACAACACGGGTTCCAGAGCAAGCGAGGGACGGACACCGCACTAGCAATCATTACCGAAAAAATTGCTACTGAAACAGCGCGAGGCAACAGAGTTGACATTGTACTTCGCGATGTTGCCAAAGCCTTTGACAAAGTGTGGTAGCCCGGAGTAAAAACCAAAATCTGCGACCTTAACCTAGAAATAAACCTCTGCAAAATACTCTGCAGGTATCTAGACGAGAGGAAAGCCCTATTGCAGATAGACGGGAAAACGGGCGATGCAATTAATCTGCAAAGGGCGGTCCCACAAGGAGGCTGCCTCTCACCTACGCTGTACACAGTTTATACCAGGGTCCTTCCACATCCAACTGATGAAAGTTCGATGTACATACAATTAGCGGACTATAGCACTCAGATAGTGACCAGCGATATGAAAAAACCCAAGGACATCGCCCTAAGAACAGGAATAGAAACTAAAAACCTAAATGATTACGAGAAAAGGAATAAAATAAAAACTAACAAGGATGACTTCAAACTAATCCACATAAACAGAAGGAAAAGGCTACTGTACACGTAGATGGAGAGGCATATCCTTTCTCAACAGAAGGGCAAGTCCTCGGCTAAAAATAACAACCAACGGCTATACAAGTCACCTACCACAATAAATCATAAAAGCAAAAACTACCTTATCAACGCTATACAGATTCAGGCAACTTTCAATCAAGAATAAAATAAAACTATACCTGCCCCTAGTACAACCTAACTCCTATACCCAATAGTATTATTGAATACACTAAGTAACTCCCAAATCAATTTGGTTAATATTTGTATTCGTGTCGATTGGTGTCACGTTCCGATGTAGGATGGTTTTAAGAGCCTGTTCGTCTTCACGGCAGCCGGTGTTCATGTGACCCTTGTAATAAAGGTCGATATTGCTTTTCTTTGGGGTAGACTGGACATTTATACTGGTTGCCAAATCCCTTTTTTCTTTTATAAGTTCGTTGATGGATCGTTGTGGATAGCCATTGTTGATGAGGACTCGGGATACCCTCTTTAGTTCAAGGTCAACGGCCGCCCACGAGCATTAATGGGAAATAGCCCTGTTGACTAAAGCGTTAATGACTGATCTCTTATACTTTTCCGGACAATCCGAAGAGCCGTTTAAGCAGAACCCCAAATTCGTAGCTTTGACGTATACCTCTGTCACAAATTTAGAATCTTGGGCACTTATGCTGATATCCAGGAAGGGAAGTGATCCTTCATCTCCAATTCCGTGGGTGAAGTTTTCTGCATGTTTATATATATATATATATATATATATATATATATATATATATATATATATATATATATATATATATATATATATATATATATATATATATATATATATATATATATATATATATATATATATATATATATATAAAGGGTGTTCCATTAAGATAGATTGAAGTTAGCAGTAAATATGCGTTATTATCTCATCATTAAGCTGTTGAATTGTTGTTGGATTGTTGGCATAGACTTTACTTTTGAGAAGACCACAAAGGAAGAAATCTGAAGGCGTCAAGTCACACGATCGTGGTAGCCAATTGACCTTGCTTTTTCGAGAGATGATGCGACCTGGGAACTTCTCATTCAATAAAGCCATTGTTAAATTGGCTGTGTGGCATGTGGCGCCGTCATGTTGAAACCACAGATCTTCGACATCGATAGAATTCACTTCGCGCCATAAAAAGTTGGTTATCATGGCACGGTAACGCTCGCCTGTCACCGTAACAGAATTCCCGGCCTCATTTTCGAAGAAAGACGGCCCAATGATTCCGCTAGCAAAAAATGCACACCAAACAGTGACCTTTTGTGGATGCAGTGGCTTTTCAACAATCTTCCTGTGATTTTCATCAGCCCAAATGGGACAATTCTGCTTATTAACGAATCCACAAAGATGAAAATAGGCTTTATCACTAAAGATGATTTTGTGCGAAAAATCATCATCGGCTTGTCTTTGCTCGTGCATCCAATTGACGAATGTACGGCGCTTCAAATGGTCAGCAGTCTTCAGTTCTTGTGTCAATTGAATTTTGTAAGCGTGTAGAGAGAAATCTTTTGTCAAAATTCGATGTAACGTTGTTGTGGAGAGATTCAATTCCTGCGCGCGATGACGAATGGAGGTGTCTGGATCTTGAATCACATTCTCGCGCACTGCAAAAATGTTTTCAGCTGAATGGCGTAAACGAGCACGCAATGGCGTTTTCATATCTGCCATCGATCCCGTTTGTTTGAATTTACGAACAATTTTCCCAATTGCACTCTCGGTTGGTCGATTATGTTGACCAGAAAAATCGCGAAGTGCCCAAAATGCGTTTCTGTTTGAATGTCTATTTTCGTAATAGGCTTCGATAACTTTAACACGTTGTTCAATTGTTAATCTTTCCATGGTTGAAATTGCCTAAGACAGTTGTTGTTAAATCTGAAAGAAAAGGATAAAAATCATTAGACCCTTAAATTTAACTCACATTTAAAATCGGTCAAAGTTATTGGTACACCCTTTATATATATATATATATATATATATATATATATATATATATATATATATATATATATATATATACATATATATATATGCTCCGCTGAACCTGAAGCAGAGCAGTTGTCTAATTATCTTAACCGCACCAATTTGTCCTGGATATTTTTTCATATTTAGAGCGTTTTGGCTAAGTCAACGCTGTTAATATTTTAATAATAATAGTTTTCTCTGACTGTATGCGAGACAACATAAAGGCATATATATATATATATATATATATATATATATATATATATATATATATATATATATATATATATATATATGTATATATATATATATATATATATATATATATATATATATATATATATATTTATATATATATGTATATATATATTCTGGTATATACAAAAACATTTGTTACTAAAATAAAATATAGAAAGTTGGATCATTTATTATTATCACTTAAGATATTTACATACTTTTATCCTCATAAAATTTGACTTTTATTAAATTTCTTTAACCGTTTTTATTTTTTTCAATACTTAACATTTTTCATTTAATATGAATGTAATTAGATTTTCTTAATTACAATTATCTTTACTAGAATGAATTTGAGGTATACAAGCTCTTTTTATGGCTAGCGATTCAATTGATTCTCTGTACCAAAATTAATTAATTTTTTTTTAAAATGGATGCTATCAAAATTATGTTTGCGCAAGGAAGTAAAATAATGAAACTTGAACTTTAAAATTAACAAATATATTTAAATCCATTTTTAACAAAAACACCTCTTCATATGAGTAATACAAATTATTTTTTTTAATTTTATAAGTATTATTTCCTTCCACATGTCTTCCATTTATTTCCAAGCACAGTTGCGCCTTTGATCGCATTTATTGAACAAATTTTTTTATTAACTTGTGATTTTCCCTAAGTCTATTTATTGACTTCACGTGTGATACTATCTCTTAACTGGTTGATGATTTGTGGTGGAGTAGAATACACTTTATTGTTTAGATATCCCCAAAAGAAATAATCGCATCGTGTTAAGTCGAAGGATATTGGGGGCCATTCAATTTCATGATTTAGCGCGACAATGCGGTTGTCAAACGTTTCTCTTAGTTTTGCTCTTACAGCAAGCTGTCTATGAGCTGGTGCGCCGTCCTGAATCCACCAAAGTCTATTGAATTGATTGCCGTAAATATGGAGGAGTTCCTGGAAGATCCTTTCGTTGATCATGCTCAGGTAGGCAACATCATTCAAGTTATTCTCGTAAAACAATGGGCCGACAAGATAGCCATTCCCGCATATTCCGATCCACAGAGACACTTTCTGCTGACAAATATGTGTGTCAAAGTTGAATGCTGGGGGGTGGTTCAGCGGCGCATATTGCCAAATGTTATGGTTATTTACCTTTTCATTCATGAAAAAGGCTGCCTCGTCACCAATTACAATGTTTTCCAAGAAACGAGCAAGTTTATGGGGAGGCCATTTGACAAATTGTCTACAAGGAAAATCAGTTTCAAGCAGCTGGTGTCTTGCATGCATCTTATAGGGATGCCATTTTAAGTCATGTTTAATAATGCGGTTAAATGATGACTTTGACCATTGTAATCCATTCTTTCTGACTGATGCATGTGGATTTTGAAGAAGTGTCATCTGAACATTTTCGATATTTTCTGTTGTTCTTATGGTTCTCATACAACCCGAACGACCTTTATTTAGATTTAAGGATGTTCCTCCATGTTGGTATTTGCAAACCTTTTTCCAAAGTGTGGGCTTGCTTGGTGGGGGCCGACCTAGAAAACGTTGTTAAAATGAATCTTGTACTTGTTTAATACTGCCAGTCTTAATAAAGTTTGTGACTACAAATACGCGCTGATCTTTTGTTAACTGCATGATTAAAAAGGTTCTATGGAAGTAAACTTTTACACAGAAACGTTTTCATTTGTTTAGTAAGCAATAATGACGAGACCATGCCACAGCTTGGCTGAAAAAACACTGTAAAATGGCCTAAGCTATGCTTGAAAAATCGCACAAAGACCTAGGCAACCTAGGCTCCCTAGGTTCTCTTGAAAGTGCACGGTGGCCTAGCATTCCTATGCTTCGTTTCATTATTTTACTTCCTTGCGCAAACATATTTTTGATAGCTTCTACTAAACTCATTAGTGTATCAATATCATAAAAGGGAATTTAATTAAATTTCCAGAATCGACAGATAAATAGTTGTTAAATAAAACACTTTTGGCAAGACCAAAAATTCTTTAATAGTTTTTTGAGTTATGCTAATGCAAATTACGGTTAACTTTTTTTCTGGGACACCCGGTATAGTACATATTTCACTGGTTGGATTACTTCTTGCCTGGCTGTCCGATTCTTTTTCCTCTGCTTAATTTATTAAGGTCAAGATGCTGCAAGATTTGTCGGTTCTCTTTTGTACCTGTTTCGATCTGGTCATCTCAGTCTTTTATTGATATCCTTGAGAGAAATGGAGCAGAGTGTATGTTGTTTGGGGAGAAATTTCCATATTATAGTCGATCAAACAATTAAACTGAGAATAGAAAAAAAATAAAGAGGGATCACTGTTGTTACTAGCACAGGAGATCATATGGTCGAACTAAAACGGTGTGGTAGAAACTTAAGTGGGGATAAAGGAAGATTTAAGGTCGAAAGCTATACAACAATCCAAGGTATTAGGTGACGTTTTTGTTTGTCTGTGGTTTGTGATTTTAAGTATTTGGGATTTTAATGTATGTCAACGCCTGTTTTGTTGTCCACGAATGATGCGTGCAAATCGTTCTGGCTGGGTAATCACGTCTGTTGTGTGTGTTAGTTGTGTCATGTGCTACTCTGTCTGAGTCTAGATTCGGAGCGGAGTGAGCATGCAGTGATTGTGAGCATCGGAACTTTACGGTCTGATTGCGAGAAGTCCTACACTGCTTGTGTGAGTGTTGGTAGTGTCTTTAGGGTAAGTGTTTCCAGGTGTTTGGCAAGCGTGGTTTAGGTAGTAGTGAGGCCACGGAAGACGGGCTACGGGAAAAGTTATAGGAACTACGGAAGAATGGAGAAGGGGTGGGGACGTAGGGAAAAGGGGGCAGGGGAAAGGGAGGGAGGTGAAGGACTTGGTGGGAACAGTAGGAGAGGTGATGGTAAGAGTGAGTGGTTTAAGTGTGGGTTGTGTGTGCAGGCCTTGGGAGGAGCGACGGTCGTGCATTTCCGTTTTCTTCTATAAAGGCAAATATTTTCTTGGGAAAGACAAGTTGCAGTGGAGAGATCGTCAGAAGAGGGTGAGTAGGAAAAAGATGTGAGCGGATGGACGAGAGAAAGATATTTGAGGAGGGGTAGGAGCTACGGGAAAATGAGCTTCGTGAGACCGAGTAGGATCTACGGAAGAAGGGGTAGGATCTTCGGGAGAAAAAGTAGGAGCTACGGCACAAGGGATAGGACCTACGGGAGAAGGAGTAGGAGGTACGGGAGAAGGGCTAGGATCTAGAGGAGAAGGAGTAGGAGCTACGTGAGAAGGAGTAAGGTCTACGGGAGAAGCAATAGGAAAGGCGAAGAGGGGGTAAGTGCCACAGGATAAGGGATAGGAGGTACGGGACAATAAGTATGAGCTTAATGAGAAGGGGTAAGATGTACGAGGTTGGGAGTAGGAGTTACGAAAGAAGGAGTAAGTGTTACAGCAGAAGGAGTAGGATCTACGGTAGAATAAGTAGGAGCTAGTGAATGGATGAGGACTACGGAAGGGTAGGTGGGAGGAGGTAAGGGATGTTAGAGGTAAGAGTGTAGGTGAAGGACGTGGGGTAAATTGCGGAAGAGCAGAAGAGGTAATGGTTGGAGGAAGAGGGTTAAATTTGGTTTGTGTGTGTCCAGTTGTTCGGAGGAGCGGCAGCTGTACGTTCTGATTTTCTTTTATGAAGGCCAATATTTTCTCTATAAAGACAATTTTCCCTAGACAGTTCGCAGCATGCAGCTGGTTCAGTGTTTTCACGTATAATCGGGGGTCACCCTCAGACATGCCTTTTTTCTTTGGTTGGTGTGTCTATCGGTAGAAACGTAACCTTGATTGGCGTAGTGGATCAGCTGGACCAGGGCGCGCTGACAGCAGTGGCCTATGCTTTTGTACGTAAGGGTGGGATGAGTTGTGAGAGCGGTTGAAGGTGGTAGAGTTGTTTATTTTTGTTGTTTCATATCAAAGCCTCTTGAGTTTTGAGATGGCATCAACGCGCTCCTTCTTGAGATATGGACACTTCATTCTTACAGCAGCGTGGCTACCATCACAGTTTAACCAATGGGGCGTAGTGTCTGTGCATGCGACGTAAAGTTGTTCTTTTTCACCGCATTCTGAGCAGGCAAGCTTGCTTTACGTGAGCTAGTGTGGTGACCTGTTCTGTAGTAGTTCAGACATTAGTCACGGAAAAGGTTTTGTTGTTGTTGCGTATGAGACTCTTGGTTACTCCCAGCGTACATGAGCGTGAGGATATAAGAGTGTCCTTCGCTCGCAGGGTGATCAATTGGGCCAATAAAGTCGATAGACACTCTATAAAAGTGTTCACACATAATGGAGGTCTTTTGCAGGGGGGAAGTTACGATTAGTCTTTTGGCAAATATCAAGGGATCGACAAAATTCTGCAATTTATTTGCAGGGCCAAAAGAAATATCGAAAGATTCTTTGGGGGGTTTGGTTGTGGCTGAAATGGGTAGCCAATAACCCATCATGGGCAAGGCAAAGGACCTGGGAAACGTGAGAACGTGTGATAAAAAGGGAGCTAGTCTTAACACCACGCTCGGTCGAGGTACAACGGTAAAATAGGTCATTTTTAACTATATATATAACATTTCATGGGCTACATTCAGAAACTTGATTGTCCTACTGGGCTTTTGCCTACAGGGGCTGGAGAGAAGAGCATTTCTTCTGCTCACTTGTGAACTCCTTGTTATAAAGGGACGCAAATTCGGGGGCATATAGGGTTTCTAAATGCACGGGGGTTGCAATCTCTTTTAAGGCTTGAAGCCTCGTAAGGACGGGCTGGGCGACATGAGTAAGGGAGATCTGAGGGTTCTGGCTGGCCAACACGGCGCAAAACTTAATGAGGGCTGCAACGGCCTTCACACAACCGGTGAAGTATTTACAATCTAGGTAGCAGCAAACCACGAGGAACCGGTTGGCGCGCCCTAAGTAATTATGGACTACTGCATACCCCTCGTGGTCGTGAGTTACTGGGGGATAAATTTTTCCGACACTACGACGCAGGTGCACCCGGCACCCATTCACAGTTCTTTCTTCAAATTCAAGCCCACCGGGAAAGCTTTTATAAAATAAAAAATTGACTTGATGTCCCGGGGAACTGTTATTCAGGGCAGAAGTGGGGGTTATTGTACTAGCAGGTGATTGAAAGAGAGAAGCATTGACCCGATGGAGTTGTTGGATGGCGGAAGAGCGAAGGTAAGAGTTTTAGGGGCAGTTGGTCTTAAAATGTCCGAGCACGCTGCACGTCGAAAACACGATGGGCCGCCGAGGGTAATAGAATGGTGAATGATTATTTAGGAGGGGATTAATATCTCTCGGTTCTTGCGAGGGAGGGAATCTAGGCTTGGGGGGACCATCAACTTTCACAAAATGGGGTGAATTTTTATGGGACGACTTAGGGAAATTACTCTTACTCTTGGGAAATGGGGTATGCAATTTATCAGGGTCCTTCGGATCTTGGATGGCAGCGCAGCGATTAACTGATTACGTAAGACGAAATCAAACAGAGACTCGTATTTGCGTCCTACTTGAGCCCAGTCCAGCCAGAATTGTAGGCTTCTCTGAAGGTTGAAGCCAAACTAGCGGTAAGTTTGTCCAGGTGATATTCTTGCCTGGTGAAACTTAGCCCGATAGAAAACGGGATTCATATTGATTGCCGATAGTCATTCGGCCTTGAGAGTCGAATAATTAAGGGTGGTTTTGGCAGGGAGAGGTATGAAAATTTCCCGAAGGTGGCTGTTGATCAAGAAAAGTAAGCGTGTGACTCCATTCTCCTCGATTTCCCAGTTCGAAAATCTTTTCGAAGTGGGTGAGGTAGGCACTGAAGTCTTTGCCGTCCTTAAATACGGGTAACTTAACCGAAAGACTTTAAGGGGCCTCATTCCTTAAACTAACGGAAAAGGTTTCTTCGTTATCCAGACTTAGTTCTCGCTCATGTTTATGGATTCTTTCCCTTTTTTCTGCTTCTATTTGCTGTCGTCATTCTTAGGCTTCTCTTTGCTCTCCTTTTTAATCTCAAGATTTGACCTTGTTTTTGGAATTTATAAAAGAACGACATCATTGACAGTACGTGTGCATCTAGCAGCTCAAACGTACACGGAACACACGACACAGACTATGGGGCTCTCACTGAAGTTTAAAAAAATATGTTTTGAGGTTTACTCCCCCCTCCACAAAAGAAATGAACATATAAAAAATAAATATATAAAACACAATTGTCAAAGCGAAAATTTAATCCTTATCGAATAAAGAATTTACGTTCTCTTAATCCAGGTCGGGATTTAGTAAAAGAATAAGTTAATAATTTATTCCACAATCTTGAAATAACTTTAGGCGAACTCAGGCAAACCTGGTCAGAATAATTAAATGGGCGGGAATTGAAATTTAATAGGGTCTTATGTACCCCCCTCCACTATAACTGACTCCGGGTTTTAATATAAAGATAAAGGGTCTTTCAATAAGAGCGCTCTATTTTTAAATGTATATAAAACAAATTGTGTGTAATATATGCACTAAATTTATTTTAAATTTGAAAGTACATTTTATGGCATAGAGTGTGGAATATGACGTCCTTAAAATGTCCACTGCGGCTTGGCTTGGTGGAACGTATTCGGGAGGCCCAATTTTCGATGACTTAGTGGCATAAATCTGACTGAATTTGCTGAATGGTGTTCGTTATATTGACTTTGAGCACATCAACTGTTTGCGGATTATTCGCATAGACCTTCGATTTAAGTTAGCTCAAAAGAAAGTAGTCTAATGGCGTT
Source organism: Ceratothoa steindachneri (assembly GCA_963969495.1). NCBI lineage: Eukaryota > Metazoa > Arthropoda > Malacostraca > Isopoda > Cymothoidae > Ceratothoa > Ceratothoa steindachneri. Next base: position 119,751,444 of record OZ018327.1, on the reverse strand, counting down.
AAATCGTTTTATCTTGGTCTCCAGTTGACGTCCCCGCCACGCGAGATGACCCTGCCCTGAAATTGCTGGTGCAAAATGTCTATCATGGCGTGCGCAGTGTCGCACGTAGCGCCGTCCTGTTGGAACCACATGTCGTCAGGATCCATATCAGCCATATAATCCAGTTTAAGCCACAAGAAGCTGCTTATCATCGATCTGTAGGTCTCGCCATTGACGGTTATAGTAATCCCATCTTCGTTCTCAAAAAATACGGACTGATGATTCCGTTAGGCGAAAGTCCGCACCAAGCAGTGACTTTGTTGGGATGTTATTGGTGCTGGTGTATCTCATGTGGATTTTTTTCGTCCCAAATCCGACAATTTTGCTTGTTCACAAATTCATTCATCCGAAAATGGGCCTCGTCCCTGAAGAGGATTGTTTGTTTGAAATTTGGAGAAAATTGCAACTGCTCTAGAGCCCAATCAGCGAACACACGGCGTTGTCTACGGTCGTTTACCTTAAGTTTCTGGGTAAATTAGATTTTGTACGGGTGAAGACCCAAGTCCCTACGTATAAATCGCCAAACTGAAGTCGCAGAAAGGCCATGTTCTTGCGAACAACGAGAAATTAACTGCCTCGGATTTTCCCGTACACCTTCCTTTACGGCAGCGATATTTTCAGCAAACCTTGCGTTTCGGCGACGTAGGAGTGTTGGCTGATTGTTGATCGACCCTTTTGCCTTGAATTTGGGCACAAAGCGCCAAACAGTGGACTCAGCAGGACGTTTGCGGCGAGGATAGAAATCACGTAATTAGCGGAACGGTGGCGAATGGAGCACTGATTTTCATAATAACATTCGATAATTTGCACACGCTGTTAAACGCTATAACCTTCCATCATGACATGCCAAGTACTATTGAACAGTTCACAGTGAGGTGCCAGATGTCGCTTTAAAAACATGGCCACTATCGCCTGACAAAACTCGAGCGTCCTTGTTAAAAGACCCTTTATATAATAGATATACATATATGTATGTCGAGGGACGAAGGCGTGTGACCCAAAAGTTTCAAAAAGGTACACACGTCTGCAAGCCAGGCCGCCACTGTCAGCGCTGGGCTCGGGTACAATTGAATTGGGGTATGGTAAATACCTTCCAACTAGACTGCAATATTATTAAGGTTGGCTCTTTGAATGGTTATACGTTTGCCGGGTTCATCTCAACGGTTATTAAAAAGAAAAACACCTCTATAAAAATAAACTTTAATACAAATAATAAAAAGAACAATGGCACAGATAAATATGGAAATCTAAATAATAATTAATACGATCAAAGAGTATTATGACAGAGAAAAATTAAAGAAATTAGTTCCGCGAAAAATATATAAGTGATTGAATTATTTGGATTGAAGGAAAGACTTAGCAAGTCTATTGGCGTTACACAAAATGGGGGAATTCTTTTTAGAACTGGGAACAGAGAGGTGAGACTTGCGAGGAAAGGACTCCTAGATACCTCTGGTGGATGATCTGGCGAGGTACAAGACCAATGTCCAGGTCTTCGTCGATGGAGTCCCGATGCGAAGGCATCCAGAGAGACTCCGAAGGGGACTAAGATTACGTCGGCTCCAGGGAGAAGTAATCACAAAATCGAGATTCGTCTGCGACGGCAGGAAGTCTCAACCAATGTAATGAGACGAAAGAAACCCAGGACAAACTTCCGGGGCGTAAACGGGGTTTCTGTAATCTTCTTCTGATCAGAGTGGATTACGCGAAGACGATCTGCTAACGAGATTACAAGAACAAGGGGACCACTTCACGGGGAAAAGATACTCCGATCTGGACAGCAAGAAGCTCAGGCTCTCTCTATTTGCTGAGGATTTGCCGACATCTCCTTAAATAGGATCCACAACTATTATCGTCAGAAGGCTGTGCGAAGCAAAGCGTCCCAAAGGATATCGAACGCGGCTTAAGCAAACATGGACCTTGAGAATTTCAGCGCATCGATGAGGCGAAAGGGAAATAAGCGAGATTATCTTCTACCAAAAGGCAGGCGGGGATGGACATGGCTGCTGAGCCTCAGAGCGGGACGGCGTTATCAAACTAGGGAAAGAGGGTAATAAAGAACCACAAATTTAATACAACTGCGCTGATCTGTCTCGCCTAGGGAAATTCTGTGTGATAACGGTGTATTGAGTTTCATGATCCCACAGTTATATTTATTTTATATATTGAACAATGTATTTACAATTAAATATGTATGTATACGTTGTTATGTGACTTATATTTCGACTTTCACACTAACTATGTCACACGTGGAGATTTTGATAGCGATCTTATTTATATATCTTTACCCTTTGGTACCTGGGTTTGATCCCCCTTTCTTATAATTTATTTCTATTTTTCACGCCCTCTCTGTTTTGTATCTTTTCGTTGTACTAGGCGTAGCGACCATTAGTTTTCTCATATAAATATATATATATATATATATATATATATATATATATATATATATATATATATATATATATATTGTGATAGAACGGTTTGAATCTGCTTAATTTCAACCGCCATCACATGTTATTTAGAAACACGTTGCTACCCACGTGCATCTTCGCCTTGAAGCCGGGTGCGTTATCGCCGCCACCTGAGTCAATATTTAACCAAGGGGGTTCATCCCCGCCACCCGTTTCGCCTCATGCGCTGATCAAGCCAGATTGAGTTAGGCTTATGGGCAGATAAGGTATTGTTCTCAGGCTCTGCTGGGCTTTCCCTCGAAGCCCCCACTCCATTGTCTCCTACGCCAAGGGGAGGGCTCTGACTATTTATATGGAAACTTTACCAATAAGAGCATATTCGAGATCCAGATTATCCTCGCGAGACATCCCGCCGATCCGGTCTCACCTTGTGCACCAGGGCCCTCTACCTCGAGATCCACTATTTTGTCCAGAAGAGCACAATATCCCTTGAGTGCCAAGGTTCGAGCCTTCAAGACGCCAAGTCTACAAGGCCTCCCCTGTTGTTCTAAAAGAGAACAACGTTAGAACAGCCATTGTTTTTTGAGCCCGTTGACAAGAGACGGTTCTCACCCTCGTCCCTGTTGTTCAGAAAGAAAATACCGTTAGAACAGCCATTGTTATTTGAGCCCGTTGACAAGAAACGGTTCTCACCCTCCCCCCATCCCTGTTGTTCAGAAAGAGAACATCGTTAGAACAGCCATTGTTCTTTGAGCCCGTTGACAAGAAACGGTTCTCACCCTCCCCATCCTTTTGTTCAGGAAGAGAACAACGTTAGAACAGCTATTGTTCTTTGAGCCCGTTGACAAGAGACGGTTCTCACCCTCCCTCCCTGTTGTTCAGAAAGAGAACAACGTTAGAACAGCCATTGTTCTTTGAGCCCGTAGACAAGAGACGGTTCTCACCCTTTCCCCCCTGTGGTTCAGAAAGAGAACAACGTACAACAGCCATTGTTCTTCAAGCCCGTTCGTCAAGAAACGGTTCTCATTTCCAAGGCGTCACGTCAGGATCATTTAATCCTCCCTTCTTCGGCTGGAACTCACCAGTGGACCGAAGATTCCTTCGCGTCGCCTTCCTCTGCACAACAACTTGTTATTGCGTAAGCTGAACATTACCTTTGAGTATTTAACCTTTTTGTCAACCCTATCCTGTGCTTTAAATGGTTTAGCGAACCATCTCATCCCTTTAATTTCTATTTGTTTTACCTTTTTAATCTCTCCCAAATCTTAATCCTCGGATTAGCCAGATATTTCCCACGACCCTTTCCATTCTCTGTTTATGTCAACATTTTCCGTTTTGTGTGTTGTTGATAGTTTTATTAATAAAACTCTATTTTATTAATGATAGCCATATTATTATCCTTGAGTTCAGTTCCACTTCTTAAGCATATTGAACATAACTAATATCGGTCAACCAGATAACCACGCACTCTAAATATAATTGAATAGTTCCCTCAACGAATAGTTATATATGATATATCGTCGAGAGTCCATTCTACGACATATATATTTATATATATATATATATATATATATAGCGTAGAATAGGTTTATATATACCATACATATATCTATTATATTCGATTTTAGAGTGCGCAGGGTTTTTTTTATACTTTTTTTGGGTCGGCCAGGCCAGATTAAGAGGTCAGATTCTCGTAAGAGAGGGCTAATCCAATGGAACTACTCTGATTCCTTATTGGCTGAGTTGTTTATGTCTCACTTAGTTACAGAGCAACTACACGGCTATGATGAGCTCAAAGGTTGAAAGCAAAGGAGTCGACAAAAATAGACTTTAACAATTATAAATAATTTAGGCTAAAATGGTACAAAAGAGGAATACATACAATAAGACAAATCGTTAAAGGGGTAAACGGGCAAGTAATGAAATAAGGAATTTAAATGAATATAAATGGGTCGACAGGAAGGGGGGAACGTTAGGCGGCAATTATAAAATTGTGGCAGCTCAAATATTTATTACGATACCTTGTACAAATGAAGGGGGAAGACGATGGTCGTGTCTGTCAAAGAGGGGGAATAGAAGTTGAGTTCACTTCGATGGGGCCCAGGGTCAACTTGCTCAGAGTTGAAATATTCCTTTGAGATGACGGAGGGGGGGGGGGCAAGCTTTAAAGAGTGGAGGCTGTGAATTCTTCCGATAGAATTCCTTAGAAAAAACGGAGAGTAAGTTTCTTCTGAAAAGTCAAAACGGATTGATTTGACGACTGCGCGTAATTAAGGAGTCTTACACGAAGATCAATCTTCAATGAATCCTTTGGGACAAAAATTGAGTTCTTTTTTGGAGATGGAAACGTTGTACGGAGTCAGAATGGTGTTCTTAACGGAAAGAGTATTCTTGACTAATCCAGGAAGAGGATACTTGACTTATCCAGGGTGGATATTTGACTTATCTAGGAGGTATATTTGACTTATCCCGCAGAGTCCTTGCCTTTGGCGTACGGTGACCCGCTTCAAGGGGGAGTAGAATCGTCTTTTCGACGTGAGCTTTTCTCGCACAATCTCCACGGTTCCTGGCGACATGGGTAAATATGCACGCCTCAAGTGAGGAAGCTTACCCCATAGAAGGGGGGAGAACTATCATCCATCGTTTGAGTAATGCAAACTAGGCCTCGGCTGGCGTTTGACTCAGGCGATCCCTTCATGGTTGGAAATGGGGGAAGGGTTGCAAGGGACTCTCTCCTTAAGTAAATACCCGGGCTGATAAGGGCTGCATTCCTCAGCCCGCTCCTGTCATTTCTCATGCTTTTAAACTTGGAAAATTGCTTCTAAGCAGCATTGAGATCCATCAAGTGGAGGCAATGCTTAAAAACAAAACGTTATTTTTGCCATCACATGCTTGTTCCCTCACAATATATATATATATATATATATATATATATATGGGATGAATACTACTACTGTTTTATACTGTTTGCTACCTTCGTTTTAACATTAAACCATATTTGCTTACTTCTTTTCCTTTTGCCAATATTATCCACCCAAAGTTTTTTATATTTTAGTCGCGTACGACTCTATATCCCCCTATGTCGATCTGTCCTCGTTTTTCTTTTCTTTTGTTTTGATAATAACATTGTAACTATTCGGCCGATTCCCTTTCGAATGATAAAGTTACTGAGGTCCTCCCAACCTTAGCCCGGGAATTATTTTGCTTTGCCAATAACATTATAACTATTCAGCTGATTCTAACGAGATTTGAGACCCTTATGTTGTTTTACACACTCTTTCGAATGATATAATTGACAAGGTCCTTCCAAGATTAGCCTGGGAATTATTGATCATTTTGTAGGTCGTAGGGTCATAAAGCAGAATAAATGAGAGCACACGACTTTGACCAGCAGACGTTGTTTTATAGATATTCAAATCTCATTGATGCAACGAACTTGCATTTAAGTTTTACCATACTCTATCTTTCACTCTCAAGTAATGAACTTCAGCTTCCGCGATTTCTCTTATCATGCTTTTTTAATAACACATTAACCTTTCTTACGTACCTCATCATTTTTTTCTGTTTTCACAATGAGGTGCAAAGGTTATGCGAATTGTTTATATGAGGCTTGTTCCCCGTGGCCGTTGTAAAACACGAGAAGACAATTTTGTTGATAACCTATACCGCGCCAAATTGAAAAGTGTTAATAATTCTAGAAACCTCTGATACTTCGTCTTAGCTAAGATTCTTTTGTTAACAATGGATTCAATATAAGACTTAATATTGAACCTTTTTTAACTAATAAACGCCATTTCGGACAATAAAAGCATTGTAGGGAGAAGTTATTATGAAGGACATGCTCCGTTATTAACGAAATTTAATTGAAATTTGTTGAGACTTTTAGCAGTACGGTCCAAAAGATTCAGGCCAAATTCTTTTCCTCTGACCAGGTTCAATTCGCACAATTTTCCACTTTGCGCCGAATTTCGTCAGAGATTGATAAGTTAATAATATATATAATATTATCTGATGAGGTTGGACTGTTTGATAAATATTTAGTTAGAATATTTACGAATAAAATATATTAAATATAGTAAAATTTGATACCTTATTGCGCTATTTCAAACAGTACTGTTGAAATAGTTTGCAAAGGTTTCGAATTTTAATCAATGGTGTCGAAACATTTTGAAACGTTTTTGTATTGCAAGTAGTAGTCTCGAAACATTTTAAAATGGTTTTTTTAACTATTTGGTGCCACTATCCCCCATCTTCTTCTTTTGCAATCTTAAATAACTTTATATGTTCATTTAAGTATTGATCATCGAAAACAGAAAAATATTTTTATATGGATTTCGCTATTTTTGGCTACATTTTAATATAGTTTCGTTTTAAATCAGGATTGCTGCCTCTACCAAATCATTGCCTTTCGTAGTTTAGTTAGATTTATATATTTATTTCAATATTTAATTATTGGTAATAATGGATACCAAAAAAATATTCGGATTAATATTTGGCTATTTTTATTTGTATTCCCGTTATTAATTTTCTAACCTAACGGACCATGAAAAATATTATTTATTCAGAACATGACATAGAAAATCCTGGCGCAAATCATCCAAAGCTATATCAGGATTTATAGAATAAAAGATAATTATATCAGAGTTAACTTACTTTTGTCCTAAATATTCGCGAAATATGATATAGCTAATTTAAGTAACTACATAAATATCTAAAAAAATATATGAATCTATGTTTTTAAATCCATTTTCCTTCCCATAAATCCGATTCTTCCGCCCTGTCTTTTCTATTATTCTAAATTCTCTCAACCAAACTCCTGACAACTTTTATTCAAAATCACCTTTCTCCTTCTCATTTACTTTACTCCAGATATTCATAAAAATACGTAAAATAAATACGAGTACATACACAAAATATTTGATCTTGTAGGTCGACTTGGGCAAAGCATATCTGTAAATACCGTTGAACCGGATTCAATCGATAAGACTGAATTTGGGAGAAAATTTGTTTAGAACTATTTTTGAATTTTGTTACCAAACCATTGTGATTACTTGCAATCTTCCTGAGTTTTGTTTCTATTTCACGTTTATAATATAGATAGGTTAATATTTGTTACCACCGCCAAAAAGTCGGTGGAGATCATGTGATCGCAACATGCTGTATATTTATCTGGCATTCTGTTTGTATGCAAAATATGCCAAAAAGTTGAGAGATTTCAATGATTTTTTCTGAGGGAGAAGATTGGGGATGGATGCAGATTGGGCTGAGGTTGCTGCATCAATTAATGCCTTTATTTAACATTGCGAGTTCGGGCATTTTCTGACATTTTCGGTAATATTATAAAATATAATGGGTTATTCTAATATGAAAATACCAGGGATCTACAACTTATGAATTTTTATCAATATCATAATTGAATCATGAAATTGTTTGAAGAAATGAAGCGCGCTGGCATCCTCCTGACTTCCATCTGAAAATTGGTTACCCCTCTGACAATAGTTTCCAATTCTTCAGGTGAATGGAGACCCAGCGGCGATTTTAGGACCCCTTAACTCCCAAACAAGGACTAACTTCTATTCCGTGCCAAATGTGATGCATTTTTATGCTAATCTCAAGGGAAATTGATATTCTCATAGATCGACTTGGTCAAGGCATTCTGTTGATCTTGAAATCAGTGGGCTAATTGAACACCCTGGTTCACTCAAATTTTCAAAGATGAAATTCGAATCGGGGACTTCATAGATCTACTGTCACCTGTCCATAGGAAAATCATGGCCGTACACGCATGTAACCTACGGGAATGGTGATTGCGTTGCAGTGAATTGCCTTTCTTATTTAATGAGTAAAGACTCTCTAAAGGCAATCATCGAGGTTTATTTCATCTTGGCTCAAAAACGACGTTCGGCGCTAGGCTCACACCTACTCTCAGAGGTATACTGATACACCGTTATTCATATGTACCTTGAAACAGACGCTTTCCTGGGCAGGGATGCTACACGTCACAATAGTAAGGTAGTCCAGCAGTCATCATAAAGATGTCCATTTTCAAACGTAAATTTCCTTCTTTTTTTCTCTCTTTGCAAATTTCAGTTCTGAGGAGAGAATATAGGGAGTTTCACGAGATCCTCATATTTTTCTGAGATGATTGTTTCCCACGAAATTGGTTTGAAATATAAGGAGGTAGTTTCTATAGGTATAGTTTAAAAACCACCATCTTCAGGCTCATTAATGACTATAAAATATTGTTACTCTTCTGTGGAGAAGTCTTCCTGACGCTCGAATGCTTCAAATAAATGCCATGAATGCCTTGTGGGAAGCTCCTAGCTAAAGAATCGGGTTTTCCAGTAACAAGCTTGCTTAAGATTGGAAAGAAGAGGGCGTGAATGCTTCAGCGCACACATTGAGGTAGACTTTTCTACAAACCTCTTAAGTTGAGAAGGGCTGCGATAAAGTCTCATTTCACCATGAAAGCTTTAAGAATAAGCTCCACTTTTGTATGTAATATACAAAAATGACTCTTAAAGAAATAGGCAAACTAAAATTCTCTTGATGAAGTTAATTTCCTCTTGTTTGGAGCTTCTCGAATATTACAAATTAGGAGAAGAAAAATAAAGTGCTTTAAATTTGCTGTTTCCTGCGTGCCCACGGTGAATTATCCGAACACTCTTAATGGCTAGGCTTGCTTTTCCTTTAAGGGAACTGGAACACTAAATCTTTTCATCAAAATACTGACATAAAGTCAAATGGTGACCAAAACGCATTATCATCAACCTTTCGCAAAAGTTCACGAACTCTTTTCGGAGAACTGTTTTTTTCAGCATAATGGCTACCTTTTCACCAAGCTAAACCAATACCAACGTTCTTGTCTGTAAATAACATCAAATCTTTGAGACTTTGGCCTGCCTAGCCGCCGCATATGAGCTATAATGAACCTGGCTGCTGATAAACAGATGCCATCAACAAAAGCAGTCTATTTTTCTCCTCATAACTTGTAATATTCGAGAAGCTCCACTTTGCCTATTTCTTTAACAGTCAATTTTTTTCTATTTCACACAAAAGTGGAGCCTATTGAACAAAAATGGAGCAATGTCAGTAAAAATATCATCAAAAATTTGGTACCAGAATGTCAAAACAAATTGACGACTGCAGGTCTCGAAGGACTGGATTTATTGATAAAATTGGTTTTGGCTCTATTTTTTATATTTCACCTGCAATTTATGATACAAACATACTAAAACAAAATGCAAGATTCGATTAGTTCTATTAATTTTCTTATATTAAGAGACTTTCAGTCTCTTAGGAGCGCTAATAAAAAGGACTTTTTAGGCGCATGTGAATCAAATAAAGTGCCTGAAGTGATTTTGGCTGTTGATTCAGATGCTAAATATTTAAATAAGATTTTTTTTTATAACGTGTAGGCAAGAGGAGGAGGAGGAAGAGGAGGAGGACGAGGAGGAGGACGAGGAGGAGGAGGATGAGGAGGAGAAGGAGGAGAAGGATTTGCTTTCTAGGTGAACGTTTACTGGATGGGAATAAGAGAATTTATACGATAGTGAATGGAACTGAAACGGTTGTAATTGTTCATTTGCATGTAGGAGTAAATTACCTAAGGAAAACTAGGGCGATGAAGCTAGTGTCTAGATATAGGGATTTGTTACGAAAGTTTCGGTATGGTAGTAAGATGCTTGGATCATCAATGAGTTTAAGTGCTACAACATTTAGGATTAGGTAAGAGATTGGTAGAAATTTGTTTAAAATCGATTGGCCCACGAATTGTAGAGTCCCAGTGTTCAAGGAATCTAAATGTCTTCCCTAGAGAATTTTAAGAATAAACAAGAAAGATTAATCGGTGAAGATGCTAGGTGGGAGTGAACTAGTTCATGGGAAAATGAGGTGCCTCGCATACTCTATTGATTTAAGCTTTTTCTAACTTTTCTATTCTTATATTCAAATGCTAAAAATACTTATTTATTGCATATAAATAATGATAAGGCATTTATTGAATTTTTTTCTCAATTTCCACTCACAATTGGGAATTGTATCAGTCAAAATGCAAAGAGAAAATTCCAGCTCCTTAAGACTAAATTTAACCTTATATATATATATATATATATATATATATATATATATATATATATATATATATATATATATATATATATATATATATATATATATAATTAGTAAAGGATACAGACGCTTATACACAGTTAAATTTAAAAATGAACAAAGTCACTAATAATAGGACAGTGATTATTCTGATTTCCGTTTTTCATTTAAGATTACATTTTTTTGCAAAATGGCTACATTTGAATTGTCCAATCTCTGCAAGAGTAATTTATTCGAGAATGGGGGGCCTCTTGCATTACTCAAACGTCTAACCTCACCTTCATATATTCTTTTATCTATCCATCTCCTGTTTCTGTTATATAGAGTAAAGGGAATTTGATGAATTTACAAAGAATTATATAAAAGCCCGCTTCACTCAGTTGCTTCCTAGGCTGAGTTGAGGGAAAGATTTGACGACGGTATAAGAGTATTTAAAAGTTGTTTATTAACGAGACATGGCACTGCCCTATCTTCAGTTAGGGGAGAAATTGAAAGAGATAAGAAATCTTATTACTCCTAGTGTTTTTATCTTTTACACGGTGAAATATTGATCAGAATTTAGATAAGCTCTCGTGTATGAGCTTGAGGAGAGAGTTAAATCCAATGAATGTACAGGGCGTATATTTATTTTCATCTTTCAAAATCACAAAATCTAAATTCACTTAAAAACATGTTGCGACAGACTTTTTAACGCCTACATCGTTATATGAGAAAAGTGACTTTACGAATTAGAATGGATGAGTTCAATTTAAATATTGATGCTCGTTTGTTCATTAAGTTTAAAATTTTTACATTAAATAAGGTTAAACAATATTGATTTTCTCTCTCCCGTTTAATGTAGGTTATTGAAAACTTTCAAGAAATTAAAGGTCAAGTTGAGATAACATTATCTACTTAACTATATCATACAAAATTTGGTTGTGTAAAACCAGAAGAGAGTAAAGATTTTTCTTGCAAACTAGAGGCAGGAGAGGATTGTCTCTAGTTGGAAAGTCTATATTTTTTACGAATAAAAACCATGTCACTAATGAATACATTATGTGTAACACTATTTCCGAGGTTAACAATTTTAAATAATGAGAGGTTTATTTTAGTGGATAATTTGTAACCTAACTTCGGCATAAGATAAAATAAAACAGAGTTCATCACAGATAGTGTATATTTATCACAAGTACTTGTTAAATACTTGAAGGATTGTACTATTCACATTATTAAATGAAATCACCGTTGTCCCTAACCACCTCTCAATCGGCGTCAGAACCTGCTGCACGCCATCTCGCTGGTACCCATGAATAACTAGGTGAAAACCCTAGGGATCCTATACACAAGCTCCATCTCAGAAATTCTCTTTCAACCACGCCCCAACATAGAATCGTCCAGGGGTTTAAAGACTCGGGAGTTGGGAGGCTAAATGTTTGGAGTGATATTTTCAAAGAATTTATCTGACAACCAAGAAAGTATCCTCCTGCTTGGGCTGGCAGGTGCAGTATGCTGCTACTATGCATGCGGCCTTTCGGGGGCCACTTCCTGAATGCAAGGCAACATAAATTCCTTTATTCATTTGAATTTACCCTCCTTGTTAAGTCTAAAGCCCGCTAGGAAGATAAACTGGGGCTTAACGAAGCTCCCGCTACTGACCACCATAAACACCATCATGTGGATCGGGAATGTGGTCTTCATGAGTCTTGGTACATCTTTGGTGGGCATAGAAAACAAGGGGTTGTTTTGCGATTTCAACACTTGATCTTGGCAAGAAGAAGAGCCAAATATGCTAGGCTTGATGGGATGCTTCAGATGTTCACAAACTCCACTTCTTCTTGGCCTTGATCTTCTTCAACAGAAGCTGTCCTTTTCTCATCTTGTACATAATAGTAGCAGCGGATGTCTTCAGGCAATAACTTCCAGATGAGACACTTTGACACTCCCCTGTTCTTAGCTATATACCTTACTAACTTGCTGAATCATTATCAATTATGGCTTGGATCTCCTCGAAAATTCTGCGGGAATTTTTCGTATCAGAACGCTTAGAGTGAGTATGCGGAGAGGTCGTACCCTTCTAATCATATCCTGACTTATCCTACTCTTTAATAATCTTTTGCACCATCCTCAGCTTGACACTTAAGTACTCAATTCCCACATTGTATTGTTTCATTCACAGATGATGCACAAATGAGTCTACTATGATGGGATGAAGAGAGAACCGACAAGAGAAAATAGCTAGATGCTAAATTAGGTTTACCACTGGCGATAAATGACCCACGGCATCATGTAACTTAGTTATTACCCAAAGTTTTGTTAAATGGCAAATTGGTAAACAGACTATCGGCATCAAAATTCATTAGGCAGCAAGATTTTATGTTCCTTTTCATAAATTTCTCGACGATGTTAATCCAACGGTTTTGGAAAGAAAAGTGTTAAGCACTTGGAGTCGCTATGAATAGGAACCAATGAATGATATATTATGGCGGAGTCAAACCATTGAGGCGTGGGATGTATGGTGGGCTGGTTGGCTTGAAGCGTTGTTGAGGTTTTAATTGTATCGTTTTAGCCGTTTCCTAACCGTTTTATAAAAATAATGTTTTATAAATCCACGGACTTGTAAATAATTTATCATAACTATTTGTATCCCTGTTTAAATCATATAACGTTTTAATTTATTTAGTTTTTTCAAACTGAGCAATTCGATTAATCGGTATAAAATCTTCATTAAATCTAACGTAATAGATAACATCTCTAGCGCTGAGTGAAATAGATAAAAAATCCAAAATTAAAAACTTAAGATCGAACCTAAACTAATTAAAATTACTGACTAAAATCGGTGTTAACGCACTGTTCAACTGCTTGGGTATCTCAAATAGGTTTTTTTTGTCAGAGTTTAACTCGTTATTCACATGAGAGATAAAATTCTCTTAACTTTGAATTAAATATAGAATTAAAACCATTTCATCTTATAATTGAAATCCAGCTAATAGCTAGATGCCACATTTTCCACGCCTAAACACCTAGGAATCGTGACGAACATCTCCCCTAGTACGGACGATATCTCGTAGGCCATGCTTCGACATGATTTCTGGTAGATTCATCCAACAAGATCTGTTAAATGGCTACTATGCTTGCTTTTTGCACACAGGGGAGAGATCACTCTACCCCGGCACGTTTCCGACCAAACTCTCTAACTCCTGCGTGTGCAATTTGATAGAGAAAATGGTAAATGTCAAACTAGCCTCTTTCTTGAGTGCTCTATGGGCATTAAAATAACCACACCTACTAGGTCGCGGTATCTGTGACGCCACGGTTGCTGCGAAACAGCGGGATGTCAAAATTATCTTCTGCTGGGTTTCCGAACATGTGGTAATTGCGGAGAATGACAGACTTTTCTTACAGACTACATGTAAGGAATCAGATCAGCTCTCTGTAGTGCTTGGAAAAAACGATGGGAACTTAAAGTTGCTTGTTTGATTCGCGACTGTTTCCATGGCCCTACTCACCAAAGTCTCGAAGGTTTTAGGTCGTTTTCGGATGTCTTTAAATTGCTTAGACTCGTGAGACACTGCCATTTAGTAGAACGCTCCCTCGCACTTTATTGCGACGACGGAATTATCCCAATAATGCATTATAATTATCTTTGAGCACGATACCTGTCCCGGTATCGGGGTGAGCGGTGTTGATACTGCTTTTCTTTGTACACGAGATGGGTCCATGAAGAGTGACTTATGGACTATTTGACTTTTCGGAGGAGTCTAACATACTCCAGTTTATTTGAATTTCTTTGTGGTACATCAAATTTTATTGTACCGGAGGTAAGCGGGCCTACCCCCAATGCCGGAACGTGCTCTTCATACCTTTCTTGACCAATGCCTTGTCTTTTTTGCTTCCTATCATCGATAATCTTTTTTTAATCTCGTTTCTTCATATATTTATGATTGAAAATTCATCTTCAACGGTAATTTTTATCATACGTAGTTTGGTTTGGTTATGGCAAATTGTTTTCACTCACCTTTGCAAATGTCTATATGGAATTCTTCGAAACTGTTCTTATACCGAAATTTATCGATATACCTTTAACCTGGTTTAAAAATATGTATACCAATCGTTGTCTTTCGCCGAAGTTTGGTAATATCAACTTATTTTTGACAAAAATAACTCGTTAAGTCCTTTTACAAAATTTAACAGGAAAAAGGAAAATAATGGCACTCTACTCTTGGTGGGATACAGGTATTCAAAGAACTCCTTAAAGTTTCAAATAAGAAATGTATAGCAAGTCTTTCTGTCTGAATTCGTTTATCCATTATCATTCTAATCACCATCAAAATATCAAAAATATGTTTTATATTTTATGTTCCTTCGTTCCCTATGAATTTTCTTTCCGAAATATTGGACGAAGAAATTGAATTTATATAAAATAACGGTGATAAATTGTGTTACCCTCTTCACATTTTAGATAGAGTTGAAAATTCATTTCCTATAAAAATACCAGACACCCATTTATAAAGAAAAATACCGTGTTTTTACGTTTCAATCCGTACTTTTTAACACTATCTCTCCTTCTTAAACAATTTCATATTAATGTTTTATTTAAATATGATTCTACTTTATACTGAATACTTGTACAAAAATCCACCTGTCCAAAATAGGTGCTATTTATGCATATCTCCCTTTGATATCATTTGATTTGTGCATGAAAGTTATATTAAACAAGCAAAAGCACTTAGTGTAAAGAAACAAAACCAGAAATCTAATGTCTATCGTTGTAGCAAGAAAACTGCTTTATTTTTGCATATTTCCCTTTATAATCATTTTATTTATACATACATCTTTTCTAAACCTTTAATTTATGCATATCTCCCTTTGATATTATTTGATTTGTGCATCTGTCCATTTCTAATCGTTTTATTAAACGGGACAGTGCCAAGTACTCTCCCATTCAAATACTTCTCTGTACAAACATCCCTGAAGCTGTTTTTTGTCGATTTTGACCCACTTTAGCTTATTCTAGACTAAAAATCACAATTATTATTAATTTATTAAATCTCCAAATGGTAAAACTATCTTATAATGATTTTTTTATCTGCCCCTTCTTCGCACCTATATTATTTGCTGCATTCTATCTTGTATTAATTCCCTGAATAATACCTGTCTAATAAATACGAAAGCACTTGGAGTCATATTTGTATTTTCTTGCTAGTAATTTGCCCTATTCCTTATCTATGATCATCTTTATCCACTTTTCTACTAGACCTCTATTTCTAGGCAATACTCATATTAGCTTCATATTAGCTCACTCTCACTGTGTAAATGTTTCTTACAAGCGCTTGCGCATTTGTAGTGTATTGAATTTTAGTGTAACCATGGACAGAGTTCAAATGACCATTTCTAAGGTTTTTGTGATAACAGGATATGGCGTAGCCAGTGATGTCTGGGAACTTCATATGGCGACACCTAGAAACCTAACGCCATCGTGGCCTATTTAGCTGGCAGTTCGAAGTTACCCTCTCACCAGTGCCGCAAGGCACAGGGAGTGGGGAAAGGGGGAATAGGAGGAGTCCGGGCTCTCTCACTCCTTCTCCTCACTTCTGGTCTCAACAGTGGGCCAGAAGAGAGGAGATGGGACAGGATAGCTCTAGACGCACTAGCCTTTTACACTCTCTCACACCGTTTCTTCTATTCTATTATAATTCTAATCACTGTATGTCATCGCCTAGTCACTTGCTTCAAGCGAAGTTCCAGAGTCACACTTCACCTACTAGGACTCTCCTTTCATGCAAGCTGTAGTCACTGGACTTGTCGAATAATAAATAAGATAATATATAGATGGAGTGTGTTTACATCAACAGCTGCTCCAGATTTGTAGACGTGGAAATTAGCTCCATAACGAATTTCATAGAAATCCAATAGCATCTGACTCAAACATTACAATAAAAATAACACTGTACTTGCAGTCTACCTATATGAATTTATAATATTTTTATTGTAGCAAACGGTCGATTCCCTTGACACGATAAAGAACGGAGTATCAAAAATGTAGGCTTTCTTTATCCTATTTTTTCCGATTTGTCTCAAAATGGGTAGGATGTGTATCCACGCAACTCCAGCTTCAATAAACAAAAAACATTAGTCAAGAAAAAAGACAAGGATCAAACTTTCCTCTACATCTGTCAGCTCTGTTTGTAGAACAAAGAAAACTAACTTTGTTTATCCGTGATAAAGAGCATCTCATAATATTTTCAAACTTTACGTTAATTTCTCTCCCTGCAGAGATAAAAAACTAAGAATCTATTGATGACTATATGTAAATCACCTCACTTCAAACTCAACTGGGTTAACGAATGACTCAATTCAACATAAAGACTTACCGATTATATGATTCGTTTACATAAGTATGTGCTGAACCAACCGTATTTGCCTATCTAGCAAATGAACGACGCTCCGCAGACAATACAGTTCTCTTTCCATCGCACAAAGAAAAAACGGTTATTTTTTTAAGTCAGGGTAAGTATATATTCTTAACAGAATTTTATGCGTGAATAGCCAAATCTTGGATTCTTCCTAGGAAAGTCTATCGATGTCGATGAAGACGGATGCCCTCGTATTGTTGATGGCACTAGTTTTAAAGGGGTAGGGATATGTGCAATCTTCGGACCCGCATCTTGACCGAAGGGAGAAGGACCCTGGAGGCAGGAGATGCTCTAAACGACCATTCTTCATCCTCGGTTGCAGGGAGCTGCAGAGACACTGGTTCTGTTGGTGCTCACCTATAGTCACTCCTGATCCTGGTGTGTGATCGAAGGATCATTCCTCTGGCCTTTGCCTAAAAAGGCGGAACCCACAAACCAGTGGGCGAGTGTGGATACAGTGGTTGGTAGGCGGCAAGGCGTGTCCGCACACCAGTGAGCCTACGCGCCATACCTCTGCGCTCTAGTACTGCTCAGAGATCGCCTGATGCTAAGATACATCGGGATTCTTGGTGATGTAAACGCTAAGTACTGCAGGGGAAGACTTACGCACTCGGGTTCTCTTTTCACCACAGTGGCTACCCAGCGGCGAAGAGAGACTGCAAGAAAAGCAGACACTATAGCATGCTACTGCACTAGACGCAACCCATTTGGACCAGCATTTCCAAATAATTTAGCGACGACTAATGCGGGGTTGAAGACTATGGTATATTTCACGTTCTCAAGTGTAAGGTACCAGCAAGCATGGTATGATCTGAAACTTAAGAAATATTTTGAACAAAGTGCGAAGTATGTTAAGGTTCCTTTAAAGGGTATACCGACTCGCCAAATGGGGAAAATAATTAGGAAGCTAAGGAGTAATAGAGGAGGGAAAACTCTCCTAAATATCATCTTAATCTGGATCGGCGAACGGACCGTGTAGCAAATTGAGTTTTACTCCTCACTACAGAGGCTACTAGCATGTCCTCGTAAGAGGTCATTCTAGTATATATATATATATATATATATATATATATATATATATATATATATATATATATATAATTTTCATGATGAAGTCATGACGAAAAATAATCCAAGAATTATTCTAGAGTAACAACGTTTCTAGCTTGTGCGTTAATCTTCTGGTTCTTAGGAATATATGACAGTTTATTATCAAAGTAAAACAAGAATGAGAAATATAGCATTAGATTACTTTACATGATTTATTGTAATAACTATAGAAATTAAGGTAAATGCTTAATTCACTGTATGCGATAATTAAACACTTTAAATAAATAATTACAACAAAATTATTTGATATACAAACATATTGATAGCTATAGTGAAGAACACACCTTAACACTAAGCAGTGAATATTTTAACTGAAGAATATTTGAACAATAACATCGAGTATGGTTTGGTATATATATATATATATATATATATATATATATATATATATATAAATATATGTGCGTGTGGAAGAATAGACCATTGAGGTCCACCTTGGGCCGTCAGAATCACGTGTGGCCTTAAAATTGAAACAAACAGTATGAGGAATAATGTTGAACGAGGATGGAATCAGGTCAAAGCGGCTCTATTGAACGCACCTGTAGTTACTCAAGAAGACCTGTCCCCCGCGCTTCAGGCGATTGGACCGCTCATCCCATACTTTCAAAAAGAGAAAGAACACGAAAGAATATTCTCTAGGCTTCCGAATCTTGACATCCTCAGCTGAAAGCCGGCTCTCCCCCGGTCCCATGTTTGTCTAAGGAGAGCGCGCCCTAGCCTGAGGCTATTTCTCCGCTTCGCCAACTCCTATTTAACCAAAGGTTTTGCTGGATCGAGACAAACCTCTTTGATTTATTCAATAACCGAAGACTAGAACTCTTCTCCCGTTGGACTCTGTCCCAGACGATTGGCAACTCCCTTCAACGGTCGTTCTTTTGTGGATTCGCGCAAGTACTCCCCCAAAAAGAACTCTGAAGTAAAACGTGTTCCTTTTGCATTTCTCGCCTCTCCGAATTGCTATACCCCTCGGCGCACCAAGCCTCTGTCTTGCAAGCCTGCCGTGCTCCGCGGAACTTATTTTAGTCCAGTTTTCCCAAATCCATAACTTTTGTTTGTATTTTGGCTTAACATAGCCCCTTGATAGACTTCGATCCTAGTCAGGTCATTAAGCAGCTATAATCCCTCTGAACTTGTCCCTTTTGACCACCAATCGAGTGTCATTTTTCCGCTAAACAGATATTTTCATTTAGTCTCACGTTTGTATATATTCCATATTTCCTTTTTTTATGTTATTAAATATTATTTTTGTTTAATTCTTTGAATAACCTGAACCGCACTCAGCCGTAACTAAATCCTCAAGGCCAATCTGCACTCGCTTATTTTTATTTTAATACCCACCTAGTGCTGATGGACGGATTTCTTCACTGCTCTCCTCCCGCCGGCAAGCTCGTCAGTATGTATGTATAATATAGATATATAATTGCTATACCAAGACATATATAGTAATTATATCTATATTATAAAAACTGGTGTCATGTTAATCAGGGTTTTTAAAAGGTTTTTTAAAAAATTCCTTCTCTTTCGTTGTATTTTGCCCAGGGCTCAGTATCTTTCAAGTTATTTATTTCTTAGGTTAAATTGTTGGAGACTGGGCTTCTCTTTTGGTCATTTTAATCCCCAAGCAGATTCTTAGCATTTTTAGTCCTTCTTAACCCGTGAAGGCTCAATTTTGATTTTTGTGCGTTTTGTTAAAGTAAGATTTATTTAGCAAAGCCAGGCTCTCTCATTTAATTAGCGCATATTATATTTGTGTGCCGGGGGAAGAGCTCAGGAAGAAGAAGAGAGAGCAGAAAGAAGAGCACAAGAAGAACACGGAAAGAGAAGAGAACAACGAGGGAGTGAAGAAAGAGAGAGAGAGAGAGAGAGAGAGAGAGAGAGAGAGAGAGAGAGAGAGAGAGAGAGAGAGAGAGAGAGAGAGAGAGAGAGAGAGTACGACAGCACGAACCTGAATCAAATTGCATTCGGATTGAGACTCTCCATTAATTCGCGTACGGAAAGCCCCCAGGTTCGTGTCAGTCAAGCTCCCCATGTTCTAGGAACGTGAGGACTTCGGATTTTACCTCACCCACTTCGAAAAAATCTTTGAAGTCAATCATTGGAACATCGAGACAGACGGTCTCGCCAAACCTCTCACCCTTTCCTTCCGTCGGAAGCCACGATTGACTAGGACACCCTCAAAGCTGAGCTTTTGACGTCGTATAAAATGACCCCTGACTTTTACTGTTCTAAATTTCGTCATGCCCGAATTCAACCAAATCAGACCTTCCGTCAATGTGCTTACATCCTCCAGCGAAATTTTCATTTTTGGTTGGACGCTTCCAAGATGCTTATAATCATGAGTCCTTAGGCGATTTTGTTCTGAAAGAGGAGTTATTGGCTTCTCTGCCTCAAGAAATTCACACATTCGTGAAGGACCGTAGATGTTAAACCTTCAAAGAATGTATTGAAGAAGCGAATGTCTACGCGGGAAGCTATAATTTGTAACCAAAGGACAAAAAGAAGTCTTCCCTTTCACCCCTCATGGCCAAAAGTAGTAATCAACAGTTTCCTCCTCGTTACTCCCATAAGCCTATCAAGGAATCAGGCCCCTCTAAACGAAGAAGATTTCGTCCATCGGAACCCCAGGATATTGAACCTCACATTACCAATCCCCCCGCGTCATCCTTCCCGGGGGACTGATAGTTGTATTTACGTGCAGAGTGGAAGGTCATGTAGGTACAAACTGCCCCCAGAACTCCCAGCTCCAGAATAACTCCATCCACTAAGTTCACCAATTAAGCGCCGCTATCGCTCTCCCATAATCTCAACCCGAAACTTCTGCTCCTATTTCGTCTTCCAGATCCCCCGGACATCAGGTCAATCTTTTTTTTGACAAAAGATTGCCAAGAGGTTTAAAATTCTAAAACGGAGCAGTCAATGACTGCCGAGTCTCCACTCTCGTTCGAAATACAGGGTGTACCTGTGGTCCCTGATCACAAAAAGTTTAGGTACTCCATGACTACCTGGGACGCGCGAACTGCTTCTCCATTGTGAATTGCTACATGGAATGCCAGTATTTCCAGGCTAGGCTAAAGTGGTTTCAGCCCCTATGAAATTGTTTTCCGTTTTGGTATGACAGTGTCTCCAAGTGTCCTCCAACCCTGTGACTTAGCCCGTTGTTACGCGAGCGAAAGCCAAGAAGAAATTTCAGACGTCAGCACCCCTTTAAGGCCCCTGCCACTCTGATTTCATCGGCGTTGTGAGTGAAGTATTCGCTCGAGAACACCAGAAGTGCGAGACCCGCCTCCCCCTGTGGGAAAAAGCTCGGAGCCACGAGCAAGATTCTGTCCGCGGCCACAAAACTGCCTCTTAATTCCTGAAAGAAGGCCTGTTGTACCGCGCTTGCTCGGATGGTAATAACACCGAGGCTCATTCTCCGGGCGTTCCACGTCCTCACGTCTCAGCCCTTTCGTGAAACTGCCCAAGACTGTTTGTTCCCTGGCTATTTTGGTCACAATATTGAAAAATTGCTGATGGTAAAAACACCTTTTACCACCCCGTTTCTCTCTGTTGCAAACAGTATTTACAAAGCATTAAATAGGACTTTATTACATAAAGAATCAATTATGGAGTCTAATTAACCCATAATGGATTTACTAAATGTGATACAGATCGTGTGCGTGGAGCAGGATAAGGGTTATCCTCTCCCAGCCTTCCCCAGCAAACCCGAATTACCACCAGCTGTCCTAGACGCTGACGCACGGCTGACTCCCGGACAAAACAATAAGCTGCAGAAGGTGTTAAGTATGATTAGAGTGGTAATATCCGAAATTCCAGGTTGTGCTACACAATTTCAGCACGACATTAAGTTTACCACCAGAAGAACCCATCCGTTCGAAGCCGCATCCCCTTCCAATTCACTTGAGGCAAGCATTTAACTCCCAGGTTGCAAACTTGCCTAATTTTAACATGATCGAGCCCTCCAATTCAACATATTGCTCCCTTCTAGCGATGGTACGGAAGTCTGATAGTACATACTGTATGTGCGACGAATTTCGCAAGATTAATTCCGTGACTGTCTTTGACGCTGCACCAATTCTGCTAATAGACCAGAACCTCCACTTTTTCAAAGAAGCAAAATTCATCACCGAGTTAGATCTTTGCAAGACATATAATCAGATCCCCCTTAGAAAGAGCGTAAGAAAATATACAGCGTTTGAAACCGATAAAGGCTAATGCAGTTCCGTCGGCTCCCATTTGACCTAGTAACGGCCTGCAGCAATTATAATAGAATGATGCGCAGTATCCTGGACGGGTTGTCAAATGTCACTTTCTATTTTCACAACATATAGGTAGCCACTCGCGATTAGGACCCGCACTTGGTCTCCCTTGAAGCAATGCTGAGTAGACATTGCGAGCATGGCCTCACAATTGGCCAAATTAAGTGCCACATCGTCCACGATACAATTAAATATCTTGGATTCGACTTTGGGAATAACCAACCTGGGATACAATAGGACAAGGTTAGGGCTATAGTCGACATGCCCCTCCAGTGTAATAAAAAAAAGCTCAAATCCTTCATGGGGTCCGCCTCGTTTTATAAGCCATTCGTCCCCAATTCCGCGTTCCTTGCCGCTCCACTTTGTGTACTCATCCAGAAGAAGTCTCCGGATCACAGCTTTAAATGTCATATTGGCATCCAACACCAACCTTAGGTTCCCTAACCCCAGTAAGCAGTTTCGAATCCGGACGGATGCGAGTAATGAGGGCATAGGTTGCGTGCTCTTGCAGTATGGAGACGATGGTTGAAACTACCCGGTGGGTTACGTGAGCCGCAAGTTATTACTGCGCGAAAAGAATTATGCAGTCATAGAACGGGAAACTTTAGCTATAGTATGGGGTGTCCAAAAGTTTAAAATGTATCTGGTAGGAGGGGAGTTCACAATCGAGACGGACCATCGCTTTTGCGTATCTCCGTAATGTCAAGAATACTAACGGACGCATCATCCGCTGGAGCTTACTCCGCCAGGAATTTCTGTTAAAAATATTGTACATTCAGGCATTAGACAATTGTTTAGCGGATAGTCTATGCCGTACCCCTGGGCACTAACCCCGGTTGAGAGTATATTAGGAAACGGCGCCATTATCTTTATTATGTATATTTTTCTCGCGCATGTAGAATATAGGCTAGAGAAAAAAAGGGAAAAGAACCCATGTTTTTAATGTAAGCATTTGTGTATATATTTCATTGCGTACTCCTTTGATGCCAAATGTTCTCCTGTGTATATATTTACATTTATAGATTTCCCGCCCATTTTCAATTTATCTGTATGTATTTTTGTTAATTAGTTTTTTCTATCATTTATGTATGCCGTTTTTTTGCTCCATGATTCGTTTATCAGTTTTTTTTTCTCATTAATTAACCAAAAGAAGTGAGCCTATAACCAAGTATTAAGTGTGAATGTCAACCATTAAGTTTTTTTAATTTTTCCTATGGTCATTGTAGCGATGTAAATGAATGACAGTCTTTTTTGTATACATATACTCGGATTAGTCGGTCTTAGATGTGTAAACCTGTTCGACTCAGGTCAGGATTTCCCTTTAAATTGTACCCCTTTGATTGTCCTAGTGGAAAGCGCCTTTTTTCCCAGCCCACCATTCTCCTTTGATGCCCCTTTTCTCGTCCCAACGTAGAAAAGCGCCATCTTCCCGAAGGGAGGAGATGTGGAAGAATAGACCCTTAAGGTACACTAAGGACCCTCAGAAACACAAATGGCCTTGAAAAAAGAAACAAAGAGCATGATGAATAAGATTGAATGCCGTAGAATCGGGTCCAAGTTGCTTTATTGGGCGTAGCTGTATTTACTAGGGGAGACATGTCACCTGCGCTTGAGGCGATCGGATCGCCAACCCCCTACTTTCAAAGCAAGAAAGAACACAAAAGAATATTCTCTAGGCCTCCTTATTTCGAATTCTTCAGCTGAAAGCCGGCTCTCATCCAGGCCCATATTTATCTAAGGAGAGCGCACCGTAGCCTGAGGCTATCTCCCTGCCTCGAAACCCCGTTTTAACTCAAGGTTTGGCTGGATCCAGTTAGTATCCACACGCCCTCGCACGAAGACTCGCCACGATTCTCGATTCAGCTCCTCTTTGATTTATTCGAGCAACCGAAGGCTAGAACTCTTCCTCCGTTGGACTCTGCCCCGAGACCAATGGCAACTCCCTTCAACGGCCGTTCTTTCATGGATTCGCGTAAGTACTCCCCAAACAAGAACCGTGAGGTAAAACCTGTTATTTTTGCTATTCTCGCTTCTCCGAATTGCTCTACGCCTCCGCGCATCAAGCTTTCGTCTTACAAGCGTCCCATCCCCCGCGGATATAAATATATCCAGTATTTCCATATACATAACTTTTGTTTAGTATTTTGGCTTAACGTAGCTCCTTGATAGACTTCGTTCCGAATCAGGTCATTAACCATCTATAATCTTTTTGAAATTGTCTCTTTCGACGTCCAATCGAGTGTCATTTTTCCTTTGACCAGATATTTTAAATTAGTCTCACTTTTGTATATAATTCATATTTCCTTTTATTTATGTTATTAAATATTACTTTTGTTGTATTTGTTAAATAACCTGAACTGCACTCAGCCGTAATTAAATCCTCAAGTCTGATCTGCACTCCGTTATTTTTATTTTAATACTCACGTACTGCTGCGAGAGGCTTTCTCCCGCCAATTGGCTTGCCAAGCTTGTCAGTGTGTATATATAATATACATATATAATTGCTATAGCACAATATGGTTGTTCAACAAGTTCTTGACGACTCGTCCACAGACTTGTGGCCACACAACCCCATCAAATGAAAACCTCTATATTATTTCGTGCAGGTTGTTATAGCGAACGATATCACTCAGCCTCAAATAGAACTCCCATATTTTAGTGTTTGCATAAATCCCTCGTACACGAGGGGGGATCTAAAATTCCACAGCATGCAAACACCTCTCTCTCTTCTAACCTAATGCCTTAAGACAATCTCACTAAAGGCGCCGCTCCATTTAAATACTGTAAAATTGACTTGGCCTACAACACATAGTTTACTATGCATTTAATCTTTTAAGCTTTGTTTTCGGATATGAACTAAAATACCTCATTTAGAGATGTGCAAGAAAAATGGGCAGACGACGGTTGAATTCTTTATTAAGATGTAAAGATTATATTCGGTGTAGAAAAAAGAAACATTGAATGGGACAGGAAATCAAACCTTTTTATTATCCTTACATTTTCCGATCTAGAATTCTTTAGCTATATGTTCCAAGTTCGATTAATAAGATTTTTATTATTGTTATATTAATTAGAAAATATATTTCCTGGTTCCATCGTTAATGATTCTATCAAATATCTCATATTACACTATTTTGTTTTATGTAATTCAATTCTTTTTAATTCTTTCATAAGATTATGATTTTGTGTATTCATAATTTTTAACCTTTATTTTTTATATATGTGATTTAATAAATCAATACGGCTTTGTTATGGTTATGATTAAAAAAAAAATAAGGTGTAACGAACACTGTCTTTCAGCCCAAGAATATGTATACTCCAGAATGGTTGAGGAAATTTAAGGAACAGATGTTATAAATATAATTAATCTGTCTAGTAAGAAAGAATATTTCCAAGACCTATGTATTTCATAAGAGGGTTGTAAGATGTATATGTTTGAGAGTATTTGCTCGTATAATTGTGCTGTGGAATGTTAAACAGCTTGTTTCATTGATGAGAAGACGGGAGTAAAGTGTAAAGGAAAGGATAATCCGAAGTGTAATGTGATTGAATTAGAGATAAAAGGGAGAGTATATGAGAACATTTGAGAGAGGAAGAGTTGTGATAGATACAACAATGGCTGTATGAGGGTGGGTCAGAAAAAGAAAAAGGAAGTATAATGAAGGGTGGAATGACGACGTGAAGCATGTTGTTCAAT
Organism: Ceratothoa steindachneri; assembly: GCA_963969495.1. Taxonomy (NCBI): domain Eukaryota; kingdom Metazoa; phylum Arthropoda; class Malacostraca; order Isopoda; family Cymothoidae; genus Ceratothoa; species Ceratothoa steindachneri. Next base: position 119,725,424 of record OZ018327.1, on the reverse strand, counting down.
GCAAAAAAGAAATGCAATTTGCCAATGATTAGTATTAGAGATGAGTATGTCTGAGAGAGAGGGATGAATAATTAGAAAGAAAAGAACTTTCAAGTGAAATAAATGATTGGAACGAGGGTGAAAGAAGTATATGAAACATTCGGACAAAAGATAAATGAAGATTTTGAATGGAAGAAGACATTAAGTGATAAGAGGTTTAGAACGGAGTCGAAACATCAAGGTAAAAATGGCAGAATATTGTGAACATTGGAGAGGTTAGGCGTAGGTACCATAAATATTTTGATGAGTTGCATAGTATAGCTATGAAAGATGATTTGAATTCAAATACAGTCCTGGAAAAGTTATTATGTATATTTTCTATTTTGGTCTTTTTTTAAATAAAGGTAAAATAAACTGACAAAATTTACTGATTAATTTCCTATTATTTATACAGAACTAGAATTTCAATACTTAGTTTGCTTCCCTCTAGCAGCTCTCTTACGAAGTCTGGAAATGACGAGCGATCGTTACGTGTCAATATTCAATTTTACCGTGCGGTCAAACCGCTGCAGCCCAAGTTTCCTTCCTTTATAATCCAGTATAGGTCGGTGTAGAGTGTTTTTTGTGTTCTATGCCTTTTGTAGCCAGACTCTGTTGTACATATAATTGGGTTTGTGTGTGTAAATTGGGTGCTCTATCAGGCCATGGAAGTGACAAGCATGCAAGAGGTTGTTAGAGCTATGAGGGTTCTAAAAATGTGAAGGCAGCCAAAGTAGATGTTATATTCGGTGAGATGATAAACTATGGCAGTGGTTACACTATGGAATGGATATGGTGGCTGTGTTGTAAAGCATTTGAACGTAGGGGACTGCCTGAATAGTATGAATATATTTTTGAGGGATATAAGGCATCCGTTTGTATAGTAAAAGGCCTGAGTGAAAAGACATGCGAGACAGGGTAAGATAAAAGTATGTAATCTGGCCAGGGTTGTTCAATATCATTATGGATGCGCTACTCAGAGAAGTAAGTAAGAGAATGATCAATAAACATATGATGTTAATGTGAAATGGTGGAGAAAGGGTTCTCTTTACGTTGGTATGCGCTGATGACCCTGTGTTTGTGGCTAAGAGTGAGAGGAATTTGGAAATGATGATCGAACATTTTGTCAAGGTGTGTGAGAAGAGAGGTATAAAATTGAATGCAGAAAAGAGTAATGGTATTTTGGTGTAGAAAGGGGAGGAAGGTGATTTAATATCAAAGTCAATGGTTTCCCAATTAAACGAGTGTGAAGTTTTAAGTGTATTGGATGCATTGTAATAATGGGACAGATGTATCAGATTTCAATCAAAAGGTTTTAAATGGTATAAAAGTACCTGGAGTTTGAAATGTGTGATGTACCAGTAAGGTTAATGAGAATATGTTAGTGGCAACAATGCTGTATGTTGGTAAGGGTAGGGTGCGGAAAGTTAAGGAAATAAAAGGACTAAGAGCCGAGAAAAAGAAAGGGCTGCTTTGTGTTTGAAAGTGTGATTGGGCGAGGAAGATTAATTATGTAATATTTATGTTGTGGGAGAAAGTATCTGAGGTGGTATAGATAAGTAATGAGAATAGAGAGAAGTACGTAAAAGTTTCCATTTGTTATGTGGGTGAGGGTATGAGAGATGATTATAATGATCTCAAACTGTAAATATTAAAAACGGGCTTATTTTGAGTAAGAATTAATATTTTTTTTCTTAGTTTGTATGTACATATTGGTCAAGAGCAGATGGTGAAACAACAAAAAAATAAATATCATTATTGAATGTTTAGGAATTTTATTAAACAAAACGAATTGCAACTGATGAAGTTCAGAAAATTGATTAAAATTAAGGTATGCCTGTTTGTTTTTGTTTGTTGTTTTTCTTTGTTACCTTTGTATATTACCTTTGTACATATATTCGACTTTATCGAAGTTCCTTCTAGAATAGATTTTAAAATTTTATCTTTAGAAAGAGGAAGTAGCTACTCTCCCTAAAAACAAGTAAAGCAAATTAAAATTATCAAAAAATTTAGATGGAAAAAAAGAGATCATAAATTGTTTTTTCCGTATTTCAAAAGAATTCCGATGATGTTTTTCTTGCCATTAGGCCAAGAATAATGATGGAACTGAAATAACTGGACAAGATAAATTATTAGGAAATACGATGGTTTTTTGTATATTAAATTCTTTTATCCATTTCTTTCTAAGATTTTTATATATAGAAATATTAGTGCACTTTGCTGTTTTTTGGAAATTTAAAGCTTTTATAAAAGTTATTTATAAGAGTTGATTTATAGTTTGAAAAACAGCCCTAGAGCTGTTTTTTTGGTATATTTAAATCAGTTGTCTAAGTAGTTTTTGAGAGACTTCCTTTCTCACTTTATACTTTGTATAATTGAATTTAAAAATTAAAAATAATAATTAATCTTAAAGTTAAAAAATTGAGTTAAAATTAATGTATGGCGGTATTTTGGGGGGGCATTTTTTATATAAAAGAAAATTTAGATGGAAAAACTAGGTAGGGATTGTTTTTACCGGATATGAAAAGAATTTAGTTTAAAGATTTTTCTTGAATTTATGTCTAGAAAATAAGTATGGATATGAAAAAAATAGATCAAGAATAAATTATTAGGGAAAAAGAAATGAAAATATTTGAATATTTTTTAGACCGTAGGCCACAGAACTAAGGTCTGTTTGCAAAACGCAAGCTCCTCCTGTAAGAGGATTGGCAAAGATTCTTCCTTTTATTGTAATATTTAAATTATTGCAGGTCTATTTATACAGTTTTTTTACCACATACCATGTAAATCTCTTATCGCCTAATTTCACCCACATAAAGGTTTAGGCAGGCACGCCGAAAAGGAAGTTCTTGTTTATTAAGTTCCCGTTCAATTGTTTTTCCCCTCACTGAGATAGCCATTGCGTTCTTCTCAGTCTCTCATGAACTCTTTGAACAAAAAACTCCTCTAGCGTCCGCTTTCCATGGAACCTTCTCATCTTACCTCTGCATAGTAAAGTGGTGCATCTTATAAAATACTATAGTTGACACCTGAAGGATTGTGACTACCTCCCGACGCCTCTGCCCCAGAGGTTAAACAATAGTTAGATCAGCCACCCTGTTTTATAGTGGTTACGATCATCGCTTATATTGTAGAGTGTACTAGGCTCCTTACTCTCTTGGCCCCTTTCAATACATATACATGAGGAGTTTGGATTGATATGTGTATCCTAACTCATGTTCAAGACCCGTGTGTGTGTAAATACTCATATTTTGGATGTTTTTTTCTACCTTTCAAGTTATTGACAAGTCAGATTATCTTCATTTAATGCACAATGTTTTCTTATTAACTCTAAAGCGATGCCTTTATAGTAAGCGCCAATCCCAATAATGCATATTCAGTTAGAGCTTGATACTTGGAGGAGGGAAGCGAGGAGAACGACGGATACATTTAACTAAGGGAGCCCAAAGCACCTTTGGGGATAGGCAAAAGGATTCCGGCCATCCAGCCACCCTGAAGCATAAACTTTTTGTAAAGGATGCGGTGCCCTCAATAGTGACGACGCAATCGTCCATAACGGTGAGAGGATTATAGTTTTGTAGGTAAAGGCTCTAAGCCTGTTTACACTCAATGGCCGGCCCTCCTGGAGGTAAATTGGTGCCAACTGAAATGCAATAGAGTGCTTCTCCATCATCTAGAGGTACCCTATGAGCATGAAATCATCTCTTGCTTGCTTTAGAGCGATGAAGGCTAGGTAAGAGGATCCGTTGATTAACCTTAGGAAAAGGAAGTCTTGGAAGACGGATTCAAATTCTCTTTATTGTGCGGAGAACTCGGTAAGATTAGGCACAATAAATTCGATTAAACGTATGTCAGGTATTTGAGGCAGGCCTACTAATGTTTTGGTCTACTTTGGCTTACGCTTCCTCGTCTTACTGCCTGACTGACGTTTGGAATCTACTTAAGATAGTATTTATTCTGTCGAAAATGGTGGGCGTGACCAACTGTTAACCAATAATGCGGTTTGGACGGAGCTTACTTGAATCAATATTTATTCGTGTGTATATGGGGATAGAGAGAAAGTAAGCAGAGAGTCAAGCTTCCAACAGAAAATTTTTATCTCAAATTTAGAACATAAGATCCCGTGTTTCATGGCCCTGTGGTAATAAACAAAACCTGCTTCTTCCTGTTTCCCAGCTCGGTCCATTTTGATAAACAGGTTAACATAGCTGCTTTGAGCGTCTTCCAGAACCTTAGTTTAGCCCCCCCAAAAAAGGTCCGGGAAGATATCATGAGAGATTCCTTTTTGCGTGTGAGCGCGTGTGCGTGTGAAAGATTAATTTTGCCTATAGGCCTTACAAGAACAGTATATATTATTATTTACCTGACCAAATGTTACATGTTATTATTTACATAACAAAATATTATATATTATTATTTCCATGCCAATGTGTTATACTTCTTTAGATTACTTGCATGTACATAATTATCTGCATGCCCATTTCAAGCCTTTGTAGGATTTATATAACACTCATCTGTGAGGCTTCATTGTCAACCCTACTTCACCTTGCAATGTGGCACTACAGACTTACTGTGGACCGTGGTGGCCTTCCTAGCTTCCCGCTCCCCGACTCTCCACTTCGTAGAAGAGAGGTAAGGGAGCCAGCAAGTAAAGTAAGTCATCAGCTATTCTTTTAAATCTGGACGGAAAAATATTGGAACTAAGTTCCTAGTTTGTCGGCATCCTTGAACGCCACCCTTTTTACATAAACCCTTGATCTGAGTCGTGGTTTTTAGATATAATTATAATATTTAATTCGTTTTTCAACAGAGGTAAAATTCAATACCCAATTAAACACTATCAGGTTATTATTGATGAGTGACGCTCCATTGAATCACAACACCACTATATTTCGTCTCCTCTCTTCACAACACATACACTCTTCTCTGTTACAAGGACTTCTGTCCAAGGGTAATTGCATCTACTAACCCCTGACTTGGAACGGACCCTCTTTCCCCCTAACTGATGTATGTTCCTAACTGAGTGCTGAATGGATTCAAAGCACAACCACTTATCACCACCTCCCCACTCCTAACATGAACTTGCCTTTGCTGACTTTTGACAAACTATTGATTGTCATTCTGATCTTTATGTTAGTTTATTATCTAGTCGGTAACATTCAATCATCAGGACGGGGGATTTCGTCCAAACAGAAAGACTAAGGATGCAACATAATGCTAGTAATAATAGTACGAGTAAGGCTGGACCATAGCAAGTGTCCATGTCTGTTTTACACAGAAGTGAGATTAAATTTTGACGCACATGTGACTGGCTTCTCACCTGTCAAGCAACAGTTAAGATTTCGAAATTATTAGCAGTAGTATAATTATTATTTAAACCGAGATGATTAACAAAGTGCTACCTATTTTAACCCCGATTAATAAATGTTAAATAAATGTATTATTACATAAAAACGAAATATTCTTTAATATTCCGATTATAATTTGTTGATTTAAACTCAAATATCTTGGTAAAATTTGCTCATACAAACGTGAAACAAATATAAATGCAAAATATAATTGTTTTTTTAAATATATTTCAACACTGAGTGGGTTTAGTTAAACCTATAAGTACTAAAATTGAGTTTGATAATTGTATTAACAATTTTCAAACATCATACTCATTTTCCTTTCACCGATTTAAGAAGATGGTTGTGAAAGAAAATAATAAATATATTATTAAAGATTTAGAGGAACAGAAACAAATGTCTTTTGCATTCGTTTTTAAAAGAGTATCCAAAAAGCTTCTGGAAAAATATACTGTTGCTCTAGTCTTTTGAAACCTTTCTGAATCTTTCAGTATCGAGCATCGTCCTGGAAATCGTATGCTTAGGTCAAACAGAACTGCGTAAAAGATCGACATAGTTAATGAACTTGTTCTAGTTCGGAGGATAAATCAACTACAAGTAAAAGTGAAAGTGAATTTGCATAATTGGCAGGTATTTCACTCTCTTCGTTCATATATATATTATCAAGAAAGATCTGCATTTATATACGTGCAAGAGTGTGAAAATTGAAGCTATATCCAACATAGTGAAAAGAATTGAGTTAGAAAGGACAAAAGACTATTAAAGAGATGTTAAATAAGAATGTTATTGGGAGTTCAAGCCACAAAATGATCCTGTTTGTTGAAAAAAGCTTAAAAAACACCTAAAATCATTTCGACACTTGAGTGAGAAAACTCACATTTCTATTTTTCTAATTACAAAAGTTATTTTTTATCATTCTTAGTATGAAAATTTATAAATAAATAGTATAATGAATTCATAGTATCTTATAAGGTACTTGAAATAGAAAAAATGAAAATATCTTTATTCAAAAGATTGCCCCTTCTGACTGTCCAGGAAACTATCAAATCTCAGAGTTCATAATCCTAGCTCCATTGAAATAAAGTGGTCACCTCGGGATTCTCATATAAACTCTATAAATTTATTCGAGGGTCACCAAATTATGGCTTTCTGAGAGTGTTGCACACGTGTCTGTTGCAAAAGATATTTGTAAGTGGAGGTCAGGATCAGGACGGAGGTCATATGGAATCTTTTATTAAAAGCTTAACTTTCCGAGGTTGATTTCAATTTTCTAGCGCCATAAGTTATGGAAATATCAAAATTTGAAAATTGGTACCATTTTGGGGACTGTCGTATATTTACAAAAAAGAAGAACGTTTTCTTATTATTTTTACTAGTAATAGTTTGATAATTCTAAATTGAAGTAATTTGTAACGGGAAATCATGGCTCATATTTTATCCGTAATTTTCAGTTCTCAAAATTCTATAACTTTCCGTCTTCTATCTTTAAAATTTCATGTCTACTTTAATAAAGTTCTCGGAACTCTAAACTGAAATAACATACAAATCCTTTACAACTCTTTCTTTTCAAGTAAGTTTTTCCCTACAAAAATATTTAACTCAGTACAAATGCAACAATCACATACCCTCTGGCCAATACAAATGATACGCGTAAAGAAGAGTACGAGGGGCGGTCAATAAGTTTTGAGAATCGGTAGGGCAAAACAGAGGAAGGGGGACGACTGTTTGCGGGGGTGTTAGGACAATTTATGACAAGTCAGGAACTGCAGCCGCACGCTACTGCCTCGTAGATTTAAGAAGCAGTAGCTGCTCACAGATCGTCAGTCACAAATTTTTCAACAATGCAGAAGGTTGAGCACCACGCAGTGATCAAATTTTTGACCAAGGAAGGCAAGAATGCAAAAGAGATCCATGAACGCATGGTTAAAGTGTACACCGACACCACCCCTTTCTATGCAACCATTGCTCGCTGGAATAGGAGTTCCGCCATGTTCGTGAGTCCCTTGAAGATGACCCCCATCCAGGACGCCCGTCAGACGTGACCAACGAGGACAATGTGGCCCATGTGGAGAGGATGATCCTCGAAAATCGACGGGTGAAGGTCGAAGAAATCGAGCAAGAACTTGGAATATCACATGTAAGTGTTAGGAACATAATCCACGACAATATGGCCATGACCAAGGTCTCTGCCCGTTGGGTCCCTAGAAACCTCACGCCCCATGATAGACTTCAACGTCGTTAAAGTTCACAAGGCCAGAGTTGCACAGGCTGCATTGCGCGAGTGCGGATTCGAGAAACTCAACCATCCCCCCTACAGTCCAGATCTGGCCCCTAGCGACTACTTTTTATTCCGCCAGCTCAAGGCTGCACTGCATGGACGCCGGTCTAGGGACGATGAAGATGTCCAGCTCGCCGCCCAGGAGTGGATTGAACAGCAGTCGGGAGATTTCTGGTTGTCCGGAATTTGAAGCCTCAGGGACAAGTGGCACAAGTGCATTGAAGTCGAGGGTAGTTATATTGAAAAATAATAGAACACTTGTCCTCATATCTCGTTTCCTTATATCCGAATTGCAAAACTATTGACCGCCCCTCGTATATGTAGTATTATATTCGCATTAAAATATATTTTAAGTATAACGAACAATACATTCAAAATTTAGCTAACACAGTGAAATAATCATAAATATTTGGTAGATTAAAATCTAAACAATAGGGTGTACTGTCGCAACCAATTTTAGGGCACTTTTCAAATTTTGTAGAACAGACAATCCAAAATTTGGAACTGAAGACGAAAAGAATTTGAAAAAATCGTAACACCTTCTTTTTAGGGGCCAAATTTCGCTTAAAAATGATCTTTTCTGTAGGGTGAGGCTGGTTGTATTCACTCATTATAGTTCTAGGTTCTGAAGCTAGAAATAGGTAACTTTTGTAAGGAAGAAATTTGCACTTTAACTTCGTCTGTATCTAATGTTTAGGCAATTTTAGATTGAGGAATTCCTTTTTTTGTGACCTACTCAGAAGGCATTATAAAGTAATCGATGTATAACTATTTTACGAGATATTTACAGAGTATTTTCTATTGAGGGATAATGCTTTACCTTTTGGAATTCATGTTGTAGATTCACTCATCACAAATATTATTTCTGATTTAAACTAACGGCTCTTTCTAATATTAATTTTTAGGGCTGAGATGAATAAAAGAACTAGAACATCAACAAGCCATACTGTCCTTGGCTCCCCACTTCTAGAACTTTCTCATTATGAGCTTACAACAAAACAACAGGTTAGAAGATATATTCAGTATGTAAAAGACAATAAATACAAGAGGAGCAAGGATGTTATTATTGAATTATCCGAGGTCCTTTCAGTTCAGGCGATCAACAATGTTAAAACTAAATCTCTCTGTTTGTTGAAAGTAGCGTCTGTGGTATGAGACCAAGGAATGAATGCAGCTGAGAGTAAGAAGTTCATCTCATTATTGGATCGAGGTTTTGATATGGCAGGCTGCTAGTGTGCTGATATCTTTGATTACAAGTTTGAAAAGAAAAGTGCAAAGTCGAGAGCGTGAATTTTTTATTGAGGAAAGAACTGGGCGTCGCATGAAAATAGGAGGAGTGGATGTAAAAACAATTGAGATGCTTTAAAAAAAGAAAATCATATCAGATCGAATTCAGGAAAGAAAAAAAGAAGAAAAGTCATAAAAGAGAAAAGGGAAGAGAAAACTACAATTTCAGATGAAGCCTTGGATGAAGAAACCTCATCTACTGAAATTTCTGATGATTAAAGAAAGAAAGTCTTTGCGAGAAGTGAAAACAACAACATACCAATATACGAATACCAACAATTGCCATGGAAGCAGATCGGTATTCTGTGTCAACTAGAGCTGCTGCTATGGTTATTAGTAGTGCAGTCAATATTTGACTATAGTATTACAAATTCAGAAGATGCTCCCATGTAATTGACCATAACATAAGGTGGATGGCCCGACAGAATTTAAGGAGGAATTTCACTGAATCTGAATGTTTGAGAGATAAGAAAATTATGGGAGGATAGACAAAACACTAACTTAAGAGAAGAGATGGAACAAATGGTATCGTGCAAAAGAAAATCAAGATCACTCTGTGCTTGTAAAAGAACCTGGTACTGTCTATTTAGATTTTAGATCATCTAACTATTGAACGAGGAACAAGTACTGGTATTGCAGACAAACTGATGAAATGTCCAGTTGAAAATGATATTAAAGATGAGATAAAGGCAGCGGGAGCTGAAAGCACGGAAACTAATACTGGCTGCAAGAATGGAGCCATAATAGGGCTGGAGTTTCAATTACATCGTCTTTTACAGTGAATCATCTAAAGCTTGCATCTAAATGAGCTTCATTTGAGGCACCTGTGCAGGAAATATATTGCTTCAACAGAGAGTGGAACTTAATGGAAAGAACCACTTTGTAAAGCCTTAAGTAACAGTGAAACTCTACCAGTATCACCAATGGCTTTCAATATTTTGTTAAACGAGCTACTCTTCCAGATATAGATGTGAATAAGCTTATTCGGGACCAATCTTAACTGTACAGAAATTTCAGTGCAATTAGAAGTAGTGTAATTGATGATAATTTTTTCATATGAAACCAGGGCCAATACCTCATGCAAGCTGGCTCACCACTGCCAGCAGAATATATTAACATTATTTGGCAACAAAAAACTTAATAATGACTTGTATGTATTCACAAAGTTTGACGTGTGACATTATGAGCTCATCTGGTTTCACATCAAATTCTCTCCAAAATGCACAGAAGGATCTAAATATCTCCTGAAACCTGAGAACGTCCTTTTGGCAATGCTGACAGAGGTTGATTAAAAGAACAGTAAATTAGCTATTTACAAAATAAAGAAGATCCGAGAAGTTACTGTATATTAGGAAGAAATACGTGATTTCAGGCCACTAAAACTAGATGAATGCTAAGAACCTAACAGATTTACTTCCCCCTGAAGAGAAGAGCAGGTTTGAGCCACCACTTACAAGGCATCTATCTAATGCGGACCTGCAAAATATTGTTGATGAGCCACTCTATTGACATTCCAAGCTATTCTTAAGGTGTGCAGTGGTGTGTGTGAATGGGAATGGAAGCTTCCAGCGAAGTTTCTGGAAAAGGAGCAGGAGATGGCCACATTCGGGCGGTACTAAAATCCCATGACTTAATGCCATCGTTTGAATCAAAGCATGATTTTAATATATCGGTTTGCAAAGAGTATTTATCAGTTAGATAATAAGAGTTGAACTCCTCACTTGTTTTTCATTATACTTTAGTTAAACTTAATTCTAATGTATTAAGAAGCACTTATAACAACACACTAACAACTCTAATGGTGTATATCTTCCTGGCTCGAAAGTTAAAAAAAAAGAAATTTGGAGCTCAAAAAAGGAAATGTTCTCAATATTTCTCCAAAACCTTTTTCCAACTTTAAGATATGTGTATTCAAGTGTACAAACCTAAAATATGCCTATTGATTTGTGAAATTTGTTCATGGATGCTACGGCCTACTACTATACAGTCGTCATTGAATTTTACATTAAATGCTTCCACAATGGGAAAATCAACTGAAAACATTTAACCTTAGATGTGAAACACCCCCACATCATGATGCTACCTCCCCCAAAGTTCACGATAGAGATGGTATTTGTAAAAGAATGGTAACCCCCCCCCCCCCCCCTCTGTTCACTCGTGATGCAGTCCCAAGGCGGTTACCGCAAGGACATCCGCCCCAGGCATCGGCGACTCTAAAGCGTAACCACAACGTGGCACAACTCGGTGCCATGAAAGACCCTAAAGGTCAAAAAGGTAAGATCTCCCCCAGGAGAGTGAGATCCAGTTTCACGTCGAACAAGAAATTGGAGACGGGTTTCTCCAAATCTCGAAGGCTAATGAGGAGCCGATGTTTGACTTCGTGGGAAAGACCGTTTGGAAAAAGAACTCTCCTGGGGCCGTCCTCAAGCCCCTCTCCCCCTTACAACTCCCCCAGTGGGGGTGCGAGGTATAAATGAGGAACTCTGAGGAAAATCGTGGTAGTATACGTCAGGCCAGGTGACGAAGTCCTCGGATCCAAAACCGAGCTACCTAGACTGGATTGGTAGTACACATCAGTCTCTAGGTGACGAAGTCCTCGGATCCAAAACCGAGCTACCAAGACTGGAGAGGTAGTGTACTTGGCTCGCCAGACCAAGAAGTACCCTGCAAGAGAGGCAGGGCTACCTACCTTAAGGGGATAAGAAAAAGCTTATCCTTGAGCTAAGTCCCTGGTTATCAAACCAAACGATAAGTGAACTTTGGTAAGTTCGACTTACTCTCGCCAGAGAGACTCCTCATATCCTGGTGCACCTTAAACACCAAGGGTATTCCTCGTCCAAGAGGAATTAAGAAAAGAAGAAGGAGGTAGTATACGTCAGTTTCTAGGTGACGAAGTCTTCGGATCAAACCGAACTACCGAGACTAGAGAGGTAGTTTACTTGGATCGCCAGACCAAGAAGTACCCTGCAAGAGAGGCAGGGCTACCTACCTTAAGGGGCTAAGAAGAAGCTCATCCTTGAGCTAAGTCCCTGGTTATCAAACCAAACGATAAGTTAACTTTGGTAAGTTCAACTTACTCTCGCCAGAGAGACTCCTCATATCCTGGTGCACCTTAAACACCAGGGGTATTCCTCGTCCTTGAGGAATTAAGAAAAGAAGAAGAGGTAGTATACGTCAGTCTCTAGGTGACGAAGTCCTCGGATCCACAACTGAGCTACCGAGACTGGAGAGGTAGTGTACTTGGCTCGCCAGACCAAGAAGTACCCTGCAAGAGAGGCAGGGCTACCTACCTTAAGGGGCTAAGAAAAAGCTCATCCTTGAGCTAAGTCCCTGGTTATCAAACCAGACGATAAGTGAACTTTGTTAAGTTCGACTTACTCTCGCCAGAGAGACTCCTCATAGCCTGGTGCACCTTAAACACCAGTGGTATTCCTCGTCCTTGAGGAATTAAGAAAAGAAGAAGGGAAAGGCTCCCCCCCTCGAGCCTATTATTCGGTGGCCACACCAAACTTTAAGTAATTTATTCTCGCCAGAGAAACCCCCCTCCGTTATCCTCGCCCTTGAAGAAGACCCTCCCCGAGTTTAGTCCTCGTCCATAAGGAAATTAGTAACGAAGGAGAAAAGCTCCTCCTCGAGCTCGTTACTCGGTGAGCACACCGCACTCCAAGTTAACTTGATTTAAGAAACAAGTTCGACTCACTCTCGCCAGAGAGACCACGAATGCCTAGGTGTTGCATAAGGCACCGTATTGGTTCTCGTCCTTAAAGAACGCTTCCCCCCCGGAAGAACGTGTGGACCCCCCAGCTGCTACCCTCGCCAAAACGACCGTGGAATTTCGCCCATCTACAACTAGACATCCGGCACGCGTCGTGAGTCAATAACATTTCTGAGGTCTTTAAACTCCACATGAGTCGGTAAGCCTAATTCTTATATTATTGTTTTGTCTAGAGAAAACGTTAGCCAATTTTTGTGGGGAAACTAATTTAATTAATGCTTGTTAAGTCTAATATTTAGAGTATTGCTGTAGTTAATGTATAAAGGTTGTGTATTCAATGGTTAAAGATAAAATATAAGTTTATTTTGTGAATTAGTGAGCGTTTCTTTTATATCCTTACGTGTTTGGTAACGGCTCTGTTCTTTAAGATATTCCTATAATATCAATATATATTAGACACTCTTAGCACTCTTAGAGATAGAACAAAAAGGAGGGGAATTCTACGACACTAAATAAAAGTGGTGTCAGGTAAGTAGGGTTCTTATCAGAAAGAATTCGACGACAGTATTCTTAGGGTTATAGACACTGCCGTCTTTCCTCCAGATAGAACAGCCATCGTTAAGGCCGAGCAATTCTAATTCTTCTCTCACCTGACCAAGTACATTATCATAGAACTCAGCACGTTTCTCCAAATGCTCACGTGCAAACTTTAATCTTGCAGCTCTGTTTCTTTTCCGTAGCACAGGTGGCGTCCTTTGCCCACAAGACTTAAAATCATGCCGGTTCAACTCATTAATAATGGTTCGCTTTGCAACTGATGTTCAAGACGCTAGTATGTCATCTTAAATTTCCTTACCAGTAGTACATACTATGGGCAGCTCTATCCTTCCTGAGTATTACAGGAGAATCTTTGGGGAAAACACCTGAACGTTGAAAGTCGTCGATGATTTCTGTCTCTTACCGCTTCAGAATAACAGAGCCAATGGTGCTGAAAGGTATTTTTAGCTGCTCGCATATCTTTTGGTAGCTCAGCCCATCACTATGTAGCTTCAAGATTATCTGTTCTGGTCATGGGTAGTTCTTTATTCTTCAAAAGAGAACGTCTTTACTGCAGGGACGTCAATATATGAATGGCATTCCGATATTTACTGAGATCTTGTTGACTGATGTACATATTATTGGAACCATATAGAAGCTTCTTTGCATCATCGCAGCTAATAGTATTTCTCATGTGCTTTTAAAAGCCACTTTAGATAGGTTTATTTTTCTTCACGAAAATTTATTTCACTTCTGTTTTCATTTCTTTAAATTTTACCCAATATCAATTCAGTTTCATTCTTTTTATTCACAAGAATTTTAACTTTTCGTTTATATACATCTATTGTGTAAATTTAATCAAGTTTGATGAGTTGGAAGTCTATTAAAATTGAATTTGGAAGGTGTACGAATAGTGATTTTTTCCTAATGTAATTTTTCCAAACTGTGAACACGGTGAATGCTTTTCAACAATCTGAGTTACTCTACCCTTGCAATCTTTCACCGTTCATTAAGGGAGAGTTAATCTGCTCAGAAAAATTCTCAAGCTTTTGAACTGCTTAAACCGGCAATAATCAGCGAAATGCCCTTGTGAAAGGACCGTTTAATTTGCCGGCTCTTTCCTGAGAAGGCCAAAATTACTATTAACGGAATCCAATGTTAGCAATTTTAAAGTAAAGAAAATTCAAACTATGATACGAAGGCTATTAAAGGAATAATAAATAATGGGAAAGCGTAAATACTTCTTTAATGAACTTATACAGCAAGTGATTAATCGTTGAAGAGTAGGACATTCAACTTCAATCAGAGGATGAAGTTGATGATTATTCGTCAATAGTGCATACGTTTACTTTGGTTATTTTTGTAAGGAGGAAGATAGAAACCCATGTTTCAACAAACTTCCCTCCAGAATTAAGAGGTTTTTCATAAAATGATATAGACACGAAATACAAGAGATAATGTAAATAAGCTTTAGCACCACAAATAATATATTCAAGACCTTCAAAAGTAACAAAAGAAACTCAGTTTGGCGCGAATATCAGTTTATCACTTTATTTTTTATACTCTAATAAAATCAAACGATTATATGTTATTTTATCGACTGGATTGTAACTACTTCGGATTAACATTGATGGTATTTTCGATAAACACCTCCCGTCAAAGAGCCCAGCCATAGTGAACAACTGTAGATGCAAGAGTTGTACGCCGTCTCTTGCGCTACGAGTAGTTTCCTCTACTGATAACTGTGGCTTTTATCTTCCATGTACTTTCTTGACCCATAAAGCACGACTAATGCCATTAGAAAGTATATGAATACTTGTGAGTAATAATCTCATATTTTCCATCCTCAGGGTCACGGTGCGTGAGATGAACCAAGGCCCACCGATCGTGCTTGGATATCGATCCAACTGCGTGACATTAACGACAACCCGCCAACCTTTTGCCACGGGATATTTCTGGTCACTGTGAGAGAGGACGTTCCTCTAGGCACAATCTTCACTACTCTAAATGCATCCGGTCTGGATAAGGTAAGTCAAGGAAGAGAAGAGACATATTGGGAATCTATTATGGTGAAGCAGAGGAGTTAATCGTAGTGTTCCAATGAGTAGGCATCGCCATGCATGAAGTTCAAAGAAAAGGATGTAGCATAAGTAAAAGATTACGCAAATATGACCATCGAAGGCCAAAAAAAACATTCGAGGGTGGTCCAAAATGTAAAGAGCAGAGTGAATTTAATGACATAAAGGCGATATAATTCAAATGTCTTTTTATTGTCCTTGTAATATCAAACTATTATGTTAAAGACCTTTTATTTATTCCCAAACAAATTGACTGAGGTTATTTCAATCCATTGTGACATCAAATCATTCCATAGTTAATAGATAACTTCTGTGCTGTATTTTTGTGAATTTATTTTTTAAGACATATGGGCTAGTAATAAAGGGAAAGGGTGCGAAGGAACCAGACGTGCAAAATACCCTACTCTATCCGGTTATCGAAGTGGGTAAAAAAAATAGCTGCGAAAGGCTTTTAATGAAAATGGCGAATAAAAGCTAAAGTAGAGATGCTTAGAAGAAAATAAAAACAAGGTCGTTTTACTTTAGTTTCTAATGTAAGAATGGTTGCAAAAAAAGTCAACTAATCGTAACATTACGCAAACTGGCAGAAAATTATAGAAGCGCATATACGAAATATACGAACACAATAAATAAAAGGACCAAAAAACTTTTCCAATGTCCTCTTTAATCACATCTAAAAATACCATCAAATGCACTTAGATCAAATAAATCTTTTCTATTGCACAACTAACAATATGTGGAAGTTCTTGCTGCCCAATTCTTCTGATTCTAATATTTCTTCTTAGCCAGAGTATTCCGAAGAGACGAAAAGCATTAACACTTAGTGTAACCTCCTTGTGGACCAAGTAAAATGTTAATTATTTCAAGACTTAGGTATGTAATGTTATTCTTACTTTTTCTTTTGTAACCCGTAAACTAGGTAAAAATAACAGCTATCTACATGGGTTTCGTTCTCATATCAATAGATCACTAGATCCTATATTCGTTCGTTTTCCTTTGCTCCAATGTAATAGATTTTGCACGTGGGGCGGGTATACTTCATCTAGAGCCCAAGACTTAGTTCAATCACCAAATTTTACGTCAAAGTAAGCTAATTAATCTTTTATCACAAAATTTCAAGTAGTTATTGATTAACCGAGTACAGTGAAGTTTCGCATATATAAAAGAAAGAATCCGAACATTTTTAACTCTTTTCTGTTTCAGACATGATAGCGACTTTAATCTACCCTAAAAGAAAATTAAACTATTAAAATCTGTTGTCAATGAATACATGAATACATAAATGATTCTCACTAATGTTTTAAATACCCCGGCGGTTTCCAACTTGGTGGCCATGGCTTTCAAAAGGGCCATTGCAGGAATTCAGAGTTAAAGTGTTCCTGGAAATGCAAGGGAAAGATTATCTCTTGAGTCAATTCAATGAGATTTTGTGGCAGCCACGTCTTACATACCGAGCAAATATACTTAATTAGCTAAAGATCTCTATAAAGAAATATCTCTTAATGTATTGTGTTGTTTATTGTATCTGGCATATATAAAAGTTACTAAGATCACACTTTTACTACTCTTGCCTTTTTCAGCTAAATATTTGTTTGAGTCTAGTTTCTCCACCCTTCTACAAGTCAAAAATAAGAGCTGGAGCCGACTAACTGCGGACGCCAACATGAGATGGGCATTATCAGAGACACAACCTGGGATTCGTCCACTGCCTGGAAATAAACAATGTCCCCCTCTTCATTAAGGTGCAAAACAATTTTTGAGAGGTAAGATATAAATATTTTTGATTTTTATACGCAAAAATAGAATTAGATACAAATGCTTTCAATTTTGATATAATAATTTCATTAAATAATTGATATGCAAAAAATATAATTACATATACAAATGCTTTCGACTGATATAAAAATACATTAATTGAAACTTTAAGAAGTATATCACAAAAATTTATCAAAATATAAGATAATTATGATTGTCATCTTTCTAATAAACGAAAACACAAGTTTGATTTCTACATATACAAAAATGCAAAGCTGCTCTCGACATATACAGGGTCACCCCCCCAAAACGGGCCCCAACTTTCTATAGGTCTTATTTCTTAATTTCCTGCAACGATTAAATGAAACTTTGGTGATAACTAGTTTATTGTGTTTAAAAACATCATATCAAAACATGAGAGTCTTTGGACTTTTCTTCTTTATTCTAGACCAGGTGTTCGAGATGACCTCCATTTAGCTCTGTGCATTTCTTGATGCGCAACACAAAGTTGTCCATGACGTCCCTACAAACCGACCGACAAATACAGTAGCTCTGATCTCCTTCCTCACTGGTGGCTTCCTGGATTTCAGTTGTGGTATTGGGTATTCCTGCGTACACTCTGTCTTTAAATTAGCCTCAGAGAAAGAGATTTGGGGGACTAAGGTCTGTGCTGTGAGGTGCCCACTTAAAATCAGTCTTGACACTGATCACACGGCCACCAAAGTTGTCTTTCTGCCAATCTCGGAACAGGTTTGAAGTATGAGAGCTTGCTCTATCTTGCTGGAACCAGAACTTCCCCCATAAGCGACGGAAACAGGGTCTGCAGCTCCCTCTTGAAGGTTTTGAGGACCTCAACATACTGCTCCTTGGTGACTGTCACTTTTGCGTCAGATTCCTCGAAGAAGAATGGTCCGATGATGCTCTGGCTGAGATTGCAGTCCATACCGTGCACTTAGGAGAGTGTAGGCACTTGGTGGCTACCTCATTTGGCTTGGAGGTCTCCCAGAAGACCTTGGTCTTCGAGTTTACCGTTTCTTTAAGATGGAAGTGAGCTTCATCTGAGATCCATAGGAGGTTAATGAAAATTGGGGCCTCTTGACTGCCATGGCTTTTCTCTGCTCCTTGTTTGAAGCTGTAAGGTTCTGCTTCGTCTGTATTCTGTATGGGTAGGCCTATACATCCATTTGACTGACATAGTTTTTCTCTGGTCCTTGTCTGAGGCTGTAAGGGTCTGCTTCGTTATATTCTATATGGGTTGGCCTATACATACATTACTAGCACTCTCATGGATGTCTCACGGAATATTCCCTAGGGACTGACTTCGCTTGCCCCCAGTGCATTTTGGACTCTGCTGAACTGACTCTCTCACGCTCTCGACCAGCTCAGCTGTACGCTTCCTGGGACGTCCTGAATGGTTTGGACGGTTGTCACTGGCTGCATTGAGGTTGCCCACTGCCACATAGTTCTCGGAGTGGTCCATCCAGTCCTGAATTCTGCTCTTAGAGGGGGCTTTTTCACATCCAACCTGATGCACGAAAATGTCCTGCATTTTCTTGAACGAGCCTGTATTGTAGTAATGTTTAACGCAGTATATTATTTGCTGGAGCTCCCATTGAGATCTAGTTGTGTTCACAAGTGTTGCTTCTGTCATGTCCTGCAAAGTATGAGTGATTAGTGAATGGATGAATGATATATCACAAAAGGTGTATGTAGGCCCGGTTTTGGGGGGTTACCCTGTATATCTTTTACCTATATTGGTGGGCTGGTTTAGGGATAAAAATAAAAGAGAGCCACAAGGATGTTGAAAATTCCTAAAAGGTGGAATAGAGTGAAAAAGGTTGAGAACCACTAAAATAGCCTGTTCTCAAGCAACATAAGCCAATTCCAAACCTGAAAATAATAAAAAAAAATCCAAGGTGGTCAGAGTAATCAGGGGGTTGCTTTGCTTTTGTGTGATGATGGAGATGATTTATTTTTGCTATGAATGTGTAATATGAGAGGTTGTAGTGTATGCCACAGGTAAATATAGAAATGAAGCTGAGAAAGTGAAATTCTTTATTGACATGGGAATCATGGTGGGTGGAAGTGGGAATGACTGACAGTTAATTATTGTGGGAGATATGAATGGACTAATAGGTGACACAATGCGAGAGCAGATAACTGGAGCTTTTGGTGCAACTTGCGAGGCTGAAAATGGATTAAAGGTGGATGAGTAATCATGAAAAAAATTGAAGTTTAGGAAACGCATTTCTTTAAAAAAAGTCGCGCGTAAATACTCATTGGTATGGCAAAGGCTAAGAAAAATGTGCTGCACGACAGATTGATGTATGTAATTCTGTAAAATGTATGAGTTAACGGCAATTGAATCACAGATAGAGGAGAGAGTATTTGACTGAATGAGAATAGAAAGGGGATACAAGTGCAAAGATGCAAATGTAGAAAAAATCTAAAGATAGATAATAAATAATAAAAGGACTGTTGGTGTGTGCAACAGAAATGGAGCAAGGAAACAAAATACTGAATTATGATAAAACGATGTGAATCGGCTGATGGAAAGCGAAGAAGGTGTTCTTTCAAATACTTAATTACGCTGACGAGAATGAAAGTGAGAGGCAGAAAATGCATACAAGGAGATGAAACAGAAAGTGAAGCATGTGATTAAAAATAAGGAACCAGCAAAGGAAAATTTGGAAGAAGATGAATAATTATACAAATAAGAACAGGAATCTATTTGGGAAGCAAGTGAGAAAGGTGAAGATGAAGGAGAAGAATATCCAGGTGAACATCAAGTACAATAATAGCGGGGTAGTTATGGTAAACGATTCCAAATTTGATGGATCGAATAATTTGTTATTATTTATGTGAGTTTTAAAGATCATTTAAGAGGATGTATCATTTGTTGCTTAATTTGAATATAAAATAAAATGATACAGATTTTATTTATATATATATATATATATATATATATATATATATATATATATATATATATATATATATATATATATATATATATATACCAGTTGTATGTTAAAGACATGAATCCTTTTTTTATTCATTTTATTTAATGAAATCGCCATCGGCCTCGAATACGACCTTCATGTGGTGCACGGCGACTTGCTGGTTCTCTCCCTCTCTCTCTCTCTCTCTCTCTCTCTCTCTCTCTCTCTCTCTCTCTCGTGCTCTCCCTCTCAACCAGATCCCAGACATAATAATCCAGGGAGTTGAAGCCTGTGGAGTTAGTAAGCCAGATATTCGAAGTAATATGGTCAAATGAATTGTCTTAAAGTACAGCCTGAGTTCTGAGACTTGTTGCAACACGTAAGGACTCCAAGCCGCCAAATTCTGGATCCAGACCAATCTAATCTCCTCCAGGGACTCGGTATAGCACTCCATAATAATGAGTCTGAGGCCCTCCGAGAAGATAAAGAGAGGCATAGTGTGAGCTCGCTACTAACTACCCTTACACTATGATGTGGACAGGGAGCTTTGCCTTCTTTGGGGGCTAAAGCAAGCGAGTGGTTATTTGCGAGTTTATTGACTGGTCCTGGCAGAAATTCTTCTCGTCTGAGAAAAACCAAAGCATGCCAAGCTTAAGGGGATAATTCAGTTTGTTCATAAGTTTCACATCACCTTCCTTCCACTTGTCCTCACCTTCTGCGACAGAGGCTCACCTTTTCTCCTCTTGCATGAGTAGCATGGAATGGGATGTCCTCTTGCACTAACTGCCTGATGATTGTCATTGACTTGCTGAGATTCATTGTCAATAATTGACTTGACCTCCGCAACAAATTCGTAGGTTCTTTTCGTATCAGAAAGCTAAGAATAAAATATTGAGCAGAATGGCAGGCAAGAGACGATTGCTCAATTCTGCCAACAAAGTTACCCTGAGACAGTGGGTGAAAAGACCTAAACATTGGACCGTGGAGAACTGGAAACACCTTCCTGCTCATATTAGAATAAAACATAGCCTCATGTTTATCGGAGACTTCATGAGGTTTTCAAGGAAGCTAAAGGAGTCTTTGATTTATTGGAAGTGTTTTAATTATACAAAAATGGGTACTTTGGTTAAGCTGAAAAAACAATTTGGAACAGTATGCCTACTTAGAACTGCTAAATGACCAGGATTTCTCGTTTGGCCTTTGATTTAACGCGGAAGGTAACATTCAAATCATTGACTTTCAGTATGACAACTCCCGCGTTCACCGGCTAGAACTGTAACTGACTGACATGATTAATTTTCTGAAAAATCATGAATCTGTATTGAACCGTAAAATCCCCGGATTTGAACCTTTTCAAAATGCTGTCAAACGTCATGGATGGTATCCACTTAATCTTGCCGAATTGCACAATTCTTTGATGCAGGAGTGGTTAAAAATTTATGTTTCCTACATTAAGAACCTTATTTAGTACACACTACGTCAAATCGCAGCTGTTATCGTCGTGTGTTGCTACCAGCCCAAGTGACTAATTCTTTCTCCGGCGAGATTTCGTTCGATATTCTAAAAGGTAATTATGTTGTCTTCTGGTGAGGCCTAAATTGATCCATATCACGCGCTAGTTTTTGCCAAAACTTTCTTCAAATAACCATGACTTTCCTCATAATGTTTTAACCACTGGTAGAAACTTTGAAACTGTCAAAGGCTAATTTGAAAGAATATTCTGTTGAATTTTCTTGGAAATTAAAAGAGTATTTCAAGAAAATCTACGTTTGGTATTATGTTCTCGGGTTTTGAACGGTAAGATATCAATTCATCTGGAAATTTGGTGCCACTTTAAAAAAATATATTTTTATAAAAATTTAATTAAATATATAGTTATCATTTTGTTCTCCAAACCTTTGCCATTTTATTGTTAAAAAACCGAAACAACATATTTTGAAAGAAAAAAACTGTAATACAAATTATTTTTAGTTAACGACGCACCTCTCCCTAATGTGCGACAAATTAGGACTGAGCTATCCTAGTTAGTCTATTAACTAGTAGCAGGTACCCTAGTTATGCTAATGTCTAGGACTAGGCTAGCCTAGTGTCAAAACTAGGTTATTTAAAGTAATGGGCTAGCCTTGTCCGAGATAATAGCCTAACTAAGGTAGCTTAGTTATAGTCAATAGTCTAAGTAGAATTACGATGGTTTAGTTAATAGTCTAAGTAGGCTGGCCCATAGGCTGGCCCAGTCCTCATTTGGAGCAAATTAGGGAGGTGTGATTCGTTATCTCAAAATAATTTGAACTTTTCTCTTTTTTCACTAACCGCCAAAAGGAAACGGTAGTACAACAAAATGACAATCATATAATTGATTAACTCTACTTAAAATCTATATCTACGTTCTCTTTCAACAGCAACTCGAACTTTCAGGATTCAATATTTTAGTCTAGATTGGAAATCAACACAAGTGAAAATAATAGAGTTTTCTATGGCGTAGAAGGGCTATTTATATAAAGAACTTATTTCTACTTTAACCTGTTTCAATAATGTAGGGGTTGGCGCGCTTCGAGGGCACTAAAATATAATCTGCCCCCAAACCCGCTTAAGACTTTTTGAGCATAAAGTATCTATCATTTTCCAGTGCATAACGAGGGCATTTCATAGCGATGGGGTGATATCTATGGTCGTTTCTTGTCCAAGCACGGTTCACCCCTGTGCAGCCTTAGCACTCTTTAAAACATCCATGAAGACAGATCATACACAATATCAGACAGTTCCTCTTCACTCAGCCCTTTCTTTGACCGGCACTTTACCTTGCAGGAACAGATTCGCAGCCTTAGGGACTCTGTGCACGTAGGATGGAAATTTTCCTCACAGAGACGTTCAGTACTTGGGTAGTGAAAGGGCTCTTTACTACAGTTTAACCGATCCTTTGTTATTTTTAGGTGAAACAAGTGATGCGAGTTCTGCGTATCCACAGCCGAGCGTTTTTTAAGAGGTTCGACTAGATAAACAATACGGGTCTTTGCTTGACAACTGGTTCATTCCGCAATTATCCTTTATTGAGCCTCTTTGTCAATGTTGAAGAAAGTTGCTCGATTTGCGTCACTCTCTAGAACTCTCATTTTGTCTCTGTCTATCTCAACAGTGACTAGGTTAACGTGAAACTACAATCATTCCCCAAAATGTTTTGAAAGCTTGATGTAGTAATTAGCCCGGTGTGCGGCTCTTTTGCCGAAGACGCAAACTTGGATGGTACTAACTTTGCAAGATTAGCGCAACGCCGCTGATATCAAAGCTTCTCTAGTACTAGGAGCATCCCTTTATTTTTTTTTCGAGAACATTTCTTCTTTCATTGGGTGCCTTACTGCACACAATGATGGCTCCAAATCACAAGGGCTGTTTGGTTTATATTCCACTTTCCAAAAGTTTAAACCAGTGTGGCTATTCCGATTGGTTTATCTATCATCACTGCAGAGCTTATCGCAAAAGGCAGGTGTATCGGAATCTCTGCATTCACTAGATCGTTCTATCGGTGGCGCAAGGGTAACTGTGAGACGAAAGGATGACTAGATTGTCTCCTGCTTGGACATGTTGGAATTTAGGACAAAACAGTGCTGAAAAAAGCTCCAGAGAGGTGTACAGAGTGGATGAGCTGATCATTGTTTCTCTCAAGACTGTTTGTTCCTCTAGGCTAGTAAGAGAATTTTAAGTTAAATATTCAAGTATGGGGGAGCTCCGGGGTGGATCTTGTGGTAGTATGCAACAGACGGGTTCACTACTAACAAAAATCACGTCATTGAGCAATAATTAAAAAAATAAATATCGAAAATACTGAATTATTACCGCTCAAAATTGCTGAAAATTTTCATTTAACTTTAAATAGAAATAACTTTATGGATATTTTGAGATAAAGGTTTGCGCAAAGCGAGCTAAAATACTGGAATATATGAAGATCTTTCCCAAGACTTAATCATATGATGATCCTCCTCTCCAAGGTAAAGTATATGGGGATCTTCCCCACCACTACAAATTTAGGGGGAGGATCTTGATATGATCTCTCTATCTCTATTAAATTTAAGACGAATAAACCAAAACATGTTCTACCAACACCATTCTCTCTAAAAAAAATACTATTTCCTCCCTATTCACCTAGTCAACTCAATTAATTTAACTAAAAGGCTGTATAAAGAACGAACTCAATAAGAGTAATAATACAACTCCAATCATGAAATGAAGTGAATCTGAAGCAACAAATACCAACAAATTCTAGTGACAATTATAAGGAAAAGTGAAACGAAACAAAAATATGGTGCTAAATGGCAGATATTTGTTTATTTTCAACATCATAACAGCATGATTATAAATTTTCCAGTAAACTAAACCAAATGAATATATATATATATATATATATATATATATATATATATATATATATATATATATATATATATATATATGTATATATATATATATATTAGTGTAGTTAAGTAGCAGTCTTTCTTGAATGCAAATTTTGTTGAAGACCTTTGTGTATTTTGCCATAATTAATTTCCTTTGGCAACATTCTCTTTTTTTTAACTATCTTTTTATTCCATCTTGTAGATGGTGGATTATTTGTCCAGTATTCATCTCTTTTTTTAAATGAATAAGATCGAAAGCTTAGCAATTTAGTTTGTTTTTTACCAAACACATTCATTTAAAAAAAGAGATGAATACTGGACAAATAATCCACCATCTACAAGATGGAATAAAAAAGCTAGTTAGAAGAAGAAAAAGTTGCCAAAAGAAATTAATTAAGGCAAGATACACAATGGTCTTCAACAAAATTTGCACTCAAGAAAGACTGCTACCCAACTACACTAATATATATATATATATATATATATATATATATATATATATATATATATATATATATATATATATATATATATATATATATATATATATATATATTGATTCTGCTATCCTAAATGTGGTCGGACAGTTATTGCTAGCTATGATTTGAACAGTTTTTATTGTAATCCACGTCTTACAATTTATTATGTGATCAATTACAGGGAATGTTGTATTTTTCGAAAGAACAGACCCCTTTTATGTCTAATTAATAGATTTAAAGAGCAATAGGTCTCCAACGATCGCACAGTTCTGCCAAAGTATGACGCCGAGGAACAACCTGTGCAAAGAAGCTTTTAAACAACACCACTGCGCGAATAATCGAGTACCCGAGCCTCTACAGCATTTTTTGGGGGCAAAAGTTTATTAGTTTAAAATACAACCCTACCTTCTATTTACAGAAACTTTGTTTGACAACCAATGAGAGTTATCGCCTGCATAACCTTTTATAGTTTCCATTTGGGGTAATTTAGAATAAAGGATTATTTTATAGACAGTAGTTAAATGGCCTTTTGGTTAATAAATATTGTTTAAAAATGATATAATAATTTCAATACCTAAAATTATTGAAGTAAGTTTTTAATTTCATGATTTCATGATACATTGAATCGTAAGTGGAAGAGAGATGAAAATTACGGTGAAAAAAGCTTTGACGGTTGAAATTTTATATATTTTTCACAAGAATTGTAAAATTTAATTACTAATCCGGCAAACTGTAGTAACAATGTAATTTTGAGTCTTACGTAAAATAATGTCTAAAATTGGCAAGGAAGAGCTTCTGTTACCATTATAATTGCTGTTTGGATGCAATGTATTTAATAATTATCCGAATAAAGCTATAGGTTACGCTATGTTTTGGAAACTGGAAAGGAGTCGTCAACAAAAGGGTAATAGAACAGACGACGGCAGTCAGATGGAGACACTTGAAACATTTTAGATTCCAGATGAGTCATGAAAAAATATGTGGATAACGGGTTAGTGGGTGACTCCATTGCGACACATCTGGGTTTTTTTTACAATTTTATTATTGAATATAAAATATTTACCTTTAAATATTAACGGTTTAATCAATATTTAAATATGTTTCAGGGAAATCCTGCAAAGTTTTTACTGTTTGTAAAAATTCTAAAATAATATTTATGGATTCCTTTACTGCGATGTTCATGGAGAGAAATTTAACAGCAAAACTGATCAAAAGATATCTGCTGTGAAATCCTGATTTAAAAATTCGTTTGTGAACTTATATGAAATTTAACTAGAAAAAGAACTTATATGAATTTGAAATAGAAAAAGAATAGAGACGAGATATTTAGCTAATTTGTATGAGGGAAAGTTACTTAATTATAGAAGTCAATAATTGGTCGGAGCAGAAATCCAAGCTGGTGGATTGTAAATAAAAAACTAATGTTGAAAATTATTTATAAAACTTGTAATACCACTATGCACTGCTCTTCTATTGTTGATATTGTTGTATAACTGTTTTACTATTTTTTCTTGTTTCGGTTTCTTTCCTCTTGTTTTCAGAGATTATGTAAATTTTGGCATTGGTAAGAGTTGGTTTCTGTTTCCTCGCACTATTTCAATTTAAACTCGAGTTAAAATATATATTTAAAAGAAAATAAATCTAGAAATATTTACGAGATAACTTGAAAGAATAAAGAGTTGCGCGCGGGGATGCAGAGTTCTGTTCTTTTGTAGGCCATTGTTTACGAGTTTTCATGGAAGCCGTCTTTGTCTTGGATCCATAACATTTTTTTATGTAAAGCATTAGTTCTTTTAAGATTTATTTATTCTGCTTTAAATATTTTTTTAATTTTACTGAGGTAGAAACTAGCATATCGCCGACGTATGCAATTTGTCACAATAAATATGATAATGTCGCTTTATGTACATGGTGGGCCATAAGTTTTAGCACACCAAGTTACAACTTTTCTATGTGGAGTGTTCTGGGACTTATGGGCTACCATGTAGGAGAGGAAAAACATAAGTTCATGATTAAAAGAAAAGATCTTATGGAGATACAGCCTGAAGAAAAGAGAGAACCAAGGTGGGAAAATTTCGTAAGGGATAAGGAGTGATTTAAGAAAATTGTGTACCATAAATACTGTGTGTGGAGCGGGTAATATAAGTGTCTAGAATGACGTTGTAAATAATTTTAAAATTCACGAAAGGTCATCAGGTTTAATAGAAAACTTTTATACTTTTTTTTTCAATAATTATTTATCTTTTACAAAAAAGCTAAAAATTAAAGGCAGCTTGGAAAGTTCTTTCGACAGAAATTAGTGAAAATGGCGGAAGTGGAAATGTGTAGGAGAGACAGGGCCAGAGCAAATATCCTGTTATGTCGCAAGAATCCTACATATCTGCAGTTATTCATATAAACAACAAGAGCGCAATGACCATTTAGGGCAAAACGGGTGCATGAAAATCACCCAAACCGTCACCAATGTGTGACGTAAAAGACAAATGAACCCGGATATGGAGGCGCAAACCTGAGACGCTACTCTTCCAAGTGCTTTATCCTAGAAGCGTAAAAGGAAATAGCGACAATAGGTGGGGTTATCGTGGACCCTATTCTGTCATTTCGGTTGTTCTACGTCAATGTGTGAATAGATTGACTGCATGAAATGTAAGGGGAATTCATGATGTGGGATTAAAAAAAAATTAAGATCTCTTTTGGCGAGAGTTAGCAAGGGCACCATCGCCAAAATGGTAATAAAACATAGTTTTCAGCTAGTTTAAAATTCATGACTCCCTTCAAAAAAGCTCAGACCATATAAAAAAGAGAGAAATAAACAAGATCAATAAACCAGATCTCCTACACAAATTAACGACAGAAAGAAAGAAAGAGCGTACGTGAGGAAGTCTTGCTTTCTTCACTAACCCTAGAATCAATCCACTAAAAATCACAAACCTATAATATGAAGAAGGATGTCCTCCTCCTAAAACTCAATCATATCACAATACGGTGGGAATGAGTTCCTTTGACGGAATCTGGAACGGTGGTGCTTTCGCTAATATTTGCCCCAAGAGTTTGGCTAAACGTGGGCTTGATTAGAAGCGTTACCTATATATTCCTGTGACGTAATTTAGTATAATTACTTTTATTTTGTAATGTTTTTAATCAATAAAGATTTGAATTTGAATTTGAATATATACTTGATTTAAAATTTTTCAAGGGATATAATAAACTCCCTGTTCTTTATCGCTAGATCTATAAAGAACATGGAGCTTATTGCAAATTTTGCAATCAAGTATAAATAGCAAAAGCAGCAGATGCTCCAAGAGAATGAAAGAACATAAATGAGATATGTTCTTTCATTCTTCTAGTCTGTTTTTCCACATGTGAAATAAAAAAAATATTTAATTGGCATTAATAATGCAAAGATAATTCAAAATTCTCACAATAATATAGATAAGCGTCTAATTGAATCGGCGCTTATAAAGGAAAATCCCAACTTTAATAGTTCCGATGGCCAATTCAACACTAATCCTTTGAAAGGTAAGAAATTTATACTTCCTCCACTAAAAAATAACGCTGTTTTCTCATACCGCCCGTCCTAATCAGATTCCGACTTGTAAATTTGTGTGTCCAGAGTCTTGCATCTCTTTTGTATTTCATTAGTCTTCACGCGATTGATGATGACGGAGTTTTCCGTCGAAACCTGGTTTCGTAAATGAATAGATCCTATCACTGTGGTTTCTTTGGATATATATATATATATATATATATATATATATATATATATATATATATATATATATATATATATATATATATATATATATATAAGGTTCCGTCAAGCAAATTCCTACTTTTCACCCACCCATGTCTCACTAAAACGTCCTATCTATTGTGTGTAAGTGTAACGAGATGGAAGTTAAAAGAATCGAGATCTCTGCTCTCCGGCCTGCGTGCCACAACGAGTTTGACATCGCTAATTATCTCAACGTCAGCAAGATGATCGTCCACACAGTCACGCTGTGGAGCAAGAACGGCTAAACCTCAAAGATAGACTTCGTTTAGGCAGACCTCATGTTGGCAAGATTTGGGATGTGGGAAAGGCCTACAAATGTAATTTGATGCTAAAATGACGGCGCTCGAAGAGAAAAAATATCTGGGTGGCCAGATTGTCCAAGGCCGTCAAAAGGGAAGGCTCCAAGAGCTTGTACTACGTGGAAAGGCCTCTTCTCATCGACGGTATGCGAGAACAACGTCAGGAGCAATATCCTCACCTTCTCAACGACTTGAAGTATCATGGCAATCCAAGTCTCATTTTTTTATTAAAAAAACTTACGGCCGATCCGATCATCAACAACAGAATCATCGCGTGGTAGGCTTTTGCCAGGACTTCTACGAGATCTGCATTTTGTCCAGGACCAAGGAAGCAGCCTCCATGATGATGCTCGGCGTCGTTGCTTTTAATGTTGAGAAGATGCATCAGTGTGTTTTGCGATCGATTACAGGCTCATGGCGACAGAATACAGGGATATATTGTCCATCAATGTCCTGCCCTGGATGAGAAAATTCACGAAAGTGGTGAACTAAGTATCTCATTCACCAGGACAGTACACCAGCCCACACAGCCAAGACCGTGCAAGTGTGATTTGGGTGAAACATGAACTTCTGGTCGAAGGACTTTTGGCCGTTGCTTAAAAGGTCCACCACACAACGTCGAACAGCTAAAGTCCTCCGTCACCCACGTTTGGGCTAGTATGAGGAAAAACTTCGTCCTCAACAAGTGCGCGACTGTCAGGTCTCTCTGGAGCGCGTGTTCGCCTCCAAAGGTGGCTACATTGATTAATTTGACAATTTTAACACATATTTATGTGTTATGACAATTAAAACGTATCTAACTGCGTCAAAACTATCATTGTTCCTTTGTTGAGAGTGTCGAACGAGTGTAACAGGATTTTTGCAATATCTCGTATAAAAAAATTCTACATGCAGTTAATAACAAGGGTTATAGAATGAAATACTGAATTAGATTAATCCATAGGTACGACTAATTTTTCCCATACCTAATATGAATAATTATTTGAATTTTAATTTGTTCAATTCAAATTGTAATCTTTACTCTAATATCCTCCTTTTTTAAATTTTAAGTTATCTGAATACTTGTAATGTTTTTAATAACAAATTTTCTGTTGCAGAAATATTTGTTTCCAGTCACTGTATATATATATATATATATATATATATATATATATATATAAATATATATATATATATATAGGGGAATCGTCACTTCCCCCCTCACCCCCCCTCCGTTCACTCTTAGGGCAGTCACAAAGCGGTTACCGCAAAGACATCCGGCCGAAGGCATCGGCGGGTTCAGCGCTTAACCGCAGTGTCGCGCCGCTCGGCGAGCTGAAAGACCTAAAGGTCAAAATGTAAGATCTCCACCAGGAGAGTGAGATCCAGTTTCACATCAAATAAGAAATTGGAGACGTGTTTCTCCCAATCTCGAAGGCTAACGAGGAGCCGATGTTAGACTTCTTGGGAAAAACCGTTTGGAAAAAGAACTCTCCTGGGGCCGTCCTAAAGCCCATCCCCCCCTTACCACTCCCCCAGTGGGGTGACGAGGTATAAATGAGGAACTCTGAGGAAAATCGAGCTAGTATACGTCAGTCTCTAGGTGACGAAGTCTTCAGATCAAACCGAATACCGAGACTGGAGAGGTAGTGTACTTGGCTCGCCAGACCAAGAAGTACCCTGCAAGAGAGGCAGAGCTACCTACCTTAAGGGGCTAAGAAGAAGCTCATCCTCGAGCTGGTCCCTGGTTATCAAACCAAACGATAAGTTAACTTTGTTAAGTTCAACTTACTCTAATATCCTAATATCCTGGTACACCTTAAACACCAGGGGTATTCCTCGTCCTTGAGGAATTAAGAAAAAAAGAATGAAAAGGCTCCCCCCCCCTCGAGCCCGTTACTCGGTGGCCACACCGAACTCCTAAGTTAACTTGGTAAGGAACCAAGTTCAAATTATTCTCGTCAGAGAAACCCCGTCTCATCGATCTTCGCCCTTGAAGAAGACCCTCCCCGAGTTTAGTCCTCGTCCATAAGGAAATAAGTAACGAAGGAGAAAAGCTCCCGCTTGAGCTCGTTACTCGGTGGTCACACCGCACTCCAAGTTAACTTGATTTAAGAACCAAGTTCGACTCACTCTCGCCAGAGAGACCACAACTGCCTAGGTGTTGCATAAAGCACCGTATTTGTTCTCGTCCTTGAAGAACCTCCCCCCCTCCCGGAAGAACGTGTGGATCCCCCAGCTACCACCCTCGCCAAAACACCCATGTGATTTCGCCCAGTTACATCTGGCAAGACGGCACGCGTCGTAAGTCAATAACATTTCTGAGGCCCTTTAAACTCCAGATGAGTCCGTAAGCCTAATTCTTATATTATTGTTGTGTGTAGAGAAATTAAATAATTTTTGTGGGTAAACTAATTTAATTAATTCTTGTTTATGATAAAATTCAGAGTATTGCTGTAATTAATGTTTAGATGTTGTGTATTCAATGGTTAAAGTTAAAATATAAGTTTATTTTGGGATTATTTTGCGTTTCTCTCGATATCCTTACGTGTTTCGGAACGGCTCTGTTCGTTAAGATATTCAGATATCAATATATATTAGACACTTTTAGCACTCTTAGAATAGAACAAAAAGGGGGGGGAATTCTACGACAATATATATATATATATATATATATATATATATATATATATATATATATATATATATATATATGTCTCTCTCTCTCCTTATATATATATATATATATATATGTACTACCCTTATTTGATGTTTGCCACCTTTGTTTTAAATTTTAACAACACTTGCAATCATTCCTTTTCCTTTTCTATGAATATCCACCAAATCACATTTATCTTTCTTTCGAGATATTTAAATATCATTGGTAAAACGGGCTCGCATTTAACTAATATCGTACCCTCTCCTTCCCTGTCACAATTAGCGATATTGTTTAGCCCCCGCGATTTCTTTTAGTATACATTTTTATATTAAGACATTAATGGTTCGCGCATACTAAATATATTCCTCTGATGTTTTCACAATTAAATGTAAATATTTTTGATTTCATATACGACCCCAGATTGAAAAGTGTTAATGATTCTAGGAACACGTGGGGTGCTTCTCTTTTAATATCTTTTTATAATAAGTCAATCAATTTTAGACATAAATCTGTACAAAATTTAATTTTGCTCTGATTTTAAACTTTTCTTACTAATAAACGCCGTTTCGGAGAATATTTGCATTTCAGGAAAAGAATTGATTTTTGTACGATTAAAGATTGTTTGGGAGCACGGTACAAATGATTCCGGTAAAATTATTTTCCCCTGACCAGGCACAGTTGCCACAATTAGTTATTTCCGATCAAATAATAATAATATATTAGTATATGATGAGAGGTGCACTGTCTGGGAAATATTTAGTTAAAAATAAACAAGATTCGACCTTTAATAATTAAATAAATTAAATTTATTGAAATTTTATACGTTATTGGGGTGTTTCAAGGAGTTGTGCGAAACATTTTGAAACGGTTTTGTTTTAACACATTGGTGCCACTTTTCCCCAATTTTCTCTTTTGTAATCTTAATTAACTCTATATCTTGGGCTAGTTTTTATTACCATTAACTACAAAAATATTTCCAATAAAAGTTTGCTATTTTTGGCTACCTTTTATTAAGGTTACCTTTAAAACAGGGTTGTCACAATTCCCGTAATATAGTCTTTTACTAGCTTGGTTAGATTTATATATTTGTTTGAATTTATTTTTCTTAACTACGGGTACAACAATTAATTCGTAGAAACATTTGGCTATTTTTATTTTAAACCCTGAAATTAATTTTCCGAAGTGACGTGTCATGAAAAATATCATTACTTCACAACTGAGATGAAATGAATTGACATTTTTAGGTTGAACTTGCGGCTAAGATAAGTTCGGATATCTTTTTAGTAAATTAAATCGATATTTTGATATGATTGATCAAGTCATTGGAGTAGATGTTCCCCGATTCGGTTTAAATAATAGAATCCAAGAGTTTATAGAAGAGTTGAGTTAAGAAATGAGCCTAAAAATCCAGCAATTAGCATTTATATATTTTTTGTTAAGCTAAGTCGCATTTTAAGAAACATTTGCTTTAAACAAATCAATGAAATGATCCCCAAAAGGGGCCGAGGGTCGATGGTGTAGCACGGGTAAAATAACCTTACTACTACTGCAACTTCGAGGAGAAGCACGCCCGCCCGACCCGAGGACCCTAAGAAATCTAGTGCTCTCTCACGGTCGTCTTGTCCACCTCTTTTCCACCTCTTTTAAATCTCACATTATCGTTTTTGTGCCTCATTAGACCCAGCAAAGAGTCAAAGAGGGCATTAAACGTTCTAAAATAAATAGGGTAACTATAAAATCAGGAGCGAGTGTCTCGTAGACCCGGCCCGACCCATGACATAGAGTCAGTCTGGGAAAGATGAAAGCCCGGTACGATCGCTCATTCTATGCAGTCAAACTGATCGCCTCATCAACGCGGTCCTTTTCCGTGGCCGATAAATATTTCGAACCCCGCAGTAGATAATCTCTTAATCCCCAACAACCATCTTTGTATTTACGTGAAAAACCTCTAAGAAATCTAACGAAGGCGGCCCTTACAAAAGGTTTGCAAGGGTAGACTTCTAAAGAAAGTAGTGAAGATACCGGAGGTAAAATTTGGTAGTCGCAGGATTCTCCTACAGCTGATGGAGGAGGGAATATTAACAACACTTAATATGTTAGCTGCAGCTAGGTTTCCATGCTAAAGCTAACCCATGAGTTCGAGGGATTGTAATAAAATGAAATATAGGGAGAGTAAGAAGGGAGAAACCAGACATGTTAATTACCCTACTCCCTGCCGTCCTTGGGAGCGAATAAAGACAGAAAGAACATGTGGGCGTCCATCGTACAAAATTATTCGCCGCCTTCAAGAAAAATATCTGCAAAGGGCTTTTAATGAAGATCGCGACAAAAAGGCAAAGTATAGATGTCTAGAATGAAATAAAAAAAAAAGTTGTTTTAATTTAGTTTCGAATGTAGGATTGGTTAAGAAGAAAAATACGACCAATCTTCCATTAGACAAACCTGGGGATACTTAAAGAATTGCAAATACGAACACAATATAACAAACACACCGGAAACTTTTCCATTGCACTCTTTAATCACATCTCGAAATGACATCAAATACACTTGAATCAAGCAAATTTTTTATACCGCTCAATTAACTACATTTATGGAATTTCTTACTGGCCAATTCTTTTGATTTTAATATTTCTCTTGAGCTCGAGTATCTTACATAACTAGGTAAACATAACAGTCATCTACTTGAGTTTCGGACCCTTCTATATCAATGGAACACCAAAGGCCAAATTCTTCGCTCTTCTTTGGTCAATTTTCGTAAATTATCCACACGAGCCCTATATACTTTATTTAGGGCCGAAGATTTGTCTTGATAACCAAGTCTTAAACCAAAGTGAGCTAAGCAATATTTAGAGGTTGTTCATTCACTGGGTACAGTAAAGATTCTACATCTAGATGAAAGAATTTGAACATTTTTAGCTCTTCCGTCCATCAGACATAAGAGTAAATTTAATCTTCACCAAAAGAAAATTCGCCTATTAAAAATTAAAATCTATTGTAATTGAATATATGAATACATCAATGATTCTCTCAAATGCTTTGTATAGCCTGTCCTTATGCAACATAAGTCAATTACCTATATGTTAATAATAAAATGCATCTACATTCTACGCAAGCTAATTGAAATGAACTGAAATGTCTTTAACTGTCTGAGTCTCAATAGTAAGAAAAATACGACACCCAGTATTTATAAAAAACACGTTTCTCATTTTAATGCTATCAGATAAGTCGGATTTTAGAAAAAGTAATAAAATTAGATCGAGCGAAAACAGCCCTGGGCTAATGTTGACATTACTCTCCTTTGTGTGGGAGATTAAAAATGATTCCAGCATATTTCTCTTTATAAAATCATTACTATGGATTATAGTATCAGTTTTTGACCAGTTAATTCCGTGTCCCATCTTGCAATTGTGGACAGCTAAGGCATTAATCAGATAACCCTTAATTACTATGTAGGAGAATAGTCACCCTCCCGTTCTCTCTCAGTGGAGACCCGGGATGGTAACCGCAAGAACATCCGGGCCAGGCAACGCGGGTCAGGCTCGTAACCACAGACACTCGCCACTCGTCTGTATGAAAAACCGAAAGGTTGTAAACTGAAAGATCTCTCCTACGAGAGTATATTCAATTTCACCTCGAATAAGAAATTGGAGACGCGTTCCTGTCAAGCTCGAAGGCTGACGGGAGCCGAGGTAAGACTTGGTGAGAAAACCGTTGGAAGAAGAACCCTCCTGGGCCCGTCCACAAGCTCCTTTCCCCCTCCTACCCATTCCCCAGTGGGGTGACAAGGTATAAATAAGAAACATTTGGAAAAATTGAGGTTAAATACGTAAGTCTCCAGGCTACGAAGTCCCCGGATTAAGACCGGGCTACCGAGACTGGGCAGGTAGATTACTTGAGTCGCCAGACTACGAAGTACCCTGCAAGAGAGGCAGGGCTACCTAAGGGGCTAATAAGCAGCTCTTCCGTGAGTTAGTCCCTGGTTATCAAACCGAACGTTAAATTAACTTGGTCAAGCTCATATCCTGGTGCATCCTAAAGCCCAGGGATATTCTTCGTCCTCGAGGAATTAGAAAAGAAGAGGGAAAAGGCTTCCCCTCGAGCCCGTTACCCGGTGGCCACACTAAACTCATAAGTTAACTTGGTTGAGGAACCAAGTTTAACTTATTCTCGTCAGAGAAACCCTCCTCCGTTATCCTCGCCATTGAGGAAGACTGGAACTAAGAAGAAGCTCATCCTCAAGCTAGTTCCTGGTTACCAAACCAACTTTTAAGTTAACTTATTCAAGTTTAACTTATTCTCGTCAGACAAACCCTCCTCCTCGATCCTCGCCCTTGAAGAAGACCCTCCCCAAGTACAGTCCTTGCCCATAAGTAAATACGTAATGAAAGAGAAAAGCTCCCCCTCGAGCCCGTTACCCGGTGGTCACACCGAACTATAAGTTAACTTGGTTTAAGAACCAAGTTTGACTTACTCTCGCCAGAGAGACCCGCCTACCTTGGGGCCACCTAAAGCACCGTGATTGTTCTCCCCCTTTAATTTATCCCCCCCATTGAATACCGTGTGGACCCCCATCTGCTATACTCACCAAAGTACCTCGTGATCTCGACCACCTCCATCTGGCCGGTCATCACGCGTCTTGGAGACAATATCATTTCTGAGGTATTTAAACTCCAGTAGGGACAATTAGCCTAAATCTTTTATATTGAATTTAGCCAATTTTAGAGGGTCGAGTTAATTGAAGTAATTATTGTGTATTTTAATATTCGGAGTATTTCAGTGGTTCATGTTTAGCATTGGTGTAGTAAACTTGTTAAATTTAAAATATAAGTTTTTTATTTTGAAATTCCTGGTCGTTTCTCTATATCCTTACGTGTTTGAAACGGCTCGTCTTTAAAAACAACAAAAATTAGCACTCTTAGAACAAAGCCTACTTCATCAAAGAAGTATATCACGACCACAAAGAATACCACGACAAAAGTGGTGTCAGATGTGGAGTGATCAAAAGGGCCATTCTGCTACATACTACATTTTTGTGTTGTTGGGTCCTTATGGAAACATTTTTGAAAGTTTGGCCTACATAGAATAAATTACAATCTAAACATGGAATTCGGTAAATTAAATTATTATCATTATTGGGGCTATGCTTTATTAAGAGATTTTTAATGTATGACTGTATTTAAAGGCTACTTTAATATTAAGTTGTTTTAGAATGGGCACTACAGACATAAAATTATCATGATTGGGTAAAATTAATAGGTTTTTACGATGTTCTATTGTCTCTAATTTACAATTATAAAATGTTTTTTTGCCTATATTCATACATTTTTCTAGAAAGTACTTTGGGTAGCATAAATTGGTAGCAATATCTTCAATTTTTGTGTATTCTTCATCTATATAGTTGGAACTACATATTCGAAGAGCTCTAAGATACATGTAGGAAAACAGAGCAGATTTTATATTTTTGGCATGACTTGACATCAATAGTTTTCTTTTAATTATCAACTCATTGGTTCCGTCAATTAAATTCACCGTAGAAAAGGAAGTAAATAAGAGCCTTCCATTTTTGGATGTCCTAGTAATTAGAGAACCACAATGATTTAAATTTACTGTTTATAGGAAACCGACAAATGATTTATCTCATGTCCATTTTTATTCAAGTCATGCCAAAAATATAAAATCTGCTGTTTTTTCCTCCATGTATCTTACGGCTTGACTATATAGATAAAGAATACACAAAAATTGAAAATATTTCTACCAATTTATGCTATCCAAAGTACTTTCTAGAAAGATGTATGAATATAGGCAAAAAAACATTTTATAATTGTAAATTAGAGACAATAGATCATCGTAAAAACCTATAAATTTTACCCAATCATGCTAGTTTATGTCTGCAGTCCAATTCTAAAACAACTTAATATTAAGATAGCCTTTAAATACAATCTTACATTAAAAAATCTTTTAATAAACCATAGCCTCAATAATTATAATAATGTAATTTACCGAATTCCATGTTTAGATTGTAATTTATTCTATGTAGGCCAAACTTTCAAAAATGTTTCCATAAGGACCCAACAACACAAAAATGCAGTAATTAAGAGTTATCTGAATAATGCCTTAGCTGTCCACAATTCCAAGATGGGACACGGAATTAACCGGTCAAAAACTGATACTATAATCCATTGTAATGATTTTAGAGAGAGAAATATGCTGGAATCATTTTTAATCTGCCACACAAAGGAGAGTAATCTCAACATTAGCCCAGGGCTGTTTTCGCTAGATCCAATTTTATCACTTTTTTTCTTATCATTGAGTTTAAAATGTCGAATAGACGAAAGTACTAACTCCAATCTGTTTTTATTCAGTTTCCTTCCATAGTACATATTCATATTTATAGTTATCACGTGCTAACTTTCGTGATTTTTCCCATATATATATATATATATATATATATATATATATATATATATATATATATATATAAACAATGCTTAGTGTAACACCTACCTGCCTGTGACTATTGTATCATTTATTAACTTGTCTTCATTTTGATCCATATTCCGATTTTTCTTGGAATTTTGTTTGGGATTCATATATATATAATTCTATGTTTCTTTCTGACGTATCATTTCTCGAACCCTTTCCCTCTATAATGCCTTCTTTACCTATTTTTCTTCTAAGCTCTGGAATTAATTTATTATCATTAGTTTATCTTACTATTTTTTAGTGATATTTCATTTATCTATCCAAATTTGTATCAATTTTAAGGTCTATTTTCAATTACTTTCCTCCTTTGTCCGCTTTTTTCTATTCGCGCTGTGACCTTGACTTAAGTGCTACTTAAGTCTCTTTGATAATAATAAGTTCACATTTGTTGCTACTTAGTTTTACTGCACTTCTGTAAAGCAGTTCAGAGAGTGATTCATTCATCGCAAAGAACCTTTCACGTTAAAAACCATGAGAAAGGACTCTAAGATATGTCTAAGGCATACAGAGAAAATAAAACATTCGTCTTTGTTATGAAGTGGAGGTCCAAAATACGGAGAAAGGATGTGAAAAAGGTCGATAAGGAGTTGATCAAGAGCAATCTTAAATTGAAGTTTCATGTCCTACGAATAAAGTATATAATTTATTACATTCCACAAAAGGTAAGATAGTATATAACTTGTGTAAAATTTAAGTAGTTTTATATTAAAATCGGGTCGAATTTACTTTATTAAAATCACTTCAGCATCTTTCGGGTGCTGCTTATATCGTGTCCTTTATAGTGATTTAAAGATTTTATGAGATATCGTAACTTTAATTTTGTGAACACTGTGAGATGGCCTTGAATTTTTCTTGTTTTGAATATGTGTTCAGTAGTTGAAGGGGGGATAGAAAGAATATAGTATGATCACGTGTAGACAAGGTGTTTAACAGTAAATACAAAGGGCTTTGCTTTTGAATGATGTGTGACAATATGCAATGATGTGTATGAATGTGTAATCGCGACAATTAGGTTGGTGAAGTTTATATTTACATGGTTGAAAATATGTTTGAATTCAGGCCACGTACCATTTAATGATAGAAATGAAGCTGAGAAAATGAGGTTCTTTGTTGACATGGGAAGCGCAGTAGCAAGAAATAGGAGTGACTGTCAGTTAAATTATGTAAGAGAAGAATAGTCGATTTGGTGACAGAATGAGAGAGCGGAAAACAGGAACTTTTATGTCCAATTAAGAGTCAAAAATGGATAATGGATGGTAGATTTCTTTCCTGAAAGGAATTTAGGCTTAGCAGAAATACTTCAAGGTATACGAAAGGAGAAGAGACGTTGTTAAGAAGATAATTGAACTGTACCTAGTAACAAAAATATTGTGTGCGACATATTGATGTAATGCTGTAAAATGTATGAGTTTGAAAATATCTGATCACATGATTGTGATTTGTAAGGTTTACCTAGTTGGTACAGGGATTAGAAGAACTGAGGAAGGTAGAATGTAAGGAGAAATCAGAAATGAAAAGTTCTGGAATTAAAGAGAGGGAGGAGATTATTTGAGACTGCTTCCTTCGTAAACAAATCACACACGCTACTTCAAGCTTCTTTGCATGTCTCTCGGAACACATGCGCGAACATTCAAATATAGAACGAATTTAAAGACTGATAGTATATAGTGAAAGGGCTGTGTGTGGGTGTACCTTTATTGTAAAGAGTACAAAAATGATGAATATTGTAAGCGAGGTCAATCGACTAGTACAACTCTAGAAGTTTTTCTTGCAAATAATTAATAGCGCTAATGAGGATGAAAGTGAGAGGCGAAAATGCATACAAGGAGATGAAAATAAAAGTGAAACATGCGATTAAAAATAGAAAGAGGCAAACCAATCCTTTGCAAGAGTATGAATGAATATCCCGATGGGAACAGGAAGCTATTCTGAAAGTAAGTGGGTAAGGTAAGGAGAATAATATTTGCATGAACATCAAGTACAAAGAATATAAGGGTAGTTGTAGTAAACGAGCGCAAAAGAAGATGGCTCAATTTTTTAAAATTTGTTTATGTGAATTTTGAAGATGATTCAGGGGGAGGTATGGTTAGCTGCCTGTAGGTAAATCTAGTTTGTATTTTTAATTTCTGTAAGAGTAAGGAAATGTGTGAGCTCTGAAAAATGATTTCGTAGCTGAAGAAGATAGTATAGTCACTGAGAGGATAAAATGTATGTTGATTTTTATAAGAAATGGTCCTGGTAGCTGTGTTGGAAAGTATTGGAAATTGCAAGAGCGATTAACACGAAGATGCATTAATAGTGCCGTGAAAGAGTCGTAAATGGCAGAAAAGTAAATGCAAGAAGTACAGGGAAATAAATCTGTTAAATATTGTATTTAAAGTGTATTTATTTTATTAGGCGTATAAGTGAAATAACATAGAGATGGATAGGGAATCAATACATATTGGAACTGAGACATCTAGCCGATCATATGATGGATTCCACTGGTCAACACACTTTTTGCTGACTTATGTTCTGTGGTTGTTTTTAACTAATTTTGACGAGCTGATTCCAAATATGGCACCCAGTTTTTGTAACACATCAGGTTTTCATTCTACATTATATTCCTATTTTACGACGTACTGCATGTATTTACTCGGTAAGGATAGTTTCATAAGTATTTAACTACAAACCATAACTTAAAATGTCAACAGAATTTGAAAGGATAAATGAATTGTAAGATAACTATTAATAATTTTTCTAATATAATGGAGAAAACACAAACAATCGTACACATACCTATACATTCATGTAAGAAATTTTCGCTTTCGAGAGTGTCTGGAGTGTTTGATGTCTATACAGTCTGGTTTGAATACTCCAACAGTATTTTGCCATAATGTTTGTGTTCCATCGGCCTTGATCTCTCTCCTACGTAATCTTGATATCTTGATGAAAACGCTCTCCGTGTTCATCATTCACGTTGCTAAGATTAGTAGGAAATTCATCAAGATGGCTCTTGAGGAAATGAACCTTTATGCTCATTATGCAGCCTAAAGGATGAAAGATATCA
Source organism: Ceratothoa steindachneri (assembly GCA_963969495.1). NCBI lineage: Eukaryota > Metazoa > Arthropoda > Malacostraca > Isopoda > Cymothoidae > Ceratothoa > Ceratothoa steindachneri. Next base: position 119,684,355 of record OZ018327.1, on the reverse strand, counting down.
AGTAATGTCTCTACCAAATCCTTTTAGTTAGCAGCTTTTTTGTATCCCAGGAATCCTTTCACAACAGCTACAAATGAATCCCATGCTCCTTTTTATATTTCAGTCATCGAACTCGAGATGTTTATGTTTTCCATTAACTTTCTGATTTGTGGCCCATCAAAAAAGTCCAGCCTTTAATTTCTCATAACTTAAGCAAGGAAATATGGAACATATGAATTTGAAACAGTCACCCTCAACATTAAGAGCTTTCACAAATTGTTTCTTTACCCCTAGTTTAATATGAAGGGGTGGGAAGATGATTTCTTCTCTCTCAACAGGTGGTTGGTGTATAATATTCTTCTCCCAAACAGTCAAACTTTCTCTAACTGGCCAGAGTTTCTGTTCCCAATGTTTGTCCATGGCTCAGCTGTCCCATAAACACAGGAAACACGGATATTTTGTATAGCCTCCTTGTTGGCCATGTAAAAGATTTACTATTTTCAGATCCACACATATGATCCATTTGTGTCCATCATATTTGAGTAAATCTAATACAGATCTTATTTGTTCATGCTTCTCTTTTAAATGCAAAAAGTGACCAATATGAATCACACCGAACAAGTTTTCATTATGAAGGAACACACATTTTAGACTCTTCTTTGAACTATCTATAAAAAGTATCCATTCACTTGGATCATTCTCTGAAACACCCATCATGTTTAACAGTTCCACCACGTCACAACAGTAAGTAAAGTCTTCTTCAATTTTAGAGAATGCTAAGAGATCTCTCTCCTGTTCCGATAAAAAGTTACATTTGTTTATTCCTGCAACAAATTCCTCTCTTTAAGTCTAGAAGCTAACACTTCTGCTAATTCTTTTGACAGGCCTAGGTCTCTAGCTAAATGATTCAGTTCTAATTGGCTGAAGTTTCCACGTTCTTGGGTCGATGTAAGTACAAATTCTGGATTACTGTCAAGTTCAATTCTTACATCAGACTCCTGTATCTCACTTACATCGTCCAGTGAAGGAAGTTCCTTGAATACAGGTAGTGGAATTTCATCTGAATGAAACACTGGGCGAATTGCTAGATCAAGATTTAGGTAACTTATTTTATGTCGCGTTTTCTTGGTATAACCAGAAGGCTTTGTGAAACAAAAGTAGTAATTATTTACGTGGCTTTTTTCTCCTGCCACACCATAGGAATGCCAAATCCTAGTTGTTTTCCTGTATTCTTTGTCCATTGGCGTAGATTTTCGACACATGGTTTACAAACAAAGGGGGGGGGGCACACATTTTATTTCGATTATCTAATTTAATCTTAAAGTAAGCCAAGTATGTTCTTTTCACAAAGATATAAATGCTCATACTTTGAGTTGGTGCAGTAAAACAACCACATATATAGCAAATCGACTCAGGGAAATTCAAACATTTCCTTCGTATTGAAGCTAAACTACTGAATGTTATTTCATAAAACAAATCTGAAAAAACATAAAATTGTATTATACACAATTGCCTTATATATCGAGATGGGCATAAAGAGAAGTTTAAATACACAGATAAAATAAAATAAGAAGAATACCAAACGCCTCTACTTCCGTTCACTTGATCGTAAGATAGCCTGCTACTATAAGTGGGACCAATATGTACTATTGCAATTTTTAAACTCAGTGACCCCGAATTTTACAAGAACAGGTCTTAAATAGTGTATCAGAGTACAGAGTAAATCGGATTGCTGAGTGGATACTAGGATATGAGATATTTTGTCTGTTTTTCTTGCCAATGCCCTTTGTATACACCATACAAAAATAACAGTCAGTTGTGTGGTCCGTCGGTTCTCGCCAGGTCATGGGAATTCCGAAATTTAAACCCTTACGTTTCCCTTTTGTCCAGTTATGCCACATTTCCTTGCAGTTATGACACACAGTATGTGAAGCCCATTTATTGTCTTGGTCGCCAAGAGTCAGTTAAAAGTAAGCTTTATAAGCACGCCTCACAAATGATGTAATATTACGCCTGTGACGAATGAGCGTGAAGCATCGAAAAATGTGACATAAATTGTCCGGCTTGTTCACACATTGACATCTCATTGTAGCCATGATCAGATTTGAAAGAAAAACAAAACAATTCTAATATATCTGATGATAACATAAAAGTGTAAGTAATTAAGTTGACCACAAACGGCTAGAATGAAAAACTTAAAATTGCATGAAAACTAGAATATGTAGAGTTGAACCGTTTTCAGATTTGAATTTAGCAGGTGAAAAACAGTACGAATTAGCAAAGAAAACTTATATAGGGATGAGAAGGAGGCGAGAAAGGGCTGACAGAGAAGGGTCAGGAATAGCGTTTGTAAGATAGGGTTGCATGGAAGGCCAATATGGTGTGCGCAGAATTATGGATCAGAGACGCAAGTAATTTTAAAATGTCGTTGATACGCACCCACCCCACTTGGGAGAAATGTGGTAGATGTTGAAGTCAATGTTGAAGTATATCAAATTACCATCTTAACAAAAAGGTTCCCTTTTATATTCGTTTGACATATAAAAAATCATGGTAATAATATATAATATATAAAAGAAAATATAATTTTCTTAGTTAATTGGTATAAGTGTTTGGTTACTAGAAACTTTGACGGGATTGAAAAATGTTATTGCTAATATCCATACCACATCGTAAGTTAGATTAGAAAATCTAGTTTTTCATACTTCTCTCGAAGTCAGATTTAATTTTTCCCCTAATTCCTCTCTTCTGCGTTGCCATTCTTCCACTGAAACACTACATTTCATTGCTTCCTTCGTAAACAAATCACACACGCTACTTCAAGCTTCTTTACATGTCTCTCGGAACACCCTCTCACAACGTTACACACCATCCAATCGGTGCTCTGAATTTCTACACAACCTGGGCATGATCGGATGAGTTGCGATTGATGATATTCAACTCTAAAATATATCTGTAACTTTTGTCTCTTCTCATTTAGCTTCAATTTATTTCTGACTTATTTAGAAAAAAAGTTCTCAGGTGGAAACACATCTGTTGGCTTTCGCAGTTCTTTAAAATAATTAAAATCAAAATTCATCTCACCTTTCTCTAGCGCATCCGAAATACCTGACTCTTTCTATTACCCAAACTAAAAAGAGAGGCAATTTCTCTATTTTGCTCTAGAACTAGAGGTAATTCATCTAAAATAAAAAACTTAAAAGAAAGGTTTTGTGATATAAATGTTTCTAACAAACTCAGTTTCCTAAGTGAACTACTCGGGTGAGGAAGATCTCTTTGTGGCGTGTTCATCCTCCTCATAAAACATAGAAAGAACACTAAAAGTCAATAGAGATTAGTTAGATTATCCTTCTAGAGCCTTTGAAGCAATCTTTAATAATAATACCCGTCGTGTATTTATTTCTAATTTATTTGTAATTTATACTTCAACGACTTGATATTATCTATAATAATAAAATGTAGCTCTAACTTAAGAATAATGCCCTGATTTTTGACGGCACAGGTAAACTAATTATTAAATAATTCTTAAATACCAAATTTCATTAAGGACGTATTAATTTTCTGCTCTTTGAGGGAATCCTATCAAATATTAATCCCCTAATTAAAGAGGAAGGGAAGTAAGACAGGACGATTTAGGCAGGACCCATAACCTTTTGTTAAATAAGAAAATGTTGCTAATAGAAAGTAACTATGTAACTTTTAGATATAGAATACACCCAAAACAAGAGAACAAAATACATAAATCTCATTTTTATTGAATTGCGCCTTGTAACGAGCAAATTAATCTGCATTTCAAGAAAAGATGAATCGAAAAGTAGAGAACGATAAGTTATAACTATTATTTTACATAGAAAAATCCTTAATGTAAGTATGGCAAAACATTCCTGCCTATATTGTAGATAAGTACTGATGGTAATACTCATTTATCAGGATAAACGGAATAGTTAAAATCGACAAATCCTTCAAGAAGCAAGTTTTCCAATTCAAGAGTGAAGGAATGACACTGACTGATATTTCGAGAAATTCAATCGGCAAAAAGTGTTATTTAGCACATGAAAAATTGCGATTTGGTGAAGAAAATAGAGTAGCCTAAATAACCAAGCTAGAGGGACAATCGCACGATTAATTTCTATAGAGAATAAGGAAATGAAAATATATATCTTAATTTGTCTAAATCCTTCAAGAAGCAAGTTTTCCAATTCAAAATTGAAGGAATGACACTACCTGATATTTAGACACATTGCATCGGTAAAAAGTGTTATTTAGAACATGGAAAATTTGCAAGAAGATATCGAATCTTGCGATTTGGTGTAGAAAATAGAGTAGCCTAAATAACCAAGCTAGAAAAAACAATGCAAGATTAACGAATGTTGAAGAATTGACAGGAGGCAGCAGCCTGTTTTTCCAGTCAACAGATCAAGAACATTAAATTAATGGGCCCTGTCCAACTGAATCACGTAACCAGAATGATGTGGCTCCTATAGTTAGATCCACTGCAAGAAATCACTGATAGGTAAAATGAACAATGGGGCTGAGTTGGCCTTCGGTCGCTAATGAGAATTTTTTGCAGAGTGCTGAAAAGCCTGACCGTGGGTTTATCAGGGATCGGATGGAAATCAGCGTGAGGGGTGTATAATGCAAATTAATGAATCCCATATGAACAAAATAACGGTTAAATTTGGTTGTGGGAGCTTTGTAGTGTGGGGCACGTTTACAAGCGCTGAACCTCGTTTACTCAATCCTTTACGCAGCAAAGTCAACGCTAGATAATTTTTCGCTTAACTTCAAGATAAAATAAAATAATACAGAGTTCATTTATGCAGATATATCATCCAGTTACATGTTAAAGACTTGAATAATTGTACTAGACATTTTAATCAATGAAATCACATCAGCCTGGCTAACGGCATCCAGGTGGTGTTGAAACAAGCTGTATGCTTTTTTAATCCCCCTCCCTTGTTTTCTGGGTGAAAAATGTCATGAACCTGGACGTAAGTTTCACCTCACGGTGCATGGAGACTTACTAGTCTCTTTTTCCCCTTCTCTGTTTTTCACTCTCTCTCTTTCTATCTCAACCAAGCACAACATATATTAGTCCTTAGAATTGCACTCTAGGAAGTTGGTATACCTGATGTTCGGAGTGATGTAATCAAGGAAATTTTATGAAAGTGCAGACTGGGTTCAGAGCCCTGCTGCCACCACGTACTGGCTTCCAGGGCACAATCCCTCAGTTCATAGAACCCAACCTCCTCCATGGACTCAATCTAGCCTTCTGTATATAGTCTTAGTTCTTCCAAGAAGATAAACGCAGGTATAACGTGGTCCGTGCTACTAACTAGCCCATACACCATAATGTGGACAAGGAACTTAGTCCTCACGACTTTTGGTATATCCTTGGCGGATACAGCAAGTCAAAGGTTGTTTGGTAGTTCATTACCTTGTCCTGGCAAAAATTATTCTCCTCTGAGAAGAACCAAATGCATGCCTGGAATAAGCGAATGATTCTGTTTGTTCACAAGCTTTGGAGCACGTTCCTCTCACTTTTCTTCATCTTTTTCGAGAGAAACTGGCCTTTTCTCATCTTTTATGACGAGTATCCTATGCTATAATGCACTAACTGCCTGATGAGAGAATCTGAAACTCTCTTGGCGATAAAGTAGCCACCCCAACCTGTACATGAATCTTATTGAGGAACCTGTTTTTCGCTCTCATTGAATATCGGGTGTAAGTGAGTCTGCCCTTTGCATGGTCATGCCCCTTGCGACATAAAAAAGATGGTGAGCAGTTCTTGTATCCTGAAAATATCGATGCGATTAACTATAGAATGCGCAGAGCCTTCATTTGCACGTGATATAAAACCTATTAAATATTAATAGGTAAGTGGATTATGGCAGAGAACAGAGGAATGTTGCAGATGTTAATTTGTATATATTAATTTGTATAGAGAATAAGGAAATGAAAATATATATCCCAATTTTTATAAATAGAGATGAGGCAAGCGGTCGGTAGAGTTGCGCTTGCCTCATCTGAATAATAATAAATGTGGGATTTTAATTGACACGACGGCGAGTGTATCAATAATTCTGGCTAAATTGGTGAATTGCGCGAGTCCAATATAAATATTACAACGGAAAATGGCGATAAAATAAAAGTGCACGGCTTGGTTTACACGGATATAGTTATTTATACTCTTCGCCAATCATTTACGTGGTCATTTGTGATCACGGATACCACTTAACCGATTAGGAATTGGCTGTATAAGCCATTTTAATCTCTTCCTGGATTGTAAGCGCGGTATACTTATCAACCAACAAACCAAATCATGTCAGAAGTGAAATTATCAGGAGACCCTGCGGTAGCTTTAATTATTAATGACCTAAAGCACCTATTGCTCCATTACAGAGCCATATTGGATAAATATGAGGCTCTGTACAGTTCCGCGTCTGCTAATTCCTCTCCGTCATTACAAACTCAGTGGCGCATACAATTGAATCAGGGACTGCTCCACCGACATTCGCACGGTCGAGGCCTCTTTCAATAGAAAAGCGACAGGTTGCTAAAACAACTTTCGAAACACTATTGAAGAAGGGAGTCGTGCGCCCGTCCAAATCACCATGGGCTTCGCCCATTCACTTGGTGCCGAAGAAGTCGGCCAGCAAGTATCGGTTGGTTGGCGATTTTCAAGTGCTCAATGCGATCACAAAGCCCGATAATTACCCGTTACTGCGAATTTGAATTGTTACAAACCACCTTGCCCTTCAGTATTGGGCAAATTCCCTCCATAAATATATTAAACCTCAAATCCGACATAAAATTACCTTGATTTTCTCCCATACTTATATCGAACCACACACTCAGACTATATTTAACTTTAAAGCAAGCATTAATTACATAAGTAAATTGTCTTCACTATCCATTTGTTAAGAACTCACTCCGTAGTTTCTTAGCACAACTAAAGAGTCTTCTTTATCTAAATCATCTTAAGTATTTTTTAATACATGTAACAACCATATACATTAAATCTTTTTTGTTTTGTTTTTCAGCTAGCTGTCTTATTGCAAATACCTGATCACCAATTTACTATATGCTCTAAACCCCACCTTGTTCATACCTTATTAATTCCTAAGTTATCCTTCTTATACTCCCAATCAAAATTTTTCCATACATTTTACTGACAACACAACAGTTTATCGAATGTACTCTTTTAAAATGGCAATGTTAGATATGGCATTACTTTAGTCTTCAGGCAGTACTCCACAACACAACCAAAAGAAACTTCCCATACCACAATCGACGCCGAATTTTAGGCATCTCAGCGCATTCCCTTATTTCAGACTTCTGAAAATATTAAAAACATATTTCATTCTTATCCCTCTATACTTTGATACATTGCATGATTTACGTCTAAAAGCCAATTACATTTAAATGTGCATTATCTTCTGCCATGCTTCTCCCTAAAATTCACAAAGTATTCTTTAACTGGCTCCTTGCACTTATTTACTTCTTTCCATAATTTATTACTATATCAATAAAGGTTTTGATTAATCTTGTGTGTAATATCTTGATCTGCTGCTTTCCTAATCTTTTTAGTCACATATTTCTTGGTCGCTTTCCTATAGTTTTCATTACATACTTGACATATCTATTTCGCTATTTAAATTGTCCTAGATGTTTCTAATCCTATGGGGATTTTTTTTTTTTGTAAATCACGAGGATTGGGGGCCCAGAGTATCTTTCTTATGTAGGTCTTCTTTTTAATGAATCTATCCTGTCCCTAAGTGAGGGAAAATACTTTATGTGTTCACGAGAGACGCCGCCCATGAGGGCGCTTGGCCAACCATGTTCAGTGGAGGCGAATAAAAAAGATGTACCGCGCTCTATGGTAGAGCGGTGTTTTCCTTCCAGCACCATTGACCTGCAAAGAAGATTACAATTTGCTATTCAATAGGGACTGAGATGGCATTTTCCCATTTTCAAAGGGCGGGCAAAAAGGGTTTTCTCAATACCACAATTAATGGAGTCGTACTCGTCGACTATCTATCAGTGATGACTGTGCAGCCCCGTTCCCCTTTGCTTTTTCATGGGTCGCAGAAAAGAAAAAATAAACGCCGAAGAAGTATTGACTGCTTCCACATGGCTTTCTTGGTAGACTCAGTATCGCCTCACAAAATTTTCCCAGCGGTGGCCTGTGCACCGGCCCGCAGACTTGCACACTGGAAAAATAAGAATTACATTTGATTCCATGGTTAGTGTCCACAACTGTGGTGAAATGTGGCCAAAAGGACGCTAATCCTGAGGTGAGTAAAGACACCAAAATGCCTGTCGTGGTACACCACTCTATACCATAGACTACTCCTATATTATGCAGGGGGTGACTTAATCACCTACTGCAACGCGAACCGTTGAAGGATTGTTAGCATGGATTAACGACCGACTATGAGGTCAAACTTTAGGCGTTGGGTTTCAAATGCTTAATAATCAGACATAGTGCATAATTGGTTATCGAAATTTACTTGAATAAGCCAAGAGTATCGTTTAAGGTTAGTTAAAGATGAAACAACAAAATATAATTTCATTTACAAAGATCAAAATTAAGAATAATAATAGGCAAAAGGGGGTTATTTAAATTAAAATAGGTCTTGATAATTATTATGAGGAGGGATTCTCAAATGGAATTAATTGATTAATGTTATTAGGCTCAGATCAAAAGGGGGAACTTGACACTACTAAAAATAGAGGGAGTTTCAGTCTTACGGGTCGGTGACTTCAAAGAAGGTCCTTCTTGTAATGAGGCGTGTGGGGAACGATCCGATGAGGCAAGTGAGGCACAATCCGATGAGACGAGTGGGGCACGGTGCGAATGAGGCAGTTAGTGCACGATCTGAACCAACCTTCCGATGAAGATAGCCAAACTTCAAAGATGACGTTCGACGGGGAATGTGGGATTATTCGTAATTCCACTGGAAGAGGAAACTTCTTTTTCTCAAAGGTAATCGATGGGAATTTTCTTCGGTTCGATTAAATGAAGGGAGACTGTTGCGCAAATTAAAAGGCTTGCCGATCAGAGAAGATACCAATTGACTGGGGTAGAATCACGGCATATAAGGTCTTGCTATTTGACGAACGCTCACGGGACTTAAGACTTGAGACAGTGAGGATGGCCTTGAAGTGCGGGCTGGAATCCTCGAAATACAGAATAACCCGAGTATTTGTATGCCTGATTTAGAGGTGGAAGGGAGAGTTTGGAGAAAGGAGTCACAAGCTCCAGACCTCTTAATCCGGAGGCGGAGTCGATTCATCATTTAGCAGCGAGGTGCGAAAAACAGCGGCTCTTCCTCCCCTCGTCACCCGGGAAAAGGGGGCTTTAGACGAGTTGGCAGGATTGGGGAATAGTTCCCCAATGCGCTCAGAAGTAGAAAATTCATAAATGTTTGAGCAGGATGTGACGTTCTTCATGGCGAGATATACTCGCACGTGGTCCCTAAGAAATTGGGGCAGGGAGTCAGAGGTTCTTCTTTTAAATGCCATTACTTCAGGCGCTAGAATCCTCTCAAAGAGGGCCAATGGTTTAACTGGAAATCCCCTAAGCTTAAGTTCACTTAAGTAGGGGAGGTCCTTGTAATTGGACACTAATGCTGAGGAATTAAGGGGCAGATAACGGTTCATATCCTCTTAAGGCATCGGGCAGGTACATTCTTGTACAAACACGCTTCTCCATTGTTGCTAGAGATAGTAAAAGATCCAAAACTACCACCTTTTCCAAGAAAAAGAAAAACATGAAGTAGAAAACTAAGACTACCTCCAAATTGTAAGGTGACTGGAACAAGGGTGGAACTACCCAACTAGAATATCCCTCGGATTAGAAAAACAGAGGGTTAATTCCCCAACCTCCATTGTAGAAAAAAACATTATAGAATAAAACGTAGCCTCGAAGCTTCATGGCCGCTGATTGAAAGACTTCTGTGCATCCACGAACCCGTGACCTCCTAATCATCAAAGCAACTGATATAACAATGATCGATTTTATGACAAATCATCCATCAAAGTTAGGCCTTAGCTTCCTTTATCGATAGGTCTCCAAGTATGACGTTTTACTGACGAAAATCTTTCTCCATGCGATTATCTGATTGCAAAGTGCTAAACCAAGCGGGCAGGCTCCCTTATCGAATCTCCCAAATCTGAAGACAAAAATGCCCCAAGAAGTTGGCAGTGCCGAGCCTCGTGAGCACGTCTAAGACTATCCCCCTTTGAAGCAGAGCAGCACTACGATAGCCTAAACTCCTCCAATAAAGCCGATGCAATGGTGCTTGACTCTTATCCGATATATATGAGGAAGAGTTTTGCTAAGTCGTAACACAGTTGCTAAAACACTTTCACCTAATCTTGGACTTCAATGGGCGCGTTAGTTTATAATCGATGAAATGACTGACCTTTCTATCTCAGTAAAGGCGTTTAGTTGGATAATTTTTTATAATCCACCTTATAAATGCTGTTTCATTAAAAAAACACACTCTCCTTTTCTTGGCAGACAAACGTGTCTTAATTTAATGAGAAAATTGTTCTCACGTGAGTATGGAATCCTATCAAAAGGATTATGTGTAAGCTCTGCCTAGAACTCTCTCTCATCACGCAGGTTCTGCGAGAAAACCATATCAGACCTTTTGTCCTTGACAATGTACTTCGTGACAGCTTTCCCGATATTTTCCTGCCAGGATACTGATTGTTAAATTAGATAGCACGTTAGCCTATTTCCGCTGACTAATCTTGAGATCTAGAGGAGAAAAACTATTTAATGAATTGTTTACACACCTTAAGATTAATTCTGCCATAATTTCTTGCACTAATGCCGACACTGGCGGCTTGATATCGCGGGCCTTTTGTTAGCATTATTTAACAAGATCTGTACTGAAGGTAACTTCTCATATTCCTGATGAATGGATACCGTGTTTTTTTTTCGTAAGCTGAAAATATATCACTCTAACCCAACTTCCTTCGTATACAAGTTGATGAAGAAAATTATTAGTCGTAGGTTTTCTTATTTTGGAACAGTGGACGTCACATGTCTTTGTGGACAGTACTTTGCCATGGTGTTTCTTAATTTAAAGAAGGTATATGATTTAGTTGAGTGATACGGTGTCATGAAGATTCTCCATACTATGGAAGCGAGAAGACACCTCTTAATTTGTTCGTCTGTGATCATACGAGATCGTCGATCACGAGTAATGGTAAAGGTACCTATCTCCGCTCTAATGGCCAAAAAGAACGTACCACAAATTATACTGTCTTTACTGTGTCTCTCTTTTCCCTTAACATAAACGCTATCACCTCGGTACTGCCGAAAGATTTTCTTGCTGAACTTTAACCAGATAAGTTTTTTCGGATCTCTTTTGGTGCGGCTTAGATTCCTACTCTGGAGCGTCGTCTTACACAAGCTCTTAAATTCATCTTTATTTATGAAAAGTCGTAGGGAATTCGGTGTTATTTGGTAAGGAAAGAAGTACTGCAGCAATGTCACCGTCCACGGGTCCCTTCCGACTCGGACTTATTCCTAAATGGGCTCGTATAGAGGTGGAAGAATGTAGGGGTGCGAAGATGTATAAGAGAAAAAACTTCCTTCTAAAGCGAGAATATAAATCGCCTGTTAAATTACCAAGTCAACATGGACTAAACCGTGTCGTAACGGTAGAGTGCTTGCCTCGGGATACAAAGACCCAAGATCGATTCCATACAGTCCTCAAATTTTTACGAAGAAAATTCTCGAAGAAAACGGAGAATGCTTCAAGAACTAACTAATCCAGAAGGACCAAGAAATCGACTCAAGAGAAAACCGCGCTCAAAGAAAACGGAATTCAAGGAAATACGACTTTCAAGGGATAACTCGTCTCAACTCATCTCATCCCATCAAAATCGTCAAGAAGCTTCAAGAAGTCATCCCGTCATCAGAATTGGAAGGAGTCATCACATCGTCGTTAAAAAGGAAGATACATCAAGAAAAAGAAGATCAGGTATTAACCCAGCTAACTTAAAGAAGAAAAGAATTACGAACAGTCAGATAAATGGAGTCAATGTTTGAAGGGGCATCTTCACTCTAGAAATAATACATAGATACGAATATAGAAATCCCAAGATGAATGATATTGATAAATAAAAATAAGGTTATAAGAAATTCTCCCCCCCCCTAACCGGTGACCCTCAAAAGCCGAACAATCTTCTGATCTTTGTTACAACTGCACCTGCTCTCCTACTAGAGATTAAGAAAAGGTGCTACAGGGAACTTCAGGAGATTTAGGAAGAAGATGCTATTATTACTCATTGATTAAGAAGACTTTGCCACGCTCTCCTTATCCCACTGAATCAACTCCACTCATCCGGCAGACTCGGAAGTCATAGGAGGAAGAGCTACTAGTAAGCCTAGATTAAGAAATCCAAGACTAGTCTCTCCCCAATCCTCAAATTCACTCCGCGTTCTAGAAAGGGACCTGTGTAGAGGTGCGAAGATGTATAAGAGAAAAAACTTCCTTCCAAAGCGAAAATATAAATAGCCCGTTAAATTACCAAGTCAACACGGACTAAACCGTGTCGTAACGGTAGAGTGCTTGCCTCGGGATACAAAGACCCAAGATCGATCCCATACAGTCCACAAATTTTTACGAAGAAAATTCTCGAAGAAAACGGAGAATGCTTCAAGAACTAACTAATCCAGAAGGACCAAGAAATCGACTCAAGAGAAAACCACTCTCAAAGAAAACGGAATTCAAGGAAATATGACTTTCAAGGGATAACTCGTCTCAACTCATCTCATCCCATCAAAATCGTCAAGAAGCATCAAGAAGTCATCCCGTCATCAGAATTGGAAGGAATCATCACATCGTCGTTAAAAAGGAAGATACATCAAGAAAAAGAAGATCAAGAATCAACCCAGCCAACTTAAAGAAGAAAGAATCTCAGCCTACAAAAATACTAAGGGTCAGATAAATGGAAACAATGTTACAAGGGGTACTTCAGTCAAGAAATAAATAAATATTAGAAATGACCCCCTACCATGAGAATTCCATCGTTTCTTTGGTCTTGATTTCTACTGGTGCCTTACCTTCTAGGAAAAAAATCGCAACCATAGGGACTCTTGTACGGCTAGATGGATATTTTCATCTCAGTGACGTTCAATACTTTGGTCCTGATAGGGCTACTCTTTTACAGTGTAAAAGCAGCTTAGAGTTTATTGGAGAGGTTCCCCTAATACACAGCACGGCTCTTTGCTTGTCAATTGGTGCCTTTCGCAATTACTCTTAGGGAACATCTCCTTTACAAGGCTGGTTGATCTTACTCGCTTTGCATCCGTCTCCAACAGCTCAAATTTTGTCTATGTATATAACAACGCTGACTAAGAGGGGTGGTCAATAAGTTTTGCAATTCGGATATAAGGAAACGAGATATGAGGAAAAGTGTTTTATTATATTTCAATACAACTACCCTCGACTTCAATGCACTTGCGCCACTTGTCCCTGAGGCTTCGAATTCCCAACAACTAGAAATCCCCCGACTGCTGTTCAATCCACTTCTGGACGGCAAGCTGGACATCCTCATCGTCCCCAAACCGGCGTTCAGGCAGTGTAGCCTTGCGCTGGCGGAATAAAAAGTAGTCGCTAGGGGCCAGATCTGGACTGTAGGAGGGATGGTTGAGCTCCTCGAATCCACACTCGCACAAGGCAGCTTGTGCAACTCTGGCTTTGTGGACAGGGGCATTGTCATAGAGGAGCAGGACACCGCGTGTCAACTTGCTGCACCGCTTCTGACGGATGCACGTCTTCAACCCAGTCAGTTCCTCGGCGTAATATTTGCCTGTGATGGTCCTTCCACGAGGCGTATAGTCCACCTTTAACACTTCCACAGAATCCCCAGAAGATGGTGGCTATGATCTTCCCAGCTGAGGGTTGGGTCCGGAACTTGATGGGGGTTGGAGAGCCGCCCCTGTGCTTCCAGGCCATGCTTTCGAACTTGGTCTCAAAATCCGAGTGATGGACCCACGTTTTATCACCTATCACTATGCGTGACTCGAATCCTGCCGGTTCTTGGTTGTACAGGAGGAGCAGCTCCTCCTAACTTTGACGACGTTGAAGTCGATCATTGGGCGTGAGGTTTCGTGAGGTTTCTAGGGACCCAATGGGCAGAGGCCTTGGTCATGGTCAAATTGTCATGGATGATGTTGATAACACTTCCATGTGATATTCCAAGTTCTCGCTCGATTTCTTCGATCTTCACCCGTCGATTTTCGTCGTTATCTTTTCCACATGGCCCACATTGTCCTCGTTGGTTATATCTGACGGGCCTCCTGGACGGGGGTCATCTTAAAGGGACTCACGACCATGGCGGAACTTCCTATTCCAGCGAGCAATGGTTGCATTGGAAGGGGTGGTGTCGGTGTACACTGCAACCATGCGTTCATGGATCTCTTTTGCATTCTTGCCTTCCTTGGTCAAAAATTTGATCACGGCGTGGTCCTTAACCTTCTCCATTGTTGAAAAATTTGTGACCAACGATCTGCGATCAGCTACTGTTTCTTAAATAGACGAGGCAGGAGCGTGCGGATGCAGGTCCTGACTTGTCATAACTTGTCCTAACACCCCCACCACCTACCATCCCCCTTCCTCTGTTTTGCCCTACCGATTCGCTAAACTTATTTACTCTCCCTCGTATATTAACGTGAGACACCAAACATTCCCTAAACTTTCTGAGAGCTTGATGTAATACTCCGCCTATTGTGCGGCTGGTCATGCCAAAGATGCTAGCTTGGTGGGTACCACCTTTGGAAATTTAGTGCAACGCCTCAGATATCAAAGCTTATCTGGCACATGGAGTATCGTGTTCGTATTTCTTGGACAACATTAATTCTCTCACCGGATTCCTACCTGCGCACAATGATGATTTAAAATTACAAGAGCGGTTTAGATTTCATGCCACTTCGTGACAGTTTAAAGCTATTAGGTCTTTGCTTGTTGGAGCCTCTATCTTTACGGCAGAATTTAGCGATTCAGAGTTGCATCGGATGCACATCGTCGTAGCATCGGTGGCGTAACGATAACTGTGAGACTAAAGAACACAAAGATTGTCTCCTGCTGAGAGACAGGACATGTGGGAATTAGGAAATGAGAGTGCTGAAAAAAGCAACAGAGCGGCACAGAGTGGACGAGCGGATCAGTGTTTTGCAACTCCCCACTCGAAGTACACGGCGGGGATCTAGTCGGAATTTGGGATGCCCGGCGAAAAGAATTGGTAACAGCGGCGCAGAATTAAAAGTTGATTGCCATTATGATCCAACACTCGCGATACAGAGCGCCATTTAATTCCCTGCTCCACTGAGTCTTTCTGTTAAGACAGCTTGGTCCTCTAGGCCAATAAGGCAATTAATTTTGAGTTGAATACCC
Source organism: Ceratothoa steindachneri (assembly GCA_963969495.1). NCBI lineage: Eukaryota > Metazoa > Arthropoda > Malacostraca > Isopoda > Cymothoidae > Ceratothoa > Ceratothoa steindachneri. Next base: position 119,668,954 of record OZ018327.1, on the reverse strand, counting down.
CAGTATGAGGGAGCTCCGTGATGTGAATCTGTGGGAGTACGCAACAGGCTGGCTTGCCTACCTCCAGTTCCCGACCCTGTCAACGGAACTCATGCCGGCCTGTGGTGCGATTGAGTTTTAGGAAGAGGACATCCTCCTTCATAGTATATTTTTCTGAGGGTAGTGGATCCATTTTAGCGCTTGTGTAGGAAGCAAACCTCACTAACTCAACTTAGCATTCCTTTTTTCTTTCTTTCTTTCTGTCGTTAATTTGGGTTAGCGTCATGGTTTATTTTTATTTTTGTTTTTTTCTCTCTTTTGTTTATATGGTCGGTAATTTTTTTTGGGGTGGGGTTATCAATTTTTAGCTAGCCTAAAAATAAGTTTGTTTCCCATTTCGGTGATCGTATCCTTGCTAAGTGCCACCAGAAAGGTTCCTAATTTTATAATACCAAGTCGCTAATCCTCTCCGAATTTCATGCATCTAGTCTATTTACACATTGACATGGAACAATCCTAACTGATAGGATGGGGTTCACGACAGCTCCATCTATTATCGCTATTGCCTTTTGTACTTTTAGGATAAAGCCTTCTGGAGCGAAGCTTTCCATATTTGCGTCACCTTATCTGGGCCTAGTTGCCTTTTACAATACACACCGAGAGACGGTATGGGTAATCTTCGTGCCAGAGGTTTCGACTAAAAGGGTAATTTCGCCCGTGTTGATTATATTAATGACTCCATATACGAAGGTTATGGTTCCTAAACATTAAAAACATAAGTACAAGTTTTTGCTAGGCCTAGGGAGACTTGGATAGGGACTATGAGGCGGGAAGCAGGAGATGATTCTTGGGAAGATCTTGACGTATTAGCTCAAGAAGGAGCGTGGTGGATTAATTCATTGAGGCGCTATGCATCCCCGCAGGTACTAGAAGAAATGATTGATTAAACAGAAGTGGCTATTGGAGTTTTTAGCGCTATCTAGGTTCTTAAAACTTTACTAATTTCTCTTTTGTTCTACTCTGACAGTGTAACTTCTATACATTTTCACTATTTTTCGTCCAAATAACTTTTTAAGCTGCTTTATCCCACCAGTAAATTTTTAGTTGTTTTTTTTTTAAATATAAATGATTATTTTAGTTAAATCCTAGACATAAGCAAACTCAAATGTCTAAGGTTTTTACATTTAGAGAAGTTTTCTATTAAACATGATGACTTCGAGAATTGTCAACTTGGTATTGTTTTATAAACGTAATTTTGGATAGTTATTTTACCTCTCTGCACCCAATATTTATGGTGTACTATTTTCTTACTTTATTTTTTATCACTTACGCAACTTTCCCATCTTTGTACTCTCTTTCATATTAAGGTCTGATCTCACTAGTTCTTCCTGAATAATATAGAGACCTTTCCCTAAATTGTGTCAGATTTGGCTTATCTCCCAAAAATCCTCTCTCTTAATTTTGAACTTATATGTTTTCCCTCTCCTATATAAAGCGACATTGTCGTATTCACTGTAGGAAATCGCAAAAGTCGGTAATATGCAAACTTCTACATCCCTAAGATTATAAAACTACGAAAAATAATACTACAGAATAAATAAATCTTAAAAATACCATTTCTTTATATAAAAAAGATTCCGGGTCCAAGACAAAGATGGCTTCAATGAAAACTCGTAAACTTTGGGCTACAAAAGAACAGAACTCTGAAATCACCGCAAACAACTTCAGACCTCCATCTTTTAAGTTATTTCACACACATTGCTATATTTATTTTCTTTTTTAAATACATTTTACCACAAGTCTGAATTAAAATATTGCGAGGAAACACAAAGCAAGTCATGCCAAAGCCAAAATCTAACTCCTGGCTGAAAACAAGAGAAAAAAAACGAATAAGGTTTACAAAATTTATACTTATGGATAATAAAAAAGTAATACAGTAATATCGATAATAGTTTAATAGTTTTCAACATTACATTATTTACATCAGTACGAATCCATTGAAAGAATATTCATCCTTTTCAGAGCAGGCATAATAACAAAGTTTGGTGATTCGATATATATATATTGCTGAAATAAAAAGATATTGTGATGGATGAATGCTCTTTAATTGTTCAAAAGAATAATTAAATTTAAAGTAGGATGGGAACGAAACAACTCATTGTCATTTCTTGATGTCAAAATATATAAATTACACTGGACACCAACGACTCTTATACCTACATTCACTATTTCTCTTGCTACGACGAATCCGTTAAAAGTTATCTAGTTTATTTTCTGTTTCTGAGAGCATATCGCATATGTGATCCTTGTTTTCTGCAGATGAAATCAACACGATCATCAAAACATTCTTTGAGCTGGAGTATCCCTTTTTGTTCATAGAAAAATGTCTTTGTAAAGCCAAAACTAACTTTTAATCACCATATAATACTTAGGTAAAAGTATGTAATAATCATTATATTATATTTCCATACTCGGCCCAAGTAATAAATTTGAAAAAGTTTGCACTGGCCAATAACATCAATGTTGCCTTTCAATACGAAAAACCGATCAAACATAGTCTCTCTAAAAATAGATCTACTGATAAAAAACAGGTGGTTAATTATATTCCATGCAATATTTGCAATCAGGTATGCTATACTAGCCTCCCGTCTAGTATAGTGGTTAGCGTATTTTCCCAGCAATCGTTGGATCGGCAGTTCGAATGTCCATCCGGACACTTTTTAAACTCACACTATTTACTAAGGATGGTTACCGCCGTTACTGGGCATCACGGTGTAATGTTGGGGCTTGCTCTGGATGACGTCCGCTTGAGAAGCTACATAGCTTGATATGAGGACTAAAACCAGCAAACTTTAACTTTAACTTTACATTTGCGAAAGCAGCTGATTCTCAAAGAGAATGAAGGAACACAAATGCGCCATGGAAGCCTTTTAGCTTGTTTCTCCACATGTCAAATGAACACCATTCAATTGAGATTGATAATGTAAAAATAATTTTTAATTCTAACAATTATATACATAAACATCTAATAGAATTAACTCTTATAAAGGAAATTCCAAACTTTAATACTTCCGATGGGCAATTCGCACTAATCTCTTAATAAGCAGAAGATTTTTGCTTACTCTTCTCAAACATACCGCTACTCCCCCATATTACCCCCTTCCCTAATTCTATTCTATTCCGACTTGTAAATTTGTATGCTCTCTGCTATAACATCTCTCTATATTTATTACCTAATTTAAGAGCGATTGAAGATGACGAAGGCCTCCGTCAAAACCTGGTTTCGCAAATAAATTGATCCTAACACTGTGTTTTTTTTCCTGCATTTACATGTACGTCACTGCACTTCTTTGTATATATATATAAATATAAATATAAATATATATATATATATATATATATATATATATATATATATATATATATATATATATATATATATACCGCCATATTTTCGCTTAAATTATTTTTGTTTCGTTTCACTTTGACTGATAAATATCACCCGAACTCCTTGGTATTTGTTGCTTCCGAATTAGTTCATTTCATGATTGGAGGTATCTTTTAACTTGTATCGAGTTCATTCTTTTACAGCATTTTAGTTAAAATAATTGATACGAATGTATGAATAGGACGAAAATAGTATTGGTTTAAAGATAGAAAGTATGGTGCTGTTGAACATGTTTTGCGTTTTTTGTCGTAAAACTAATGGAGATTGAGGGATCATATGAAGATCCTCGCCCCTCCAATTTGGTAGTGGTGGCAAAGATCTTTATATGGTCTAGCCTGGAGGGGTAAGATCTTCATATGATCCAATATTTTAGCTCGCTCTATGCAAATCATTTGTCTCAAAATATTCATATATTAAAAACTCTTTAAGGAAAAGCGTGCAGCTTCACAAAAGCAAACAGCAAAGGGAACGAAAAGTTTAAAAAAATGAATCTCAAATTGAAGAAACTTTGTTTTTTTTCTGATATTAATAATTTAAGTTATTTATATTTAAAGTTGGATGAAAATTTTCATTAATTTTGATGGGTAATATATCAATATTTTCGATATTTATTATTATAGTGTTGGTATACACAGTAGCCGGCATAATATAATGGTCAGTAAGAAACAGTGTATTTTTATATTTATTATAGAAGTTTAACAAAACGTTGAATTTATTATTTCCATATTTAGATATATCTAATATCTATCTTTCGTGAAAATTCACGTGAATGGAATATATATTCCGTAATTTATGGGGAAATTAACAAACTATCTTCCAAATTGCAGCGGCCAAAAGTTAAGGGTCCGTTAGATAAAAACTGTAAAATGGAACAAGAACAATCATAAAACCCCTAACTATAAATATTTTGTGGACATCCCTTTAAAGGCAATGATTGGCCGACACCTGTTATCAAAATAATGAAATAATTTCTTGCTAAATGATGGGGTAATATTGTTTCATTTGTTTTCAATAATTCCCATAGTTCATCTTTGTTCTTTAGATTTTTCATTCGCTTCAGTTCCATTAATCTTCCAAACGTTTTTTATAGTGTTGAGATCGGAAGTTTGAGGTGGCCATTCCATGAGATCAACCCCTTCATCAATCAAAAAATCTTTGACTCTCTTCGCAGTGTGACCTGAAAGAGCTACATTAGTTGGCTCGTGCTGGATGGTCTTTCTTTGTTATGGCCGGATTTCGTCTCGTTGACGAGGATAAATTACCATTGCCACTTCCTCGGCTATACGACTAAATCTTCCCGATTGAAAATCAGGTGAACCGTAAATATGTGTGACCTTCTCTAAGACATTGGACGATAAAATTGTTTCGTGCGAGGCCAACTGGGTGAATTGGGATGGTTCGATTCCCACTTCATCTACCTATTGTGGTTCGTATTTTATTGGAACGGATATTATAAAATTTCAGTCTCTATAACGAATTTCGTGAAAAAGAGCTAAATGGCTAGTCCTTTGCCTATCTGCGCCAATAGCACCCCTCCCAATCCTCCTAAAGGAAAAAGCTCCTTCCGTTCTTAGCCCTTCCAGACCTATGAGATCAGTAACTTATTCGCATTCGCGAACCATTCTGTGAGTTCTACCTCTCCTGGGCGTTACATTGATAAAACTGGCAACTATCATGGTGCAAGCCCAGCTCTAGCCATCGAATGGATCCTACTCTCCCATCCCTCCGTTTTTCTGCTTCCAGGAACAGAAAGCGACCAAGCTCTTACACTATGTAGCTATTCGGTAGACTACGGTAATAATGCCTGGATCCAGGATCAGTTCATAATTCGAGTAAAGGACTAACCTTTCTTTTTAACGTGAAGAGTTTAGGTCTGTTGACGAGGAATTCCAGCTCTTATCTGGCGCATTCATTGTCACAAGCCTGGCTTTTATTCTTTGAACTCTGAGCATTTTCGCTCCCTCCTTTACCGTGGGATTCAAGTGATTGTGAGGTGGCCCTTAGAGAGAAGTAATATGCCTATACGGACTATAGGAGCCATCCGACAAAGGTAATATTCCCTTTCATTTCCAAACACGCAAACCAAATTTCATGGTGAGTATATTTTCATCACATAATTGAAGGACCCATTTTTGCAGAGAAGTAGAGGCGCATCAATAGAATTGTGGTTAAGCTTAGTTGGACCCAATTCTCGTTGTTCAGGAAAGTGAGAAGAGTATCTCAGAACTTGTGTCAGTGGCGAATGCTTTCTTGACCACTTTCTCTACATTTTCTCATCCTGAGTCTTCCCTATCAGTATTTCAAGAACGACGACTTGAAACTGAAATTCACTCTCAGCACTTCATCTGCATCTGTAGGTAACCCTTTGATGGTTTGTTTTCTTTGTACTAGTTGTCTTACGCTCTCTTGTGCAGAGAACACTTCTGGTCTGGACCATATTTCGTATGCTACCTCGTGTACATGCAATTGATTAGATAAATTGCTACATCTTAGTTTAGCTTAATTTCTTCTTAATAGATACTTTCTAGTAGGCACTGTGATGCCTATGTAAAAAATACTAAAAACAGGCTAATGTGCGGGTATTGAATAGTGCTATATCTGGATATTTCCATCATGGGCAGCATATCACGCTTTTTTGATATGAATAAGACCTATGATTCCGCGGGTGATCAGATTTCATGTAGACCCTCCACTCTATGGAGTCAAGGGCAAGCTTTCCAAATTCATTATATGAGTTCATACGAGACCTTTGATTTTGCGTATGGGTATGTTTCTCCCTCCACTAGCTAGACCATGGGGCAAGAGGAGAGTACACTATATGTAAGTGTCTTGGGCATCACTTAATCTGCCATGAGAATCAACATTATCACCTCGGTGCTGTCAAAATATTTTCTCGCCGTGATGTAGTTTGATAAGTTTTCGATCTTTTGAGGCACAGCTCAGATGTCAATCATGAAGCAACAGCAGAACCGGCTGTAAATTGCACATCTCGTTAAGCAGTAACGCATGAGTTTTGGTGTTCTTTTATCAGACTATGGTGGCAATCGTTTGCTAACACCTTTGGGAACACCTCAACCAAGGCAGTTCCTAAATGTAGCTTGCCTGAATTAAGATAACTCACAGATTTATTGCATTCGATTGACCTTTGAGACGTAAATTCAAAACTTTAAGATCTCTTGTACCAGGACCTAGGACATTGGACGCTATGGCGCCTTCAACACGTGGGGGATAAAAAGGATATACTACTTTTGTTTTACCTCCATTTTTTCGTTCAAAAAGTGACTGCGCTTTAGAGATTTATTCGCTAAACATCTTAGCTTCTATTGGGGAGTGTGTATTAGGTCCCCCAATCTCTTCTCTAGTTATCGACTTGTGTCTATGACAGGTTCACTACAGAGAGCTCATAGCTTTAACGACTCTCACAACCACCAACGGTTTTCCTTTCGCTCTTGGCTAAACTGTTCGGTCCTTATGATGCCTTGTGATTAAAATCAAGCTTAAAATGTTTATGTTTTAAAAGTTCAGTTTATCTGACTGACTGGCGATGCCAGCGGTCTCTCTATGACCCAATCTTTAAAGATAACACCTCCGAACGATTGGAGTTACGCCACTAGTCCCAAACCTTCCATAAATAAGGGACTACTGAGTTACTATTTCTCGGAGCATGTATCTTGTCACAGCTGTACTGGTGTACACAAACGTATCTAAGTTTGAAGGTGTGTAAAATTTCATCTAGTTTCCTTTTTATTTGAGCCTACAGGGACTATTTTAGATACAAGATCTGACTTCGCATACATCCGATTTATTTGTAAGATATCGCTTGTTAAAGGGGATCAGGCATCTTGCCCGGTTTCAACTATTTCAACTATAATCAAACAAAATCCCCCTCAAAATCACTGAAGTCATTCCGCTGAGCAACAATACAGTATCAAGACGTATTGACGAAATGGCAAAGGATGTAGAGGAAAAACTCGTTAAACATTTACAAGTAAAAACCTTTGCATTACAAATTGATGAAACGTTATTACGTGATAAAGAAGACATTCTCATTGCGTATGTTAGTTTTTGGAAGAAGATAAACTCAGAGAAGAAATGCCTTTTTCCCGCAGCCTTCTGACAGATACTAAAGGTTAAACAATTTTCAAAGAAGTAGTGACCTATTTCAAAGAAAATGATATTCCACTTGGGAAAATTATGGCTTGTGTAAATGATGGCGCCGCTGCTATGTTAGGTAGATATAAGGGATTTATTGCATATTTGAAAGAAGCTGTACCTAAAGTTTTGTGGATACACTGTGTTGTCCACCGTTAACATCTGATTGCAAAAAACCTAAAAGGATGTCTGAAAGATTCACTTGATAGTGTAATCAAGACAGTCAACCTTATCAAGTCAAATCCACTTCAAGAGCGTCTTTTCCGAAAACTCTGTGCTACTAAAGAAAAAGGATTTGAGGGCCTACTTTGGCATACAGAGATGCGATGGCTTTCTAAGGGCAATTGTCTGAATCGCTTCATTGCATTTTGGGATAGTGTTGTGCTATTTCTGGATGGTAAGCCGCTCGGAGTAAGAATCATTGCTGCCAAATGTGTCATATTCTACCTTACAGATATATTGGAAAAGCTAAATATCTTAAACAAACAGCTACAAGGTAAAATGCAAATATTTTTAATTGCAAAGAGTCTATTTGTTCATTTATGGGGAAAATTAAGCTGTTCAAGACAAATATGGGGCGAAAAGAGTTAATACAGTTTCCAAGCATTCGCACTATTGAGAGTGAGCTGAAAGAAGATGTAATTTTAGTATACATTGATCATTTGGAGAAATTTTATAATGATATGGAAGTTAGGTTCAGAGATCTTCTACAACTGGACATTCTAGGTTGGGTGGTAGACCCATTTGAAATTAATGCAGCTGATGTTGATATCAGATTACAAAAAAGTCTCATTAGGTTACAGAGTGGTCAAACTTCTCTGGCTAGATTTAAGCATGTTTTCAGAAACTTATGGACAAGTCATGAAATTGATATGAAATACCCTTTGCTTTGGGACGAATTAAAATTATATTTTATTGCTTTTCTACTTCTTATCTGGTTGAGTCGGGTTTTAGTAAGGTGTCACACCTCCTAACAAAAGCTCGCAACCGCTTAAAAATAGTAAGAATAGGAGATCTTCGTATGTCTCTAACAACTATAGACCTTGATATTGAAAAACATGTAAAACTGCATGAAGCACAAGGATCGCATTGAATGAATAAAGATTGATGATATATTTATTTCATTTTGCTAAAGGATTTTATTTTTTGTAAGACTAATTATTTATTTTAAAAGAGTATCACATTTTTGTCAACCACTGTTTAATTTTTGCTATGTTTATAGTCCTATATATGTGACTGTCGTGGTATGATATTACATTATGTCAATAACATATTAGATCTATGAGGGAGGGACCAATAACTTGAAAGCAAACCGACAAAAGGGACGGAAAACCACGAGTGTAGACGGGTTAAGGAGCGAGAGAGTGCAACGAGGCAGGTAAATTGTGGACAATGGCAAAGCTCAAGGTTATTCAAAGAGGCATGTATAAAAATATAATTTTATTTACACAAAATTAATGAGAGAATTGATGGGTGAAATTACCTCAGAGAATTAACGGGCAAAATCACATCAGTAAATGAAAGGGGGAATGAACTCAATTGGGTTACTGAAGGGTGGGAGGAGAGGGGTTGGCTTACGGATGTCTTCTGTACGTGAGGTGTGGCCGTTCGTAACTTCTGAGCAGAAGATTAGAGTGATGACAGTTCTCCACAAACAAAGGGATGGGGGTAACTTCCAGTCCAGGGGAGAGTATTTCGACTACCCGAAATAAGGAAGGCTTCGACAGCACTTGATGGGAGAAGTCGGGAAAATCACTCGGGGAGATCATTCAGTGGAATTACCTCCTGGCTGGGTCTAATTCCAAATACACTAAATAGTCCAGCTGTCACTTTGCTTTGTTGCTAGCACTTGACTTGGAACCATGGGGAATCTTATAGAGTCTCGGGAGACTTTTCAACTCGGTGTCTCTTCCAGGGAGTCGAGCGTTATTTATGTGCGAGGCTCTCCCCGGAGTTGGGGGTTAGCAGGAAACAGCTCTACTCTCGAAGGGCCTCGAATCTTCTTGCAGAGCTATTTTAGCCGGCATAAAGGTGAATCGAGGGGGACTCGATTCGAGGCTACCACTTGTGGAAGGGGTTGGGGGATAGGCTTACCACTTTAGGCCTAGTGGAACTTTCTGCTGCACATGGGAGTTCCTTTCTGCTAAAGATCTTCCACTTGAGGATTCCCTCACAGTGACCTAAATACAAATAGCTGTTTTAATATCTTTTATCCTTTAAAGTAGAGTTAAACTGCATATTACCTACTAAAAATAATGATTATGGGCACAGGAAAAAATAAGGTTCCTAAGGGGGCCATAAGCCAAAATCGGTTGGAAACCATTGGCCTAAAGAGCTACTTGTCCCTAGCAGCGGAGTTTTGGTCTAAACAAATTAAAAGCTTTCAAGTACATATCCTCTAATAATTTATTCTTAGTCTGGGTATTTTTAGATCTATGCTTATTTTCTGGGCTTGATAGAAGGAAAATCTTTATTGGAATTCTTTGGTATATAGAATAAACTATCCAAACAGCTATGTGTTTCCTATCTAAATTTGTTATTATATTTTTTCTTTTAAAAAATTACAACCATTCAATAATCATATTTATTTTTATGAACTCTTAGAAAGAACTTTGAGGAACGCCTCAAATGTACAAAAAAAGTCACGTGAGATATTTTTGAAATGTAAACAAAATCCTAGAACGAACTTTTATTTAAAAAAGTTTCATTATGTAATTTTTTTTAAAGAATTATCTACTTACAAAGTCACACTTAAACTAGGAGAAAAATAAATTTTTGAAATTCCAATTGTTAAAAAAATTCTTTCTAAAATATTTATCTAAAATAATTATCCATAATATTATATTTTACCAGGAAATGGCTTCGCCACTTCTCCCTACGGGGGTAGCTCGCACTTCGCTACTAAGATTAAAAATTAAAGTCTAAAAAAAAGCAGCCATGGTTAAATTTTTTAAATTTTCTTAACTTCGCCAATTATAATAAATTTAAACTAAAATAGAGTTATAGAAGATATATAAAAATAAATTTTCTGAACTTCACCATTTGTAATTCTTTAGGTTTTAAAAAATTCACCAAAATTTCGATACCTTTATTTATTTATGAACTTCATTTCTCCATTTTGTTTTTTGATATTATAAAAGAACTATTAGAAATAACTTTGATAAAAAAAACATAAGTCATAACCAAACTAAGATGAAATTATTATTCAAATACTCAAAAAAATTCCCTTCTTAAATTATAGAGTTAGTGAAGCGATGATGCTGATAATGATGATGATGATAATGATGATGATGATGATGAACGGGATTTTTGCGAGGGTTTGAATAATAATCACTACCTCTATAATTTAAGAAGGGGAATTTTTGAGTATTTGTGAATTTTTTTAAACCTAAAAAATTACAAATGGTGATATTCAGAAAATTTAGTTTAGAGTCTCCTTTTAAAATTATTGGCGATGTTCAGAAAATTTCTAAAAAAATAACCATGGCTGCTATTTTGTAGATTTTAAATTTTAATTTTAGTAGCAAAGCCATTGCCTGGTAGATACATATTTTTTCTCTTAGTTTGGTTATTACCAAGGAATATTTTAGGTTTTGATCAAAGTCTTTTCTAGAGTTCGTTTAGAGTTTGCAAAAACAAAATAAGAAGTTCAGAAAAAATAAATTTGATTATCGAATAATTTGGAATTTTTTAAATCAATATGAATTACAAATGGTAAAATTCAGAATTTTTACTAAAATTCAAGAATGGCTGTTTTGGGGTTTTCTTCCGTATATTCTAATGGTTTATCGAAGTTATTTCTAGAATAGACTTTCAATTCTACTCTTTATCGTGAGAAAATAGCTACAGGTCCATAAAACGCGTGACGCAAAAGGAAATTACCAGAGCAGGTTCAGATGGAGAAAAAGAAGAATCATGAAAATTGTTTTACCGTATTTAAAAAGAATTCCACTAAAAAGATTTCTGGACTTTAAGCCTAGAAAATAACCATGGATGTGAAAAAAAGAGTAAATTAATAAGAGACAAGAAGCGCAGGCTTCACCACTCTTTCTTAAAGTAGTAGCTTGCGCTTCGCAGGCAGAACTTCAGTTAGTAGCTACGGCCAAGATATGGGTATAGGTTTCCGTTTCAAGATCAAAATGAGCAGTAACCTTTTCGCTAGGGTCAAATTCTTCTCAAATATTTTTATTCATTTCTTCTTTTTCTATTTCTTCTCCCAATAGATAGCTTTCAATAGCGCTTTGAATGACACTTTTGATATTCTCTTTTGTAATCCTAATCTTAATTTTCTTCCAAAATGATTAATAAACTCGTCTTTAAATACTTCTTTGTATACAATATTTTAAAAATTTATTTTATCCAGACCTTTCTCATCTTCGTTCCTATATTAAAGAATTAATAAGAATAGGGTAAGAAAGAATGGATAAAAGCTTTAAATATACCATAAACTATACTTAATGCGTAATTATTTAGATTAGTGCAACTCTTAGAAATAGCTTTGATAAAAGCTTTGAATATACGAAATAATGGACCAACGGTCTAATATTCGATATCTAAATAAACTCCATTCAATATACCAAAAACCTTTCCTCCCTTCGACTTTAGCAACACTCTTTTAGTCTAAAACTTTTGTATAAAGTTTCCAGTACATATCTCCTATTAATTTACTCCTGATCTATTTCTTCACAGCAATGCTTATTCTCGTGGCTTGAAAACAAGAAAATACTTTTATCTGAATTCTTTGTAAATACTGAAAAATTCTTCCATAAAAATGTGTCTTCCCTCTGTTTTTTGAGGAAGAAAACCTCTGCAAGCTAAAACAAAGAATTAGTTGTGTCAAAAAGTTTTCAAATTTTGCTGAAGTTTTTGCCATAAAGAGAAGATAGGGCCATTTTATGATTAGGTATACAACAAAGATTTGAATGAAATAAAAAAATTTAGTGACAAACTTTCTGTTTCTCCTTGAACACTGAACATAATCATGGATAGAGTTTTCATAAAAAAATGGTTTTCTTAAAAAGTTTTTTATTTTAGATTTAATGCAACAATCACTACAAAGTTTAAATTAGGAACAAACTTGAACATATAGAAAATATAGTAAATTGTTTATTTTTTCTTCTTCGATATTCAAATTGAAAGTCAGCAAACTTTTAAACGAATCAGGAAAAATATAATTTACATTCCCAAAACTGCTGAGTTTATTTGATGATTATGCATTAACTGCCACTCATAAGGAAGCAAACATGTCAAGAACTGTTTATGCTATGAATTTAAAACCATCGTAAAATATACTTTTTTTTAAATTAGATTCCTAATTCCCATTAGGAGGAAGTCACTATTTGAATGAAATGAGAATTCAATCGCAAGAGTTTGCATTAAGAATTGTTTTGTACACATCCTACGGAAATTAAAAATCAGGTAACATGTTCATTTATAACTTAATGTAGAGAAGATAGAATTTCTTCAACTAGGAACTAATCAGTGTGAGTTAGGTGATTTATTTGCTCACTTAATTCTTATTTGAATTGAATTTTATGACGTAAAACATTCCTACAGGATTCCTTAGAAAAATCATTAATTCTTATATATCCTCGCGGCCGATTTCAAATTGGTTGAAGTATCAGTACATATCTGTTAATTATTTAGTTTTCTTCTTAATTTCAAGATTAATATATGTGAAGTATAGAATAAACCAGGTTAGATATAGGCTAAATGTAAAACAGAAGAGAATTGCAGGAATAATTTGAACAGAAAGGATTTTTTTTGGTGAAAAAACAAATAGAAGGGCCAGATATATTTTGAGGAATTTTGAATATATGAGTAGAGAAATAGATCCCATTATTCAAATCACTAGTGCGTCAAGAGTTGGAATAATCAGTTTCCTTCTGTACTTCTTATCTGAATACGGACATCTGTACATTGTAGAGAGTCTTGCTCATTCCTGAACTGCGTAACGAAACAGACCTTATGAAAACAAGGCTTAGAAGGGAAGCAAAGAAGAATTCACAGCTCATGGACAACCAAAGTGGGAACATTTGGCTCTGAAATAGCCAAATAGCTCGCCAAAGCCTTCGTTAATCCGAAATACGGATTAACCTTCAGGCGGGGAAAATATATTTATTTTAATTTGAAACTCTCCTTTTAATAATTAAAAATGATTTTTTAAATTTGAAATTTAGGTGTTTTTAAATTAATGGTAAAATTTTTAATTTGAAATCTAAGTATTTTAATTTGTGAGTCAACTTTTTAGATTTGAATTTCAATTATTTTAACTAAACTTCAACTTTTTAATTTACAAGTCAACTAACTTATTTAATATGAAAGTCAATTTTGAAAAAATGAAGTAAAATATTTTAAATATGTAAGTAAATTTTATTAATATGGTTAGTTTTTGTTTTAATTTGAGTGTTGTTAATCTTTGTTCTTTCTTTTTCTTGTAGATTTACAGCAGATAAAGTTAAAATTGCCATCGCATTTTTATTATCTAAGTTTATCAAGGCCAACAATGCCAGTGTAATCCACTTTCGGTTGTCCATGTACAATAATTTGTCATCCAAATGCTTCCAAGCATTAACCAAATGGTATTTCAAATTTTCAGCTGTTATTATCATAAGGTCTTATTTTTGCTTAAATACATTATTACGTTCTCTACTTGAGGTATTAAGTTAAAAGGAAAAGAATTGATTGGACGATGTCAAAACTGTTCAGTATCTTAAAATTGTAATCTGTTCATTCTTTCTCTATACCTGCCTTCCGTAACAAAAAGATGTGTACTTTCAAACTTTCCTCATATGATCTCTTTCAAATTCTGTGAAACATCTTAGATGCATGCTGTACTATTGCAGTTATTCCTGCCTCTTTACGCAGATAGGTATACTAGAGTTGTAGCTCATTTTCCAAGTGCAACCTTATAATGGATTTGTTGAATGGAAGAAGGATCTCTTCAGACGTGTAGTAAAATCTTAAAAAGATAACACCAAAAAGAATTTGGGCTTTTTCAAAATCTCGAAACAAGTAAGGAGCGGTATTATATGGAAGCTTCAATATTTCTAAAATATGTAGATTTTATAAATGAAACTGCAGACATTGCAGGAAATCTACTTCTAGAATTTATTAATGATAAATCTTTGCATTAACAAGTAGCCGAGCCAAACGCGAACAGAATATCGCCTTAACTTTGACAAATAAAGAAAAACTAGTTTAATATATACACGTTGGAGACACCAGGGAAGATCGATCATAATATATTTCGATTTAATCTTAATATTCCTAAAACTATTCAAGAGAGTTTTGATCTTAGCATCAACTATAAATCTTGTAATCTTGATATTTTTTGGTGTAGCTTGAAACTTTTAAATTGGCATACAATTCGAATCGTGGAAAATAATCAGGTAACGTTTAAATATTTTAAGGGTTCATTTTCACTATAAATAACGAATTAGTGCACTATTAACCTAGTAGATCAAATCAAACGCCGTGAATAAATAGCGAAATTAAAAGTACATAAGGAAATGTAATCGACTGTATAAAATTTCTAAAGACAAATGAAAACAGACAAAAACACTAGGTAAATAAGATTAAGCAAATTGAAGTGTATTAAGCCAATCCTTGGTGCTTCTGGTATCCTTAGGGCGGATCTCAGCTGAGTGTCGAAGAGATATTAAATAAAACTTTATGAAAGTTTTTACTGTTATGGATGTAATTAACTTAAATAGAAAAAGACCCAATATGGTTTTACGAAGAGAACAGGCCTTCTATATTGTCATACCACGAAATTAAATTATTTTTAAATTAGTAAACGATAACTATATCACTAATAAGCACAAAATTGATTTTATTATAAAATAACAGAAATATAAAATAACTTGCTTAGAAATATCGTCGATAAATAATATTTAAAAACCACCTAAAAAGTATGGGATTGGTAAAACTAATTCTTTGTGTATATCCTCCTTTCCTATGGCTTTTCTTAACCTCTGATCTCCCTCTTTTATCATATTTTTTAACCTGCCTCTAGTGGATATTAGGGTCTTTGTTGGTTCGTAATTTTGTAGTATTATCAAAATATAATTCTGTATTTTTTTCTCAAATCTTTGATGGACAATCATGATTTTTTTCTTTCTTCCAATTAAGCAAAGATATTCCTGTTATAGATAGTTTAGTTGAATATTTCGTTTCTTGGTTTGATATATAACACAATACAGTTGTTTGTTTTGGGCCCTCTCTGCCATTTAAGTAATTACATCACGAGTACTGGAATTAGACGCTCCATAAACCTCTATTATACGAATTTTTTAATCTACTGGGTTGAAAGTTTTTCCTCCAAGGCCAAATCATAGCTTATTGGACAGATTAAATTTTTTTCAACTTGCTTGTATAGTGATAAGGGCATTTAACAAAAATATGATTTTTTCGGTGTTATTTCAAGATATGGTGCTCGAACATCATCCTGATGAGAAAAACATATATTTAAAAGGAGATGGAATCACTCAAAATTAGACAGCGACAATGCCTATGTATCTTGATAAAATATTATTTTACTAATGGATGGGTCGAAGAAGTCCAAATGATTGGTTGCAGGTTCAACAGACCTTATCCTAATGGACTTTGGGGAGGGGGGTGGTACTCAAGGACCACGTTTAGAGTGCAAAACACAAATTTTTGGTGATTTGGAACTTACATCATAATGATGTTCATTAAGTTAATGCACACATGTATATGGGCAGAATTATTTGCCATAATGTGAAAGGTAGATATTAAACCCGTTTAAATTGCGAGGGAATGAAATTTGAGAACCTGCCTTGATAAAAAGTTTCAATTATTTTGTACTTTTATCCGTAAAGGTCATTTTTAATGTTTATTTATTTTTTATTCCATTCAACAATTAAATATAATTGTATATGTATTCTCAAAATAAACGTTATTATTTTTTGGTTCACCCAAAACTTTATTCCTGGTTTGAAAAATCAGTTTATATTTCTGTTAATATCTATTTGCTTCATTGAAGAAACCTTTAAAATATTGATAAAATCACTTTGGTGCAAGTTTCTACTGACTAGTTAATTAAACTCAATTGTGCCTCATGTAAACTCTACACAGAACTGGGCATTTCTTTTAGTCACGTACAAAACGTCACAAGAACGAAATTTAAAAGCTTCAAACCGTCATGGATGACTTGAAGAAACAGAGTCGGTCAGCTTTAAATTCTGAAAATACATAAATTTCTTTTAACTAAATCTTGTTTTCAATGTTAATGTCTAATTACTATCGTGGCTACTTATATTAAGAGAGATATTTGTTAGTATACTTTAATAGAGTAACTGGCAGATTTACTAATTAATATACCAAATTTGTGCCATTAACTTAAATTGGTAAGATTTAAATTCTATTGTATCGTATATAGCTCCCTTAATCCACCTCACACAACTAATACACCAAATTCTAGATAAATTGTTAGAATCTATTGTTCCGAAGGGGAGATGTGCTCTTCTTATCTTGTAATATTCCCTCCACCTGTTCAGTTCTTTGTCGTAATCCATGTTGCTTTAGATTCAGGAAAAGAATGGAGCGATTTGTATTGATACCTTGTATAAAGAAGATTAAATAAGAAACGTAGATTTAAATTAGTTAGAAGTAGAAAAAAATTACCTCATTTCTCTCTTGATTTGTCAAAGTTGAGGAGGTTTATTCTTGTGTAATTGTAGATGATCTATAAGTAAGGATTGAGGAAATTTTGAAAATTTTAAGGAAGATATATCAAAGATCTATATAATATGATGCATAAAATGGAATTGTCTATTCCAGTGCTCAAATTTAATATAAAGTTACTAGGAAATTATGGATAATCTTGGATCACGATGGATGGAAATCTAAAATATTCTAACACGAGAATTAGATTGTAAGAATAAAATGATCAAAAATTATAGCTGACAGTAATCAAGAATGACCAATGGACCCAAGATAAAAAACAAGAAGAAAGGATAAAGGATTCAAGAATAAAAAAAATGTCTCAGCAGAAATCTCTAACCCAAAATGCCCCGTAAAGTAACTTTGATTGTTGAATTTCTCAACTAAAAGATAAATACGTCGAGAAACAGAAACTTCTATATTCTGAAGACTTTCCTCTAATTTTCGATTATTATTGGCTCTTTTGGATTTAAAACCCTAAATTTACATCGTCTTCTTCAGATGTGCCAATGGAGCAACCTTTAGTATAGCATAGGCAAACAATAGAGATTAGGAGTATATTTTCTGGTGACTGCGCAAATACATATAATGTGGTCCCGAAAGTGATTATCACAGGTTAAATAGATGACCACTAGGTAAGGTCATTCCAAGAACGTAAATGTGAATATATCTGCATCGCGCAGATAAAATTTAGATAAAAGTTAGCCTACAGATTAGGAATTCGCCAGGCAGACTAAAAATTTCGATATTCTTCCTCCCTCAAATGCAAGAATGGTATAATAAATCAGGTAACATACACATCCATTCTTTAGTAAAAACATAGCTAATACTACATCATTGATATTTAAATGCCATAGAGGATAAATCATATCTATGTTCCGACAGCTACAGTATTCTCAGCGACAAGTTGACGAAGAAATTTCTTTGGGTTAACAGTGAAAGTCCTATTTTCTTTAAACTTCAGCTCGGAATTCAGTAACTGATAGATACCTGATATCCCCTCTTGGCCATTATTTTGAATTTGTTGCATGGAATAGATAATAAAACTAAAACATTCAATTGAGATTCTCAGTGGGCAGAGAATAATTCTAGGAAAAGACAGCCAAGTATAATTGCCTATTTATCATGCACTTCATTAGCTAATTGTAACACTATTTTTAATTCTTTCAGTATATATCATGTAATTGTCATTTAGTTTAAATTCAATTTTTGTACGAAGATCTATGTTTATATATATCATACACTACTGCTTAGCCGAGTCGAAACAGCGCTTCCAATTGCACTGTAGTTAAGCCACATTGAGGGGCGTAATTCGTCAGATGGAATCCTAATTCGGGATTTTTCAGGTTTGATGGCATACAATGTAGATACCCTTAGCTCTAGCCTTATAGGTTATCACTGGGAAATAAACACGCATCTTAAATATAGGCAGATAAGTTGTTATTAATTACCGTATGATCTATTAACAACAAAATCTTTCATCAATTTAATAAATTAATACATCTTAATTCAGAGTAAAATATAGCGGTGCATAATGAAAAAAGAAAAAACTCAACTCTTAAGTAGAAGATCGCATTTGTGTTCATGGTCTATTAGGAATTTCTAGTAAAAATATTAAAGAAGGGAGTTATACAACCTAAATTCCTTCTTAAAGGAAAGAAGTATATGGTTTATTGAACTGCTTCTGTTTATATACTCTGCTAATGTAATTACTTGTTAATTACTTCTTTACTCCTTCACACAATTTCTCTACTATCACACGAACTTCTTTTGACGAAACCTCCCTTGTTTATTCCAAGTTTTTTAACAGTATATTTTCCTCCATCATTATTGAGGGAAAATATGAATGTTAATACGGCTAAATAGGTGAAATTGGTGAAGACGCTGGGTTGTAAATCCGCTCTCATCTTGACTAAACTCGTAAACGATTTTCGATCACTTCTGTGGATTATTACACTGATTTATCATGACTGAAAGCAGATTCTTCTATGTATTTTCTTCCACTCATGAATCCTCGCTACTATGCTATTTTTTATCATACCTCACTGACTCATGCTTTTGTCAACTTTTTTTCCATTTTTCGGGAAAAGAACTGACAAATTCAGCCTATTTCTAGGTTCCATTAATTTTGTGTGGGGATGCGAGGACTTACTCTTCCTTAACACAAAAACACTGTTAAATTCGGTAATGATGTTATCGAGCTTTTAGATCAGAAGAATGCCAGTTCTGAGAAATGTCGAGAGTCACGCAGCCGAGATTGCCTTTGAGGTCCAATATTGTATCGAAAGATAAATTATCAGCTGCAGTTGCTTGAATTAATTAAGGTTTTATGTAAATATTATTATCGGAGGTAAACACCCAACAAAATCGCTTCATGGAAACACAGCACCCGTGACATATATTACACGATGTCAAGACATTATTCACCTACACTTTCAAAGGAATCTTTCTAGGAAAGGAAGTCTAGATAAGCGGCAGATATAATGTCCTATTTAATCTCAATCTTAGCAATAAAATATAGTAAAAATATAAAAGTGAAGCAGTAGACGTAGAGAAAACAGATGGAGTGTGCAAAGAAGAGGAGAAAAGAATCGCTATTCGAAATCCAACGTATTCAAGCAAGAATGTGTAGCTGTATTGCGTACAGGAAGCGGCTTTTAGATATTATTGAGCCTTCCATCCAACAACTCCACAATGGTGGTTTAATTAAATATATAGAAAAATGTGCTTTACTTGCAGCCCTCTTTTACCCATCTTTTCTTTCTTTTAATTTAATAAATAGCCCCTAGTATACCCGGCTAGCATATTGGTTAGCACGCTTGCCCAGCAATCGCTGGGTCGGCAGTTCGAGTCTCCGTCCGGATTCTTTTTAAGCTTACACTATTTACTAAGGAAGTTACCACCGTGACTGGGCACCACGGTGGGGGAGTTGGGGCTTCCCCTGGCTGACGTCCGCCTGGGAAGCAACATAGCTTAACAGGAGGACTGAAACCAGTAAACTTTAAACTTTAACTAACTGTAAATCTTTAGTAATAAATAAGCAATAAAACAATTATTTAAGAGGAGGTGTAAAGCGGAGGGATAGAAATAACATATATGTATGTTATTTTTATCGGATCAGATTTAAAGTCACCCTACATAGGAGATAGAATAGATAGTAATTATTATCAGAGATTTTATAAAAAAATGATATATGGTGATGGATTTATCCTCATTTCGCATTAAAAGTGTAAATGAATGAAAGGAACGAGTTCACATGCTACTAAAGCAAATCCACAATAACATCGTATGTTAGTTTCTCTCGTATCTGGGAGTGGTGTAAGTTCGAAAAGGAATCAACCACACAACCCTTCATAACGTAAGGCAATTTTCATAAGGAAGTCATGAGTAATTTGAATATGGCGAGAGCTTGGCAAGCAAATCACGAATTTGCGTTACTACAGAATCAAGCACACTTTGGATGGATCATAGCCCTATTTTCGAAACGCTTTCCCATATGACGATAAACAAGTCTGACTCAAATTGACTCCTGTATCTTCAATTGTTTCTGAGTTATATCAATTTGAGGTTGAGAAATCAACTAAAAACCTCAATTCATTTGCCAAACCCAAGCTCTTCTCGTATGAGAGAACAGTAAACTCAAGATGCATCTAAGGCTGAAATGCGAGAAATACACTGATTACATCTCGGAAAACATTACATTAAATTTTAAATGTTCATGAAACATAGAGAACTTAATTAATTAATTTAATTTAATTTTTGATATATGACTGACAAATCCAGGAACTTTACGTGGTAGGAGTACGTTAAATCGACAATTAGTTTTTGTTTTTGGTATCTGGGTTAATTATTTCCTTATTAAATATAGCGGTAGTTTTGATATCAAATAGTTTTAATATCAACTCACACAACACACCAGCGATCTGCATATTGAGACACGTTTCAGTTGATCAAAATATCATTCCATAAATACATCATGCAGAATAATGATAATAAACTATTCAAATTTGGAGCAGGGCTCACACACAGAATTTGCCCGATCTAGTAATGATGTGCTCATGTTTGTTTAAACAAGAACGTAAAAGCGCTTTGGCTAACGGATCCCTCCCTATTCATTAAAAGTTCAATAAGTGAAGTTGCCTTGGGTTATAATCCAGACCCATGATTATATTAAACGGATTTAATCACCCCTGCCACAAAAACATGTCCAATAATGACACGTTCGGCCATCTGGCAACTTTGTACCACTCGATTGCATAAATCAGTAGGGATCATCATTCAAACTAAATGTAACACATTGCTGACTTAAAGGTCGATCAAACTTGGTATTTTTCCTGTGCGTAAGATTCCTTTAGATACAGATCTAATATCTAAAATATTCGAATCGTAAGAATGCTGATAATATGTATTATCGGGTTTTGTGATCATTGCAGTGGCAAAATCGGTCTGTCAAACCTTAATTTTTCCATGTCTGCGAAAAATATTTAGTCTGGCTTCAATAGTTTTTAGTTATGGACAAGCTAAACATTTTTCATGAGGATACGATTGCCTTAAGTATAACAAGATATTTAGATGAAATAATCCTGTGCTATATGCGATATACATCTTTGAGAGGATAAACTCACTAGATAATAATACAAGATTACACAAGAAGGCTCAATTCTATTGCATTTCATTCACCGTAACCTCTTGTAGCAGATTCCTGTGTAAGTGTATTAAAATCAATTAAATTTTTTTTTAGTTGGCGACAAGACTTGTACAAGTGTTTCATTTCGCCTAACATCTGAACAAGAACACTTCTTTCGAAACTTTGTTAGAACAAGTTTCGCTACATGACTCCTCTTTTAGCTCTTTTCGAGATTAAACTTCCAGACGTTTCTTCGAATTAAACTATTTTCAAGGAGGAGCTCTTGAGCGAAAGTATTTCGTATGGCAAGCAAAAAGGATCTACAGGGTGCACCTAAAATCGGAAAAAATAGAAAATATTACAATATCTCCTCATTCACACGACCATATCCCTTTTAACTCTTATCCCCTGGGTATGCTAGAAGTGAAGTTGTCCTCAATGGTTTCTTCTTTAGCAGACCTTACCCCACCTTTACTCACATTTCTGGGGTATGTTATAGGAGAAGTGGCACTCAATGAAAATTAAAGATACGAGACACCTGAGGAAACAGCGCATGAGAAATGAATGAGCTCAAATTTACGGAAATTTGGAGTTTGAGCATCGAGTTCATCGGGTGAATCTCGCACTGGGCATCGAAATTTCCACCACCAATGGTTACTAAACACATTGATGTTGTAATATATTAGTACTTTAATTAAATAATATGCATTTCGATATTTTTGAGGTGGTAAAATGCATTTTGCCTGTGTCCAGACTTTGCGGTCACCCTGTAGTTTGATGTACAGACTTAAGCAATCACTACTCTGTCAAATTCACCTATTTATTTCCCGTTTTAGGCTAGCCTTACCCGAGTTAATAGTCTAACTAGGCCATCCTAGTTCTCATTTGTCAGTCATTTGTTCACTCAAAATATTTTCCATATCAATTATTATCTTTTCAAAATATTTGGTTTAGTTATGTCACTTCACCCCCAAAAATAGGGAAGGAAGAACAAAAGAGGAATTAGAAAAGCGATTAAATTTAATTATTTTTTAAAGCGGCTCTAACTTAATGTATGACCTAATAGGCAAAGATTAACCAGGATATTTTAGATTGTGATTAAAATCTTCTATATGATAATCTCAGATCTCAAAGTCAAAGATGTGAATAAAAATTTCATCTGTGTAAAAAGGTTTTAGTTGTTTTATTTTCGAATTAAAAGCGCAAAAGCAACGAGGCCGTATCACGCAAAGCCTCGAGGGGCGGTCAATAAGTTTAGCAATTCGGATATAAGGAAACGAGATATGAGGAAAAGTTTTCATTATTTTTCAATATAACTACCCTCGACTTCAATGCCACTAGTCCCTGAGGCTTCGAATTCCCAACAACCAGAAATCTTCCGACTGCTGTTCAATCCACTCCTGTACGGCGAGCTGGACATCTTCATCGTCCCCAAACCGGCGTCCACGCAGTGCAGCCTTGAGCTGGCGGAATCAAAAGTAGTCGCTATCGGCCAGATCTGGACTGTAGGGGGGAGGAGGAAGCTCCTAGAATCCGCACTCGCGCAGGACAGCTTGTGCAACTCTGGCCTTGTGGACTTCGACGACGTTGAAATCGATCATGGGGCGTGAGATTTCTAGGGACCTAACGGGCAGAGACCTTGGTAATGGCCAAATTTTCGTGGATGATGTTGATAACACTTCCATGTGGTATTCCAAGTTCTCGCTCGATTTCTTCGACCTTCACCCGTCGATTTTCGAGGATGATCCTCTCCACACGGGCCACATTGTCCTCGTTGGTGACGTCTGACGGGCGTCCTAGACGGGGGTCATCTTCAAGGGACTCACGACCATGGCGGAACTCCCTATTCCAGCGAGCAATGGTTGCATAGGAAGGGGCGGTGTCGGTGTACACTGCAACCATGCCTTCATGGATCTCTTTTGCATTCTTGCCTTCCTTGGTCAAAAATCTGATCACTACGCGGTGTTCAACCTTCTCCATTGTTGAAAAATTTGTGACTGACGATCTGCGATCAGTTACTGCTTCTTAAATAGACGAGGCATGAGCGTGCGGCTGCAAGTCCTGACTTGTCATAACTTGTACTAACACCCCCACAAACAGCCATCCCTCTTCCTCTGTTTTGCACTACCGATTCGCAAAACTTATTGACCGCCCCTCGTATGTACATACACTGATGCAGGTATACAAAGATAAAATATGTATAAGATATATATATATATATATATATATATATATATATATATATATATTAGGCGATGGGGCGATTTGCCAGCTAGGCGCAACTTAATTTTCAATATAAAGCCAATGACGAAATATAATTCAATGATTTTTCTGAACCCATTTATTCAAAACAACGTTTCGAGCTTGTGCGCTCATCTTCTGGTTCCTAGTAATATATGACAATTCATTAGCAATTTAACAATAATGAGAAATATAGCTTTAGATTACTTACATGAATTGATTGTAATAACTGTGGAAATTAGGGTGAATGCTTAATTCACTCTATGCAATTTAAATAAATAATACTGCAAAGTTATGATATACAAAAAGTTTTTGTTAACTATAGTGAAGATCACACCTTAACACTAAGCGGTGAAATATTTCAACTGACGAATATTTGAACAATATTATTGAGTATGGTTAGGTAGGTTGTGGTTTTTACAGAACGTGAAGAGGAACTGACGAATTATCTGAATTAAGACTATGTTTTAAAGATTTAATATATATTGATTCTGCGATCCTGAGTGTGGTCGGACATTCATTGCTGGCTATGATTTTAAGTTATTTATTGTTATTGACGTTTTACAACTTATTATGTGGTCTCTTACAGATGAATATTCTTTTGTCGAAAGAACAGACCCTGTTCAATGGCTAATTCCGAAATGTGAAGAATAACAATTCCCCAATGATCGCACAATGCTGCCGATATATGAAGCCGAGGAACAACCTGGACAAATAAATTTGTAGACAACACCACTGCGCAAACAATCAGGTGTTCGATCCTTGACAGGGAAAAATATTTATATTGATTTATCATTTACAAATACGAATCTACTTTCAATTTGATAGAAATAATGTTTAACAAGTAATGAGAATTTTCGTCTGCACAATTTATTTATAGTTCTCATTTCTAGAAACTTAAAATAAGGGATCTGCTTAGGGACTGTAGGTATATTTATTTTGGGTGAATAAATATTGTTTAGAAATATTCGAATCATTTTATCAATATATAACGATGGATAGCTATTATTAGTAAAGTACGTTTTAATTTTTATGAATTCATGACGCATAGAGTCGTAAGTGGAGGAGAGATGGTAACCACGGTATAATAATGATTTATGGCTGACCCCAAGACTTTCCGATATCATTTACCAGTAAGATACCCTGCTGGTCATGAGAAAGATCCACAAGAGTATCAAACAGATTACAGTAACGAATTCTAAGACAAATTTTAAGGTTGTCAGCAAAGATTAGTATTTACAACGCACAACTCTAGCAATACAATTAATATAAACCCAAAGCAGGATTAGACTCAACACCAAACCTTGCGGTACACCACTTCTTACCCTTTTAAGTCTACTAGACTCCCCTTCACTAGCAACAAACATACTTCTATCAGTCAAAAAAGAATGAATCTAATCCAGCAAATGGCCCTCTATGCCTAACCTACCTAGTTTTTGAAGCACGATTTCAAAATTGACCACATCAAAAGCTTTAGAACAATCAAAATGTATATGCTTCATATCACCCAGGTTTGGAGAAATCATGAAAATATACAACTAGTATATGGTCCACTGGACAGTGGATACTGCCTTTTTCTTTGACAAAGTTAAATGAATTAATTGCTGATGGTACTTAGCCTAAAAGTTAACTGTTTGGGCGTTCTTAAAAGTATTTCATACTCTGTTAAACATAAGTTAACTATTATATCAAGAAGGGAAATATTTCTATAGTAAATGGCTTATAAACTTTCTCTACAAAATATTTTCCTCCTGTTAGGAGAGACATAAATCTACGATTAGAGAAGGAAATGGCCTTCTCTTGTCTTATCATTAATTTTAATTGCACATTTCCTTGGGCAGGAAATCACTGCGTTTCCTATATTTGAAAGGATTAATATTATTTTATGCCCCTAATAAGGACATAAGGAGAGAACCATTTGGCGATTATTTCTACTGAACATTTCCATTCCAATGTGAGGGGTCATGAACTCCAGGAGACTTTTTTAAGGATTAAAAAATTATTATTACTTTTAGCTAGCTGCATTGGCTAGAACGTTATTATTTATTTAGAAAAGAAATAGAGGGCGAAGACCCGTGGGGAAATTTCTTTTAAAGTAAACGTAAGCTTATAAAAAGGGCTTCTTGACATTTCTCATTTTAGGGAAATGGATGGTTGCTTAGTCGTATATGTAACGCTCCTGAAGAGTATCGACGAACTCTCCAGGAGACTAGAACCTTATATATATATATATATATATATATATATATATATATATATATATATATATATATATATATGTATATATATATATATATATATATGCATATATATATATATATATATATATATATATATATATATATATATATATATATATATATATATATATATATATATATATATATATATATATATATATATATATATATATGAAGGTTCTATTGAAGTCCACAGCTGTTGGAGCATTATTAATTTGAACTTGTATTTTCTTAATATTTCTTACAAGTTTGTAATGAGGATATCACGGAAGAGAAGGGATCCTTCATTTTCCGTTTCGTGGGTGAAATTCAGACAAGAGTTGTTCTTGAATGTTTCCAGTAGGCCGTTCACTTGTTCAAGGTTATTTGTATTCAAAATTATGTCATCGATACTCTAATATATATATATATATATATATATATATATATATATATATATATATATATATATATATATATATATATAATGAGAAAATTCCACAGGTAAATGAAAGGCGGATTCCAAGGACTTTCGAACTTGTTCAGTTCATTAAAATTTTACAAAGGTGGTAAAATTTGAATGGTTGAAAATGAATTGAACAAGTTCGAAAGTACTTGGAATCCGCCTTTCATTTTCATGTGAGACTTTTTGCATTTATTGCTCTACTCATGCGCTACTTTGTGAGTTTCTCATATATATATATATATATATTATATATATATATATATATATATATATATATATATATATATATATATATATATATATATATATATACACGAAACGGTAAATTATTTGACAATTAAATTTTATATAAATGTAATACAGGCAAATATTTTTAGCAGAGATACCTCTGTTAAACTTTGCTACTGATCTTCTCATCGAGAATCTCTCTGTTTAAATGGGTAAAAACTGTGAGGATCCTGGTACTAAGCTCTATTTTGGTGGTGCACTGGGACTTGTTGGTAGCTCTCTCAACCAAGCCACATACTAAATAGTACAGGGGTTTAAATTCATCTAAGTTATGAGGTTACATATTTTGAGTGATGTCATAGAAAATGTTTGACACCGAGACTGGGCCCTCCTGCTTGTGTAGCATGGTGCAAAGTTCTGCTAACATATGTTCGGCCTTCCAACGGCCACCTCCTTGATCCACAGCAATACAGTTCCTCCACTCACTTGAGGATGACCTGCGAGAAGATAAATGGGGCCAAAACGTGGCCTTCACTACTTACTACCCTAAACAACATGATGTAGAACAGGAACTTGGTATTCATGACTCTCTTAACACCTTTAGGGTACATATCAATCTACCGATTCTTTTGTCAGATCAAGACAACGTCCTGTAAGATCTTTTAGGTCTGAGAAGAACCAAAGCAAGTTGATTTGAGGAAATGCTTCAGTCTGTTTACAAGCTTCATAGCACAGTCTCTCTGCTTGTCTTTCATCTTCTGCGACAGTAGCTGGCTCTTTCCTATGTTATCTGATTAGTAACGAATGTACTCATGCACTAAATGCCAAAATGAGTCTCATAATCCATTGTCGCTGGCCCTGAACGTCAATGAATTAATTAGATCGTGGTCAAGGATATCCTGGATCATCGAGACGATCGGGGGTAATTTTCGTATCAAACGCTTCTAGTGAGGTTCACTAGACACTTTGACCTCTTAATTACATTCTTCCTCATCCATCTTTTTCTTGATCCTCAGCACCGTCGTTAGATTGACACTCAAGCAATCTGGTTGAGTCTACTATGATAGGAAGAGGTGAGAACCAACGCCAGACAACACGTATGCGCGGAATTCAGAGTTACTAACGGCGACAAATTAGCTAACGCAACCTATATTATATATATGAAAGGAATCTCACAATACACACATAACAATATAGATGCTCAATAAACCATAGGAAATAAAGTCAGTGATACGAAAGTGATTTTTCCTTTTTATAAGACCTAACAAGAATGAAGTATATATTCAGAAAAACGGAAGAGAAAAATAAAGCAAACTGAATAAAATAGTATAAACACTTTTACCAGTTAATGAAAGAGAGAAAAAAATGTGTGGGGGTTCATTCCAACGCATCAAGCATTTTTCGCTTCTCAGGCCAATGCGCTACCATTATGGCTACCATGCCTCATGCGAATGGTAGCAGGTTTCTTGTTAATGATGAACCTGAGAGGGTAGCCTAGTTTGAGATTTTTATAATTCTCTAGTCTTATCCTACAGTGAGTTTCAATTTCAGAGGAAAGGTTGTATGTACTATTGTAATGACGGATTTCCTTTTTCAGCTTTGTTCTTTACTCGTTCTTAAGAATTGGGTTATAGTTTAAAATTTGCTCCTCTTAAAAGAGGTATTGTTCTTTGCTCTTATGCGAAGGATTATATTCATTAAAGAGAGTTAATGTTCTTTGCTCTTACGCGAAGGATTATATTCATTTTAGATAGGTACTGTTCTTTGCTCTTACGTAAAGAATTATATTCACTTTGGATAGGTACTGTTCTTTGCTCTTACCTGAAGGATTATATTCACTTTGGATAGGTACTGTTCTTTGCTCTTACGTGTAGGATTATATTCACTTTGGATAGGTACTGTTCTTTGCACTTACGTGCAGGATTATATTCACTTTGGATAGGTACTGTTCTTTGCTCTTACGTGAAGGATTATATTCATTTTGGATACGTAATATTCTTTGCTCTTACGTGAAAGATTATATTTATTTTAGATAGGTAATGTTCTTTGCTTTTATGTGAAGGATTATATTTATTTTAGATAGGTAATGTTCTTTGCTTTTATGTGAAGGATTATATTCATTTTAGATAGGTAATGTTCTTTGCTCTTACGTGAAGGATTATATTTACTTTGGATAGGTACTGTTCTTTGCTCTTACGTAAAGGATTATATTCATTTTGGATAGGTAATGTTCTTTGTTTTACGTTAAGCATTATATTCACTTTGAATAGGTAGTGTTCTTTGCTCTTATGTGAAAGATTATATTCATTTTAGATAGGTAATGTTCTTTGCTTTTATGTGAAGGATTATATTCATTTTGGATAGGTACTGTTCTTTGCTCTTACGTAAAGGATTATATTCATTTTAGATAGGTAATCTTCTTTGCTTTTACGAGTAGGATTATATTCATTTTGGATAGGTACTGTTCTTTGCTCTTACGTGAAGGATTATATTCATTTTGGATAGGTACTGTTGTCGAGGTTTGTAAGTGGGTAATCCCAGTCCCACTTCCTGGACATATATTTTATTACCGCACCGAGGTGAAACGGAGGTAAAGCCTATCCAATACACCTACCTCAGCCACTTCCTGTGAATAAGAATAACCCCGATGCTTACCTTTTGATCAAAACTAAGATGATGATCCCCTGAGTGTGTCCCCACTCAGTAAAAGCTAATCATGGATGGATCGGTGTAATATTCAGATTTAAGCCGAGTGGATTACTTAATAATTGCCAAAGGATCGTCCAAAATAGTTAAACACACATATATAAAAATAATCTTTAATGTACAGGAATTTGAAATAAGCAACAGCGTATACAAATATAAATAGAATTAATCTTTCACTGAATAAATAAGTCTACAAAAATGTCGTGGGGATTACTTGAAAATTACTCACTAGGATGCTTGCGTCTTAATGGCACCCGACAGAACGAATGGAATATTATTATTGAATTAAACACTGAATTAAGCACTTCTAATAGTCAAGGATATTGGCTCGGGATGGGAAGTCTAGTTCACCAACAAACTGGTTGTGATAAAATTGCCTAAGGCGGCCGCGCCTCGATTCTATCAGATATTGAAACTCATGCTTCCCACGTGCATCCTGCGAGAGAGAGTAGAACGGCGTTCTTATCGCCCACCATCCCCGAGTAATATCTTCCCTCGCTTCAAGTTTAATTAAGGAGATTCAATCCCCCATTTGCCTCCAGGCGTCGATCTGGCCAGATTGAATTAGGCTTATGGGAAGATAAGATTTTTCCAAGCGCTACCGGGACATTCCATGGAAGTCCCCCATTGTCCCCTACCCCGATGGGCTGGCTCTGACTATTTATGCGATAGAATTTTGCGTTTGAATCAGATCCCGATTATCTTCGCGAGGCATCACGCCGATCCGGTCTCCCTTGTGCACCTAGGAACTCTACCCCGACAACCCCCTTATTGTCCAGAAGAGGACAATATCCTTGAGTGCCAAAGTTCGTGCTCCCCGAGACGCCAAGTCAACAGGGCCCCCCTGTTGTTCAGAAAGAGAACAACTTTAGAACAGTCATTGTTCTTCGAGCCCATTTGACAAGAAACGGTTCTCGCTCCCCTGATATCACGTCAGTGGTAATTTAATTCCACTCTTTTAACGTTCTTCAAGAGAACGCTTGGTTACACCAATAACCTCAATTGTTCATCCAGAACATCTCCAGTATCCTGTCTCAAGGATCGCTCGTACTTCCGAACCCCACTTCGCTCTCACTCTTCGAAGTCAGTCCTCCCCCCTTCGTTAAGGACAACCCCCTTAAAAACCCCTCCTCCTAGGAAAGAAATCGCCAGTCGGACCGAAGCCATTCCTTCAAATCGCCTTCCTCTGCACGACGACCTTATAAATACGTAAGCTACGAATTGCATTTAACTATTTAACTTTGTGCCAACGTAACTCCGTGCTTTAACACGGATTTAGCCGCCCCTTTCCTTTTTTGTTTGTTTTGTCATTTAAATCCCTCCAAATCTTAATCCTCCGTTCAGTCAAATTTATCTCATGACCTTTTTCATTTCATGTGTATCTCCCCTTTTAATCCCCGGTCATGTAAATATTTTCCATGTGTTATTTTGTTATATTAATTAATAAAATTCTATTTTATTAATGTTTGCAATATTATTTATCATTGGGCTCCGTTCCACTTCTTAAGTATATTGAAGAGAAATAAGCCCATTCCAGGCCTATTCATTAACGTAGAGTAATTCTCAGCCATCTGTTTAACCCTGAACTCGAAAATAGAATAATCCCCACAGAGAATAGATATACAGTATATCGTCGGGAGCCTTTTCTACGACACTGGTGAAGTTAAGGGAGGTGATAGTTCACTTTAACGATACTTTGAGTTCATAAGTGTGTTTGAGAATGACGGTGAAGATCTTCTTCTGGTGACGATGATCGCACTTATTCCGGCCGTCTGAGGTTACCGAATGAGAAAGAAATCCTAGACCGGTGATATAATGATCCTATGCCAGGTCACGAAGGTGAGCCAAACGGTGACTCAAATTGGACTTCTTCCTCGAAGTACCTGTCCTATTATTCGGCTCCTGGAGTGGGTAGCCAAAACCGATTACCTAGCTACGTCTAGGGTAATCCACAGAGGGAAGTCCTCTGTAACCTCAGACTTTGAAGGAAGGAGGGCTGCGAGAAGTTTGGTACCTACAAGTACCGTGACGGCAACAACCAATTCCCCGAGGAGTTTCTTCCTTGCAGCGGGCGAACGGTTTCCTTTGTGGATCGGGCTCCACACACTCGGCATAGGTCCAAGATCTTCTGCCAGAATCCAGGGAGAAGTTTTCCTTTTATTTCCCTCGCGATCAGAAATCGAGAGAGAGGACCGAATTCTCCTAAAATCCCTATCGCCATGCGAAAGCCCTTATTACATCTGTGGGCAGACAGTATGTTTTTCACCCCTTCGAGTCACCTCGGAGTTTACGATGACGCGAAAAAAGGCGACAGAGGATTCGAGGCGACTGGGACATTTAGAAATACGGAAGAGGTACGCAGCTTGTGTTGAAGTATTTCTGCGTACACTTATGCACGCGGTATTTAGACTTCTACAACTGTTCTTTGCTCTTACGTGAAGGATTATATTTATTTTTGATAGGTAATGTTCTTTGCTCTTACGTGAAGGATTATATTCATTTTGGATAGGTATTGTTCTTAGATTATGATGGAAAATAGACATAGAAGACTTGCCTGCTAGAAAATGACAATATACTTGGTGTCTCTTAATTATCTAACTGCATTTTGAGGGAGTGTTTCATGAAAGTTATTAGGAAAGTACTCTGCGCTTAATGGCTTCAACAGCGAGTTCTATCGGCAAGTTGCTATTCACTGTCACCCTTTATTCTTGCTCGATATGAAAAATAATGTTAAGAGGTATATGTCAGCACTTCAAGTTCTATACATCAAAGAAATTACAATGCCCATTGTGTGGGTATTAGCTCCCCAGGAGAGGTGCCGATTGAAAACATGACCAAAGAAATGGTCTGAATCCTTCAAGTGCAGGTGAACCACTTTTAAAAACAATCTGGATCAGGGAGGAGCCGTGGATGGTGGCAGAAGTACTCTAACTAAATCTTGGCAAAAGAAAACCGAAAACTGTGCGCTTCAGTATAACGATAGAGGAAGTTCAATGCCGGTTAGAGTCAACAAACCAGAGTTGAGAACTAGTGGTCACCGAAAACGATAGAAACATCATTGACATAAAGCCGAGCGAGAACATCCCCAAGCAGCACAGAAGTATTGCCGTTGATGTTTGCTCAAAGCAAATAGCGTGACACTGAAGACAGTTCCTGCCCTATTAAACTGAAGAAAGAACACTCCACCCATACCTTTAATTGACCATCTCTGAAGAATTCTGATATTAAAACTGGGAGTTGTACCATCGCCCCAATCGTGTGAATGGTTTTCATCATACTTTATCACTATGCGGTATCATAGGCCTTCTTCAGTTCGAAAAACTCCATGATGTATTATTATCTAAAAAGGAAAGCTTTGCAGAAGGCATTTTCTAACCGAAGCAAAGCTTTCTTCCTCGTGTGAAACTTGCGAAAGCATCTCTGTATAGATAATAGGTCCACTCAGGTTTCCAGATAAAAGGCTAATCTAACATATATTAATTTCTCCATTTAACTTGCATATGTAGGAGATAAGAGATTTGGACAGAAACTGGGTGGATGTGATAGTGATTTCTCTTTGTTTTGAGAAAGGCAAGTATATCCATTCTCCAGGAGTCTGGGAGGATACCCCTTTTCCAGATCCTGTTTAACAAAATTACCTCGCCAACAAAGGTGAATAAGTATGGAATAACATATATCTGCAGCAGAGGCGGTATCTGCGCAGGGAGCAAGAGTGGAACGCAACTCACTAAGCGTAAACCTGTATGAAAATTGTTTTCCGATTCTCTACGTAAAGTCTATTCTGCTACCTTCAGCGACATTACGACGTGCATTGAATGCTGGAGAGCTCATCCCAGCTTAAAAATGTAGAGGAAGCTGTCCCAAAGGACTCCGCCACAGATGCGACGTGGGAGATTCCGGTTTCGTCCTCCTGAAGAACGGGAGGAGAGCCTGCGAGAACCTGCCGCAAATATTTTGGATCGCTTCTGCAAATTTCCAAGAGGAGTCTTTCATTTAAGGGACGAAACTCTAGGCTGACAAGAATAGCGGAGTGCGAGTTTTAAACTTAACGGAGCCTAGCCTTACATCGACGAAATTCAGCGGCACTGAGATCATTCTGGCGTTGCTATAGAGCATGTAAGCATATTCCTTCTCTCTGAGGGCTCTCTAACAAGAAGTTATGCGGTTTGAACAACTGGCATACCTTCTCAAATTAATAGTTAGGGCACGGCTATATGATAGCGGAGAAGAACTCAACGTTCTCATTTACCAGCCTAATCTCCTTGAGTGAGAGAGAGAAATCAGTCATTATCTGAAATTCGTGCCCATTACAAGCACTATATATGTTGTTTAAGTCGGAAACGGTAAAGAAAATGATATTTGAATCAGAAAGTAGTCACTACCATGAAGGTCATGAACTAACTTGCAATCAAAATTGCGCTACTCATCCAAAAACTAGATGGAGAGATCAAGACATGAAAATAAAGCGGAAGTGATGCGTAAACCAATCTAAATTCAAGGCACCTATCTCTAATTCATGTATCATTTCGGCACGATCCTATTCCGTAGAATTAATCGTGGAGTCGCCCAAAGGTGGTGCCACGATTGGGCAAATATCCCCCGAGTGGAGAGTTTGCTGACAGTTAATTGTACGGTGAAATCAAAGCATACCTCCTCTCTATGTGTAGCTGCACTGCCAGTACTTGAACGGAGGTTTTTATAGCGAAAAGAAGACAACTTCTTGGATGTAAACCATGAATCGTCCTGATAAGCCCTCCATCCCTTAGGGGTAGGGTCGCAAAACCATTAAAATCTGGGAAGGTGGAAAGTGCGCACGTTTCTACCATAGACTCCTTTAGACAGATTTTAACGCAGGTTCATCCACCCCCTTGGAATCCACCGCAATTCCATGAAATTGCAAAGAAACTTTACCCTATGGGAAAGCCTCCTAAATGGTGCGGAATTTAACATGCTCGTAATCTTAGAGGAGCCAAAACACGTCGTTATTTTTTGACAGTTGAAGCATATGATGTCAATGGCTGCATAGGGCGATAGAGAACCATGCCCATAGTCTTTCAAAAATGGAGTCAGTCCGCAGGCTGAACGGCCAAGGACTCCCTCTCCAGGATCATCATGCCACATTGGTTACAAGAAGCAGGGTGTAGCTCTTCGTAAATCACAGACTTTACCCTGTACAATCTTAGTGCAACTTAGAAAAATTTCGGCTGGATACGACGTTGCAAACCTCCTCGAGCTATTCATGTGGCCGAAGCGGTAAGAATAGTAGTATCTCCTGGGCATTCACACTAAAGCCTTGACGCAGTAGAGATAATAACCGGCACGTACCGACTCCGGCAGTCTGTCACGATCTAAGGTGGTGAAGACTCTAAGAGGTGTACTTCGAGCCCTTCCCTCCTACCTGTTTTTTAATCACTGCAGCGTCGATTCAACAGGCAAGCTAGTAAATCTGCGAAGAGCGCGAATGATGGGCGCGTCGAAAGGGTCCGTTGTATTTGCCAGAAGGCTTCTCTCCAACAAACCAGAGACATTTGGCTCTTTACTAATCATTCGCTTTACTCTGATGGAACATGTGATCTTTGAATAACATGATGAGATTTGTGAAGTGAATAACTAAGGAGCATTAAGGAGCCCAAACCTCATCATGGCTCCCCTCAACACACTATCAAAGTTAGTCTTCATGGTCTTGGTCTGGGTCTGCAGAAACGAGGACGCTCTGAGCCAGAGGTACCAGTTTTATCCTGATTACCTTCCGAAATGTCATCAGAAATGTCCGTTCCTAAAGCCTCACCGGAAGCGGTTGAGTCTGTAAGCTTTCATGCAACTATATTCGTGCCTTTCTTCTCTTAGGAACAGAAGAGTTTGGTGTCAACTTTATTCTCTCCAGCCCAGAAGGGGCTATAAGGCCGGACGATCCAGCGTCAAGCATGTCACAGCGCAGTCTTTGCCTTGGGTGAGCTTCTCAATGAGTCTCGGTTTGCCCTTTTGAAGACCTTGGGATAGGGGCACCTCCAGGACTATTTCCACCTCAGGAGGGGCCATCAACTGTCCATCCATCTCAAATGGCCGATGGTCCGTCAAAAACATCATTGGGGCTCATATGCGGCATTCATTAGCAAAGGGGGAGTGTTCATTGGTAGCTTCCTTTAAAGTCACGAACCTCGGTTCTATGAAGTGCGTTGGCAAGGAACAGGGGGCAACTTCGCCCCCTACCTCTCTACCTGGTTTGCCTGTCCGCATCGGGGTAGGTGGGGAACCGAGGCGGCGTCTCTTCCTTCTCAACTTATTCTTGGCGGGCTCCTGTGAAATCAATGAGCCTCCCTCCCCAAGTAGAAACTCTGCAGAGGGAAGTGAGAGGAGAAACCCTTTAAATCATAGGCAATAGAGATTGAGAAACCCTTGAGAACGCAAATTTACGTAAGTGGTTAAAAGAGAAATCAAAGCCAGGTACACAAAGAGGGCAGTATGCAATGTGACCAACGAAGGAGGTAAAAAATAGAACAAGAGTAGAAAAAGTGTCTTAAGGAACAAACGGAAGGCACGACCTTCCTCAAACATGGATCCAATCTGGAGGCTGTAGTGCGGGATGATAAGTTGGTGTTCCTGGTACAAATGCAACAGTCTGCACAACGTAACTACGAGTGGGGCACTGGGAACGGGAATCTTTTTTCTCCTTCATGTTTCAGTTCTAGCGGGGTAGTTTTGGTCCGAACTACACCATCCACTCTCTCGTTGGTAAATTAAGAATTGGGTGGATACTCTTAGAAGGAATAGGGGGGCTGAGAGAGACAGAGAAATAAACAAAACAAATTGTCTAGGTTTCCTCAGAGTTCAATTCAACCAAGTGATACAGTGACGGTGGCATTTAGATTTTTTAATCCGGCCATGAGGACGTTCAGTCCATCTGGATACGGGTCTATCTTCCAGATACCAAGTATGAGGGGTACACAAGTACCACTCTACGGTAAGTGGTTTTAAAATAGTTAACAAATATTTAACATTGCGCTAGCAGAGAATTTCAAGAATCTTTTGTCGTTAAAAAGCACAACACTAAAAATTCTTAAAATTAGAATCGATAAATATTACTTTAAAATATAATCTAACAGAAAAGAATTGTGAAACACATCTCTTCGTATATCTTCTCTTCCTTTAACCCGTTTTTCACTACTTTTATGAATTCAGTTCATTTTAAATGTCAAAAACAAATTAATAAATGAATCCAACATAATAAAAGAGCACATATGCATCCTCAGAACAGGTCAAGAATCTAACACTTCCTCGTTCATTTTGAAGAATACGAGTACCGAATAGATTTAAATAATGATCAAACCATATTAAATCAAATCAACTTCATTGAGAAAAACATTGTAAATTAGTCTTAATAAAATCTAAAATAAATAAAAACTTTAATTGAATTCCAGATTGTTTAAACGAGATATTTTTATCATATTATATTTAGCAAACAAATTAAAATTGATAAATCATTTTCAGAGGACAAACCTGTGAAAATAAATTCAATAAATTAATAATTTATACATTTTAACTAGTTATATATAAGTGTATGATGTATATGTATATATTTATAAAACCACTTTACCCAGTTAAACTACCATTTTTCAATTTTTTTGTGTGACTGTCACTTGTTTGTGTCTCAGAGTGACTGGTCCCGTTCACATTTTCCAATATCTCTTCCAGCAGCCTCTTCAAAATATTTTAATATAAACTTCTAAATCCAAATTTCCTCAAAAGCTTTCTCTCCTGTATATATATATATATATATATATATATATATATATATATATATATATATATATATATATATAATAGGGTGGTCCTTAGCTATAGGAAGAAAAAATAATTTGGCAAAGGTTCAGCTTCGATCTCATCATATGGGGCCACTTCGAGTAAAAACATCATGTGTGAAATTTGGTTTCATTTAAAAAATATTTCGGGGTTGCACATCGACCTCAAAATTATACTCTATTGGATAAATTTTCCTAGCCTTCGGGGCACCCTCTCACTCAGGTGGTATTAGCCACTCAAAGGCCGAGGTTAATAGGTGCCACTCTACTAATTATGGCCCGATCAGGGTATCCTCCTTACTGTCAGAGTATTGGTGTTGATGTTCTTGGACAACCTGCAGCAGGTATTGCATTTGATCTTATTATTTGCCATAGTACTCTTGGATCAATAAGATCCCACGTTCAGCTAAATACTTTGTTACATTCGGCGCCATGAAGATTTCTTGTGCTCACTTGTAGTCTGTGTTGTCAGTCCAGATAGCTGGGTTCAGTGCAGAAAGGCTGACTTTATTCCCAGCTTCTTGAAGATTTCCAGTGTTCTTACTGGGAAAAATCAAGGAGCTGGGATGTATCAATGTTATTCTTCGGAAGTGTAAGTTGCTTTGCATAGTCCTGTTCTTTTAGCCACACTCTCATTGCCTTCATCGTATTGGCTTTCATCTCGATAGACACATGAGGATCAAACAAGAAGAACCCAGCCAATTTTTCATTGAGATACCAGAGATGGTTTGATAATTTGGAACGTGTAGCCTTGCTGATCGTATCGTGAATATTTATTATTCTTTCATGTCTTAAAGGAGCATGAAGATAAGGGGAGCTTCTGTCCAGTACTCCAAGTAGATCCGTACTTCAAAGATGCTCATTGATCGTAGGCACTTCCCGCCAAATAGAACTGCTTGCAGAACAAACAAAGCTTCAAGGCATATATCACTGTAGACATCCACCGCACATGATGCATCGGACCTGGAGTCAGGAAGAGAATCCCGCATGATGGAACTCCCTTCCGAAGAAAATTATCGAAAGCTCAATGAATTCACGGTAATCATTACGCAAATCCTTTCTATCCCTCAACAGATTTCCTGCCTAATTCAGAATATTCTGTGCAATGTCGTTGATTATGACAACAACTCGTTTCTCATCAATGGCTGTGCTAAAGGCACTGCAATCGAGTGAAAACCCGCTCCTGCAACGATTTTGCTTATGTGGTGACGACATGACAAATAGAGAAGGTATCTCTCAATTTGTTGCTGTATGAGTATGCAGGCTTCTGTTTTGCGGCCAGTGTTGGAGGTATTTGTGTCTAAGGTTATCCATTCGCCCCGATCAGTCAGCCACAATTCATTAAGTGTTGAGACAACAACTTTTGCCTGCGCTGAGTCAGTACCACTAGGAAGTTTGGCTATTTGTATTAGTTGGCTTACTCCATTTCTTGTAACAATGACACCTCCTTTCAGCTTCTTTTTCAGCTTTCAAAACCTCTCGATCTTCCTTAATTCTTATCATTTCTATTGCGTTATGGTGAGCTACACCTAAAACTGCTTTTCCCTTGCTGATGTGTTCATCCGATCTTCTTCTTCGCCCTTTTTTTCAGTGCTTGATATTTTTTGTGTAGGTTTTCGATTCTCTTAGTGATGCTTTCCTTTTGGATTGTGAGAATTCTAGCTTTATCCCAAAACTCTGTAAGTGCAGCGGAAATGAAAGTGGATGACTGTCGTAGTGGGAGGTTTTGATCCATGGGGTGGTGGATGAGGAGTGGTAAGACATCTTCAACCGAAGGTAGTCGTGATCTAATTATCTTAAATCTTGCTCTCAAGAGGAAGATATTAGTTCAAGAAGACATTTTATCAAAGAAATAGAATAATAAACTGTAAAACCAAGCTTTAACTACATACTTAATATTTATTATGTTAAACCCTTTGTCTACCATAATTTGAATGTCTGTTATTTTCCATTCCTGTTTCTTTTTTCCATTGTATTGATGCACTAGCAATATCCTCCAACAATAACACATTCCAAACACGCTTAAAGAAAAAAACTTATTAAATCTTATAAGCATTTATATACAAACCATATAAAATCTTCTTCTTCGTCGTCAGCTTATTAGCCCGTTTTTATACGGGGTCGCTGTTTTTGATGAGTTGCTTCTACCTGTTTCTGACTCCTGCCATGTTGGTCTCCCATCCCTCCTCCCTCATGTTAGCTTGTATGCAGTTTCTCCATTTAATCTTGGGTCTTCCTCTCCTCTCTTTCTCTGTATTTCCATCTCCAAAGTTGTTCTCTCGTCACTCTCTTCATCCCTCCTCATTACGTGTCTATACCATCTAAGTTTTGCTTTCTATGTTTTCTTCGAAATCTCCGCCACCTTTGTTGTTCCTCTGATCCTTGTACTTGTGATTCAGTCCTCCCTCGTCACACTACACATCCATCCTACTTTCTGCTACTTCCATCCTCTTCTCATTACTCTTCTTTACAGGTAATGCCTCTGTTCCATACGTTATAGCTGGTCTTACAACAGTTTTGTATACTTTTCCCTTTAATTTCACTAGCATTTTCCTGTCACACAGAACCCCTGATACATCCCTCCAACTCATCCATCCCGCTTGGATCCTTCTGGTTACTTCCTTCTCCTCATTTTCATCTGTTCATATGGTAGATCCTAAATACTTGAAGGCATCTACTCTCTTTATTTCCATACCATCTAACCTAATGCTTTCACCTATGTCCTGCTCTTCCTCTGTACACTTCATATATTCTGTCTTTGTTCTACTTATCTTCATCCGTCTGTTTTCCACTACTAATGTCCATTCCCCCAGCCTTTGTTCCACCTCTTCTTTAGACTCACTGGCTTAAACAACATCATCTGCATACATCATGCCACAGAGTATCCCCACTCGCACGAAGGGGCTTAACGCAGAGCCCTGATGCAGCCCCACCTTCACTCCAAAACTGTTTGTCATGCTTGCTCCACTCCTTACCCGTGTTTTGACACTTCTGTACATTTTTTCACCAATCTTACATTTTTCCTGGCACTTTTCTTTCTCTCAAGCATCTCCATAGTTCTTGTCTTGGTATAGGGAGTCCTAGATATGGTGTTCCTTCATCATGGTAAGCCGGTGGGTTCTCTTCGTTCAGCAGACCATCAAAATATTCCTTCTATCTCTCTTATATCTTTCCTTCTTCCCTTAATATAATACCAGATGCATCATTATTCAGCTTAACATGGTTTACATCCTGTGTTAACTTGTTCCTATTTCTTGCTATCCTGTATATCCTCTTTTCCCTTTCGGTTGTTTCCAGCTCATGACGAGGAAGTTTGGCTATTTATAGTAGTTGGCTCACTCTATTTCCAGTAACAATGATACCTAGTTCCAGCTTCTCTTGGGAGCCTGCATATTCATAGAGGAACAAATTGAGAGATACCTTCTCTATTTGGCATGTAGTCACCACATAAGCAAAATAGCTGCAGGAGCGGGTTTTCACTCGAACGCACAACCATTGATGAGGAACGAGTTGTTGTCATAATCAATGACATTGCACAGAATATTCTGAATTAGGCAGGAAATCTGTTGAGAAGTAGAAAGGATGTGTGTAATGATTACCGTGAATTCATTGAGCTTTCGATAATTTTCCTCGGAAGGGAGTTCCATCATGCGGGATTCACTTCCTGGTTCCAGGTCCGATGCATCATGTGCGGTGGATGTGTACAGTGATATATGCCTTGAAGCTTTGGTTGTTCCGCAAGCAGTTCCATTTGGCGGGAAGGGCCTACGATCACTGTATCTTTGCAGCACTGATCTACTTGGAGCACTGGACAGAAGCTTCCCTTACCCTTCATGCACCATATATGGATCTTTAGCTCCTTAAAAGCATGAAAGAATAATAAATATTCACGATGACTAGATTCTGCCTTCTCTCCTGCTACTGCTTTATGTGCGATATTTTTTGCACTTTTATACTCCATTTTATCCTCCCTAGATTTGCTATTATCTTACTGCTTTTTTCTTTCCTTTTTTCTTACCAGGGCACTCTTTACATCTTTCCTTCACCACCATTCTTCTCTAGGTGGACGTGGCTTCCCAGGTGTTTCTTCTAGCACTTCTCTCATCACTTTTTCATTCTCTTTCTATCAATCTTGTACTCTCACTACACCAGTGTTCACTCTGATTAAGACCTTGGTATTAAACTCTTGCTTCTTTGTTTCTTCTTTCAGTACTGTCCATCATATCTTCTTCTCGTAGGTCCTCTTTCCATTTCTAGGTCTTCTCAACCACACATCCATCATAAGCAACCGGTGGTGTGGTGCAACATGGTCCCATGGTAATACTTTACAGTCTTTAATCTCTACCAGATATAATCTTCGATACATGATATAATCTATCTGAGTAGTATGGATTCCACTCTTGTATGTTAACCCGTGATCTTGCTTCTTGCAAAAGAAGGTGTTTGCAATGGCCAAGTCGAAGGAGACTGCCAAGTCTAGTATCCTCTCTCTATCTGCATTTATGTTTCCCAAGCCATGGCCTCCATATATCCTTTCACATATGTTGTTGTCCGCCCCCATATATCCATTCAGGTCTGTCCCAAGTACTACTCTCTCTTCTGTAGCTATGGTCCCCATTTAATTTTCTAGCTTTCTCCAGAACTCGTCCTTCTCTCCTTTTGTTGATCCTGTCTTCGGTGCATATGCACTGACCACATTTAAGATTCCTTCCTCACAGTCCAACCTTACTGTTATCAACCAGTCTCCTCCTCTCTTTACTTCAATGTTCCTTCATATTATTTGACACCACGCCTCCAACTCCATTCCTTCCCTCTGCTGTTGCACTGCTGTAGTATAGTCTGTATCCCTCTCCTACCTCCCTGGCCTTGTTGCCTCTCCACCTGGTCTCTCGTACACACAGTATGCTTACTTTCTTCCTCTCCATCAGCTCCACCGCTTCTCTTCCTCGACCTATCGAGGTCCCAACATTCAGGTTCGCCACTCTCAAGGCCACAGGAGCTCGCTTCTTTAGCCGCACTCGCTCATATTCGCAGAGATCGGGCACTGCCTCTGTGCGTCGTTTATAAGGAGGTACGCCCTGGCATGGTCTAATACTCCTTAGTTGTAGCTCATCTTGGTTTTGGCTTGGTTTTACGGTCGAATGCTCTTTCTAGGCATTCGACCGGCATAGAGTTGTGCTGACTTGCACAAATAAAAAAAAAATTACTACTGTAACTTTCACTACATAAGCTGATATAAACAACATTGCTCATGCATCACTTGCCACATGCCGCCATTTAATCACAGAAAAGTGGTGACTAGAGACACTGAACGTGGTGATACAAGGATTTTAGTGCTCGTTATTTAAATATAAATCAAAATTGAACTGGTGACGAGAGCTACCGTGAGTAGAAAAATGGTTTAAAGTATATAGCAAAGATGTCAAAACCTTCTCTTCTGTGCTGTGTAGCAAATTGCAGGATTTAATAAGCCCAGCAAGAAACTCCACAAAACGGACGCGCGGCGGCTTATTAAATCCAAAAGCGCGGGAAATACAAAAAGGGTGAACGCGAGAAAAGGTTAAACGGTTAAGTTACCTAATTCAGCAAGAGGAAACAAATAAATGAAACAATTCGCGTCTGGGGCTAGAATTATCAGAAGAGAGGACTCTACAAAGCAGCTGTGCAAATGCAGACTTTGACCAAAGGATATTGTAACAGAGACGTGTGACAAGCAATAGAGATAAAACTATTAGGATATTTAAATATGTAAATCACACACACTCAGCTATTCGGTAGCTCCGCCTTAGGGGTGGAAATCTAGGAGCTCGATGATGGAGGTTCGTCCTTCGGACAGGTCTAGGCCATGCCCCCTTTGAAGATACAATGATATATATAATGAGAAATATGAAAAATTGTGATTAAGCATCAAGGATTATAGTTGTTGCTAAAACATTATCATACCCATATTAGCGTTTACGAAATCCCCTTTAATTCGCCTAAGTTTTGTGACTCTAGAATTCGCCTTGAGTAAGAACACCTACTTCTCGCCCGCAAAGTACTTATTGACGTGCCGCTTGTCTCTTTATTAGGAAGGCCTTTATTAGGATAACAGCATAATTTTGCTACGTCCTTTTTCAAAGTCCTTCTTTACCTCGATTACTCGTAAACCTTCGGTAAGCAAAACTAACTATAAGAATAGCCGTTAAGAATCATCTTTGGAGTCAGATAATTCCTCATTAATATAACTGGTAACCAATCCGCTATAAACCGATTAAATTGGTAACTTACTGCTATAAAGTGGTTACCTAGCTATAAATTGGTAACTATATACCCCATAGTGCAAACCATAAATATTTTTCAAATTAAGCCAAATTTAACATAAGATGATTTTACTCTAAGTGCCACCCAATGATGAGCTCAGAGCTGAACATTTCAAACTGTCGATTTGAGGACCACCTTATATATATATATATATATATATATATATATATATATATATATATATATATATATATATATATGTGTGTGTGTAAAAAAGTGGTAAACATCATACCGAAACTAGACTCGTGATTAAATTTTATGCTCCTATACAGTAGTTTCACTATCACCATAACTAGCTATTGAGTTCTTTTAATTATATATATATATATATATTATATATATAATAAAAATGAAGTCTGTCTGTCTGTGCTATGTGTGCATTCATTTATAGGAAGAAAGGTTAAAGTTACATAAAGCTAAAAGTGTATTCTTATATAAAACTTTCCGAGGAAGATAATGGAAGCGCTCTTGCGTCTCTAAGTGCTCGCTTAATGGAACTAAGGACCCTTTTCCAAATTCGTCCCGTGAGCTGGGTCCATGCTCCTGAGAGACAGGTTAGCAAACCTTTTTCCTACAACATTGTTCACGAGTGGCAAGCACAAGCAATTATTTTGCCCATGCACCCCAAGAAAAAACGAAGAATTTTGTCTACCAACAAGTGCTATGTGTATTGGTTAACGAATAAGCGTGATAAATATATGAATTTCAACCTGTATCTTGCTCATGATTTTTTTATTTTATCCGGGCAACGCCGGTTATCTCGTTCGGAGGCTGATCAAAGACCCTTTA
Organism: Ceratothoa steindachneri; assembly: GCA_963969495.1. Taxonomy (NCBI): domain Eukaryota; kingdom Metazoa; phylum Arthropoda; class Malacostraca; order Isopoda; family Cymothoidae; genus Ceratothoa; species Ceratothoa steindachneri. The sequence goes on along the minus strand of OZ018327.1, from coordinate 119,624,310 downwards.
TAGCACTAGGAAGGACAATGCGAGACATCTGGGATTGTGAAACTCCTATGGGAGGTGTCACTTTTTTGCTGTAATGCGATTTCAGGCAGACACTTCCAGTGATCCCTAGGGGAAACTGGGCAGATGAGGTTTGGGCTTGCCTAAAAGCATCTTCTTTGTGTAGGAATATTAAAACACTGTCTTTAAATATAAATATGAGAGCAGAGCTCTTTGGTGATCAACTCTCAGCACAATTTTCAAAAAAACATTCCAACACTGGCAAATGGCAAAGTACCTCTTGATGCTGATGGTGGAATAGAAAAATATCCTGTCTGCAGATATTATCGCTATTGATAATTTCAAGGCAAAACTAGAAAAAACTACAATTGGCTGTGTGAAAGAGTTATATTAGCTCCCAACAACAACACTGTCTGCAGAATCAATAAACCTCTACAGTTTGCCCTCAAAGGAAGTTAAAAAATTCACAAGTCAGTTGGTATAATTTCGGATGATTTTTAATTGATAAAGTTACTTAATGGACTGCTGTTTTTTTTTAAAGTGTTAAACTCGACAAATAAGTTTTCTATTACACGAAAGCGAAAAACAAGGGAGTCATCACGAATAAGTTTTTAAGTGCTGTTGCTCTTACTTCAAAATATTTAAAAAATTACATAGAAAAATCATACAAAATAAATTAAAGAGAGTAAAATTATGAGATCAAAGACAGGTAATAATCATAAAAAGACAAACGGAAAGAGGGAAAAGAGAAAAATAAGTCATTAGCAGCATATTTTAATTCACATTTTCTTTCTAAAAGTTCTTTATTACCACAGAACCATCTAAATTTGTCTCATTTTATCTTTGGGTCTGCACAAATTTATTATTTTATGCGAATCGACGTGTCTTCGCTCGCTTTTCTTCGCGCGTTCCAATCTTAGGGTTGAGTGAAAATAAAAATTATCATTTTAATAATTACGGTGAAATTCACCCGAGTTTTATCTTTCGAAGGACGACTCATTAGCATCAGAATATCATAATCAGGCCCATACATTTTGCTCTTTCTTTGATAAGGATTCTGAGATTAACATTTTACTTCAACTATGGTTTGGTTATCTTATCAAATATCCATTGAAAATTGCGGCCTTTTTCCTGTTTAATAAACGCGAGACAGAAAAAACTATAATTTATCTTATTTGTAATATTTCTATATAGCAATAAAAAATTCATATACAAATTTCTAAGAATTCTAAAACAGTGAATAAGTGAGAAATTTATTAGCGCTGAGAAATAAAAAAAGAAAAAAAGTGAGGGAAAAACAGTTACATAAAAAGAAAATTTAACCGACAAAAATGCGGAGAATTCAGTTCAAAATCTAAGAGCGAAATATATTAGAAACTCAAATAAATAACGATATGACAATTTTTCTCAAATTTTTCCCATTTATTTTTTGATAGTCATTCTACAAGGAAATAAACCATCTACATCCTTTTGCAGGTCGACAAATCATTGGTAGACTATCACCTGCTGGATTCCTAGTCAAGCTTTCAAGTAGATTTCAACGGTACAGGCAAGGTCCGACTACCATTTGACGGACAAGGAACGGACGGATCATCTTTTCCAAGCAAAGGTATCGCGGTGGATCGGGGTTTACCCCATCTCTCTTCATCCACCATACTGAGCATACTCTAAGTGATGTCAAAGATTGTCTTCCAAGACTTTTCCTTCCCGTTGTGCTACACATCAAGGAAAACTTTCCTCTAAAATTTGGATATAGAACATTACTTTAGTGGAGTACACTCAAACCTTCCCACTTGAGGGAGTTTTCTTTTCATTTGGGGAGAGCTGATTTCTGAGCAAAGGAGTAGAATCGATACTCATAATTCCCAGCCTAAAGCGCCTGAACACTTCATCAAAAAAACGACGACTCTAGGAGCCGGCTTGTAATCATGTTTCAGTCCATTCTTCACGATTAACAAGAGAAACTTTGTAGGAAATTTTGAATCTAAATCATATTCCATCTACCCTATAGCCCTGGTCTTGCCCCCTCGCACTATTTCTTGTTTCTTTAGCTTAGGAAACATTTCAAAGGAAAAAGATTTCAATCGATCGAAGAGGCAAAACGTGAAGTAAAGACAGAGTACAATTTAAAAAGTTAGGAGTTCTTCAGAGGGTGAAACTTTGCCTTCAGAATTTATTAGTGATATCTTGTTATTTTAATTTTTGAGAATTATTCATCTAATTTTTTAGAAAGACTTCATATATATATATATATATATATATATATATATATATATATATATATATATATATATATATATATATATATATCAGGAATATGAAGACCCAGGTGATTACACTAATCATTTATTGGCCGGACGTTTCGGACCTTTACTAGGACCATCTTCAGCGACTATATCGTCTAATGAGAAGGGGAAGGAACATTAATTGATGACAGTTAAAAGAATGCATTAAAAAAGCGGAAGAAGGCAAGTTAGAATAATAAAATTGACAATTATTAAAATTAAAGTAAAAACACTAATTACAATATATAGAATTAAATAATATTACCCAGTGGTATTTAAAAAAAATAATAGAAACGTCCGGCCAATAAATGATTAGTGTAATCACCTGGGTCTTCATATTCCTGCTACATATCAGATTCCCAAGGAACAAATCAATTACGAGTATTATATATATATATATATATATATATATATATATATATATATATATATATATATATATATATATATATACATATATATATATATATATATATATATATATTAGTGATGAAACGAGTACTCAGTATTGCTATCGAATATCGGTAGTATCCACTGTTTTTAGTGGTAGCGGAACTCGTATCGGTATCGGGACTTTTATGTCTCATTTCCAATATCAAAATCCGATACCTGCCAATTAATTCCCAAGACAGTGTATGAAATCATTTTACAATATATATTCATTAGATTTAATGATTATATTCTTATGTAAAAAAAATCAGGTAATATGCAACTAATTTATTTACATAAAATTTAACATTTTATAACTCTTTCAAACCCTTAGTTTTTCGGGGAACCAAAAGGAACAAGCACAGGCCAAACTACTAGTTTACCCGTACGTGAAAATTTCACCTAATTGCTATCAATCCAATGACTGCAGTTAGTTTGGTATAAATAATATAATTTTATTTAAATGTTTAACTAAATATTAGTAAATTTCGATAATTTTATCCCGTTCAAAAATATTTTGAAAATAGTGTACACGTGCCGTCATAAATGACAGAAAATTTTACAATATTTTCATCTCCATTATTATTGGGTAAATCTTGAACAAAAGATTAGAATTTCTAAAGAGTCACTTCTGTCACTTTACACAAAAAATACATGCAATTAGCTTGAAATTAAAGCTGTTCCATATAGTCATATTGTATGCACATCTGCTATCAAACCAATTAATTTCTACTTTTGTTCCATCGTTTTTACAAACAAATTTTATTTCGTTTAAAACACCTGGGAGTTAAGCTTTAAATAGACTCTTTAAATCTTTATGCACAACTTTTATCTATACATTTTTTTGTTTTTTTATTCCCTCGATATTCATATTCAATTTTAACCCGTTGCAGAATGAATATGAACAGTTACATGAAATAAACAGTACTTAGTGTTAGAGAGTAACCATATCGAACATGTTCAAACAGCGTTCATTCAAACGAACAAACTCAAGATTTGTTATTGTATTACATACTATTCTTTCAATCTAAAATTAAATGCGTAGAAATTTCTTTTTAAGGAAAAATTATTTAGAATATTGTGTTTGAAGTACGACTAATATTCAAGTTTACACCTTTATTGTCTGTTGTTTCTATTTTGTTGCTAAAGAAATTAGTTGTATAATTGGATGCCTAACTATTCTATTTTGTAATAGCTTGAACAATTGAACAAAGCCCCATTGTTCAGTATATTATTCTTCAAACAAATAAGTAGAAACCTATATAAGTATTTACTAATACACAAATACGTACTCATTTATATATATATATATATATATATATATATATATATATATATATATATATATATATAAATACTCAGTATTTATACTCGGTACTCGTATCGGAATCGAGAGTATACAGTGTTATCGTACTCGATTCGGTACTCGCTTGAAAATCTGGTATCATCCCATCATTAATATATATATATATATATATATATATATATATATATATATATATATATATATATATATATATATATATATATATATATATCAGGGAAATATAGACCAAGGAAATGGCTCTAAACAACTATTTGCAGGACGTTTCGGACCTCAACTGCGACCATCATCAAATACTAGCAAGGAAAAAGACAAAAATATTAACACCCAAATATTTCAAATACATTAAATGATGATTTATTTAAAAAGCGGGGCAAAGAAAGGTAGAAAACAAGGTCTGCTGACCAAAGGTCGCATGCTCTCACTTGCACTGATTTATGAACTTAGGACTTTCAAAGAATTCAATAATTCCAGGACTAACCTTGGGAGGACTTGACAATTATATCATTCGAAAGAGAATGTAAAACAACATAAAGGTATAAATTTCGTTAGAATGGGCCGAATAGTTACAATGTTATTACCAAAACAAAAAAAAATAAAAAATGGGACCGACCGACATAGTGAGATATAGAGTCGCTCGCGACTAAAAATAATACGTAAATTTACTGAACATTATCTGAAGTAATTTTTCAAAAAAGTGAAAAACACTTTTTTAATATAAAGTAACATGAATATCAAGAATTACAAACAAAACTGAATGGAGTTAAAAGAATATAATAACATAAACAAAAAAAACAAACAAAACACAAATTTGAACAAATTTCAAAGAGAAACTGACCTGTATCGTTGCAATAGTTACAAGGAAAGAAAGTACCCTAGGAGACCTTACGGTCCATTCAAAGAGGGTACCTTTGGACTAGCAATCGAGTAGGCACATGGCTGCTCAATTGTTTTAAGTCCCTAAACGGCCACTTTGCAAAACTTTGTCTGGTCTTGACTTGAACTGGTCAACAGATTCACTGTTGACAACTTCCACTGGAGGTGCGTTCCACTTACTGCAAATACTGTAGGTGAAAAAATTTCAACACAGATTGTGGTTGTAACGCTTCAGTTCAATTTTGAAGCCGTGATTGCGCGTTCTGTTCTCACTGAGTGTGAAACTATCCCGGTAGTCAACATTGTCGAACCCTCGAAGTATTTTGAAAACTTCGATGAGCTGACCACGCAGTCTACGGGTTTCCAGCGAGAACAGATCTAATTCCCCTAGTCTATCCTCATAACTTTTATGTCGGATAGAGGGAATCAGTTTGGTTGCCCTAGCTTGTACGCGTTCCAACCTTGCGATGTCCTTTTGAAACGAAGGACTCCAAAATTGTACGGCATACTCCAGGTGGGGCCGAACGAGGGAGTTGTACAGACAAAGTACTATCTCCTTGTTACGGTATCCAAACTGGCGCTTTATGTAGCCTAACATCCTTTCGGCTTTCTTCTCTGCCTCGATGCACTGTTTCGAAAACTTGAGGTCGCTAGTGATAGTAACACCCAAGTCCTTCTCAGTGTCACTCGATTCAAGGGCAGTTCCTTTAAGGAAGTACTGAGATTTAGGGTTTCGGTGGCCGATATGCATTACTTTGCATTTGTTCACGTTGAAAGGCATTTGCCGCGTGTCCGACCACTCCGCAATCCTTTGAAGGTCCTCTTGGAGGCTGGTAGTGTTTCCCTCCTTTGCCACATTGATACCAAGCTTGGTGTCGTCGGCAAATTTGGATATTTTGGCAACCATGTCTCCGTCCATGTCGTTGGCATAGATAATAAACAGTAGTGGTCCCAGGACGGAACCTTGAGGGACACCGCTTGATACGGGCGCCTATTCAGAGGCCCGACCATTCACCACTACGCGTTGCCGTCTGTCACTTAGCCAGCTCTCTATCCAACCTGCTACCTTGCCGCCTATGCCCTGCGTACGCACTTTCCGGAGAAGGCGGCGGTGTGGTACCTTATCAAAGGCCTTTTGGAAGTCAAGGTACACAACATCCACCGCCTTGTCTCGATCATGCTCACTGAACACGAAGTGGAAGAATTCCACAAGGTTCGTCAGGCATGACCGTTGCCTTCAGAAGCCGTGCTGGGAACTCTTCAGTAGCAAGTTTGACTCTAAATACGACGTCATTTTGTCCACCATCATGCTTTCCATGAGTTTACCGACTATCGAAGGCAAACTGATGGGTCGGTAGTTTGACGGATGGCTGGGGTCTCCTTTCTTGAAGATCGAAGTCACCTCTGCATCACGCCAGTCTCTAGGAACACATCCGGTGCGGATTGACATGTTAAAGATAGCGCACAGATGTCGTGATACTTCATCGCACACTTCCTTCCACACCTTGGATAGAAACACGTCCGGTCCGGGGGACTTATTCGTCTTTAGGTCAGCGATCTTTTTCTTTATTTCTCTCTCCTTCGGTGAAGTCCATTACCACCAGCTTTTTCCCCGAGTAGGAATCCGTGGGCTGGGGGATGGGACCACACTCTTTAGTAAACACTGAAGAGAAGTAGTCATTGAGCAGGTTAGAATTTTCTGCATCTGACTGAGTTAATGCACCCTCCTCGTCCACTAAGGGCCCAATCCTACGATGGATTGGTTTACGGCTATTTACATAGCCAAAGAACTCCTTGGGATTCTCCTTGCAGAGTCTTGCCACTCGGAGTTCCTCAGACCGCTTAGCCGCCCTTATGCTGGACTTCACTCTTCTGGCTAGCCTCCGGTACTCGTCAAAGGCACCCGAGATCTTCGATCGCCGGTACGCATTTCTCTTCTCCCTAAGCAGTTGGCCGATTTCTCGATTAAACCACTTTGGTTGAACAGAAGACCGACGGAGGCATTTCAGAGGGATGCAACTTGATTGAAGACTCATGAACTTATTTTTGAAATTGTTCCACGAATCCTCAACATCTTTGCATACCGCTAGCCTTACATCAGTCAGCCCAGCACAAGGGCTTGCAAAGTCTGCTCTTCTCAAGTCAAGTTTCCTTGATTGACTGGCAACAGACCTTACCTTCGGGATCTTGACGGTAAATCTAATTAGCTGGTGATCACTGCCACCGAGCTCTTCGCCTACAGAGAGATCCTCAACGATATCATCCTCAGTGGTGAAGACCAAGTCGAGGATATTGTCTCCTCTCGTCGGTTCTCTGACCCATTGAGTGAGGAACTCGTTGTTGGCGAACTCAAGGAGTAGCACGCTCTCGCCACAAGTTGCTCTGGTTTCCCAGTCATCTTGTCTGTTGAAGTCGCCCATAACGATGCACACTCTGCCTTGAACAAGCTCACCCAGCAGCTGGTACAGTTCCCTGTCCTTCTCAACGGGTTGGGAAGGGGGTCTGTAAAGCACCAGGGTCCTGTATCTGACAGGACCTATCTCTAGGTCAACGCCTAGAAGCTCGTGATCGGATATAATGTTGTAGTTTATAGATTTGATTGTATCCCTGACATACAACATTACACCGCCCCCCTCTCTGTCTGGCCTATCTTTGTGAAAGCGTTTGTAGCCAGGAACCGTGAATTTGGCCTTCAAAGTCTCGGTTTGATGTTTTTAAACACGATTCTGTTATGGCTACCATTTCAGGTTATTCTGTCGCTACCGGGCCACGGAGCTCCGGAAACTTGTTCCTGATGGACCTCTCATTGAACAAAATAACTTTCAGGGAGTCCCCTAATGTAGGACCCCCTATACTCTTCCGTTTACCGGCTTCTTGGTTGTCGCGGTGGCACCATTTTTAACAACCTCCGAGAAGGTTGTTTGGGGAGTGACTCGGGCGTACTGGCGTACGTCCGCCTTGCCAATGGGCCGGACACTCCTTTGGGTGCGCTCCACGACATCCTGGATGAGGTTGGCTAGGAAAGCCTTGCCCTTAAAGGAGAGGTGCACCCCATCCCTTTGGTAGAGGTCTTTTTTACCATAGAATACGGCGTACGGGTCGACAAAAAAGACACTCTCCGCCGTACAGAGGTCTGCAAGGCGCCGGTTTAGCGACATGTTCCTCACGTGGGCAGTCCGGCTTGGACCCCACCTCGGGAGCATCCCCACCACGACGCGTCTGCGGGTTTTCAATCCACAGTCGTCGACAGCGCCCATAACCGTCTTTATAATCTCGCCTGTAGGGCCTACCCTACCTCCTCTGAGGTAGAGGTCGTTGCCACTTACCATAAGGGCAACGACTAAAGTCTCAGAAATCTGAGACTTCTCGGCCTCAGCTCTTACCTGCTTATTCCCACAGCCTGGGAGGCAGCTCACCTTAACGCTTGTGCAAAGGCGGGCCGCTAGCAGGGGCTGCAGGCCCCGTGCCTGCGAATCACCCACAAGGCTGATCCTGGCACATTTGCCTGCTGAGCTCGCAGTCTTTATTTTCTGAGGCAAGCTCTCCGATTCCTCCCTCTTCCCCGTCATGGTCTTTTCAGGCTTTTTTTTTTCTTCTTCCTCTTCTTCTTCTCTATCATCTTTTCCCCCTTGTCATCCTTTTCATTAACTTCTTCTACCTTTTCTTCTTCTATTTCTCTCTCTTCCTCTTTCTTCTTTCCCTTTTTCGTCTTTTTTCTCTTTTCATTTTTCCTTTTGGCGCTTCTGCCACATTCGGGCCCGGACTCTCTGCAGAGGTGGTGTTTGCCACAGGACTCGAGAGCTCGTTTAACTTCTCTTTGAGCCTGCGGATCTGGTGGGAGTGCTCCTCCTTGAGCCTCTCGATTTTCTTTTCGAGGTCTGTAGTTCTTTCCCTGTAGTAGGTCACTACTTCCTCTACTTCCTTCTTTAAGATGCAAGTGGTGCATACACTGCCTGGGTGGCATTTCGCATAGCAGCCCTCCGGGAAGTCAACGCACCACTTGTCCTTCTTACATGTGGCACACGTGAATTTTAGAGCTGCTGGACCTTTCTTGCCTGCCATTTTGAACACTCTATATTTCTTAAGCTTGTGACCAATCAATATATAAAAAGGGGGTTTGGTGAGTTTTTCCCGCGTGAGTCGTTCCCGCCTATTGATCGGAGTCGTTTCGGAGTCTTCCAGAAGGCACGCTCCATGTGCTGCTGTTCGTCCGACCGAGTCGTCAAGCCTCGGCGTGCCGTGGCTCCCAACCAAGCAGCACAGACGGTCCCCCAAGGGGCCATCGATTTGTTACCGGGTGAACAACAGCGAAGCACGCCCCTTACTAAGCTCCTACTTGTTCCCTTCACAACGGTCAGGATCTCGGAGCAGCGTTCAATGGATATCCCGCCCCACCAAGAGACTCGACCCAAGGCTTTTTATTGGCCTGACAACCAACCTGGGAACAAAGGGCCGTCACCTCGGACCGATGCTACCAGAGGCACCCGTCAACGGGCACTGGGAACGGTCAATAATTACGCGCCAGGGAAGGGGTTAACGGGGCACTACCCTCATCCCATTCATCGTGCCCCAACGCCTAGGACACCTCCAGTCCTAGTCTCTCGCAACCAGTGAGCGTCGATTGGCGTTGTTTATAGAGGTTCCAAAGCCTCTCTTCTGACGCGTGAGGTAGCTGCCAGGTCCTTATATGTAGATAGAGGGAAAAGGGAAAGAGTGACATGATAGGGGTAGGGTTTTTTTTTGTTTTTTTTTGTTTTTGTATAAGTGGGAGAGATAGGATAAAAGTTAATAAGGAGAAGCATAGAGAAGAAAAAGGAAGGAATGACGCACTTAGTCTGGAACCTCGTTTCCGACCAAATCAACAAGGAAGCCCTACCAGGGGTACCCAGAAGAGGTACCCCCGCCGACATAGCTCGAAAAGTCAAAGGTACACACAAGCTCTCTTCCCGCGACAAGGGGGCGTCACCTCTCCCTCTACTTTCTTTAAAAAAGAGAGAGAGAGAGAGAAAAAAAATAGCCACCACAGCAGATAGAGAACTTTAAGAGATCGACATTTTACAATCGTCTCTCGTACCTTACGGCTTCTCTACCGATTGATATCAGTCGTGTACATGCGGACCAGGAATTGTAATTACGAAAGCCCCGGGCGCTACGGGCGAAGGACTAATGAACCGAGATCGGCTACAAGAAACGCTTTTGTCACCGACCTCGTAAGTCATTCGGTATTAGCTTTGCCCTTTGTCAATATTATTTCAGCATTAAGTAAAACTTATGCTAGAGCAATTTGCTATATGTATATACCGTCTCGCCTTTAAATTTAAGCCGTGCACCAACATCGGCTAGCATATCACATTAACCTCGCCAACTAAGGTTGTTTGATTTTTGTGAATATTTAGTTTACGTTTAAGTAGTCGCCGGAACACGCCACGACGCTTTTCACTTACCCGGGTAACAGGATACCTAACAATTCTTCGTTTCAAAATACAAAAAAATTGGAAGAATTGCTAAGAGAATTCCCCGGCTGATTACGAGGCCCAAAAATCAAAGTATTTCTACGATGATTGTTGTAGCCTTTAGACCTTATGACCAAAACTTTCCTGCGCCGCCCTTTATCAACATAGATTATTTATATATGTACTTGTTGAGTAACGAGCATTTTAGCGCGTGTAAAAGACATATATAAGGAAAGAGTTGAAGTTGGGTCTCTTATCGCAATTTCCATTCGAAAATAGGTTCCCAGTGTCTGGTAAGGAATCAGCTTTAAGAGGCATTCAAGCTTTTTGCCTAAGGACTTAGCTTCGCAGCATACGATTTGTCAATCAACTACTAGACCATTGGTCCTAACCCTCGGTTCCTCTTGTACTCAGTGGGGTTACCATTCACTAGTTAATTGAATAGACAATGTAGGATAAAACTAACCTGTCTCGCGACGGTAGTGATATCAACTGACTAACGATCAGAAAGTATAACGAAGAATGTTCGGTTGGTTGGTTATAGGCTGATTTAATTGAAGAGGTGTAATTTTTTAAATCAGTGTTTAATTTATTGATGAATAAAGACTCAAAAATTTTCAATTCCAATGATGTTGAAGTAGAAGATAAGATGTAAACGATCCTGGATTAAGAGAATATGGGTGATTTTCAGTGTTGCCTAATGGATGAAATATTTGGGTTGAAAATGGGAAACAAAGGGCTTAGCTATCATGCATTTTAGATACAAGTGAGCTTACCCCGCCTAACGAATGGGACACGTCCTGCATGCATAATTATTAAATAAACAGGCTCGCAGGCTATAGGAGTTGACTCATGATGGGTTAAATAGTATCACAAGAAAACAGGGTTAGAATTACTTACTTGGGTTTGTCTCACAGGACTTGCATTCCCATCTCGGAGTAAGTGCGGAAACGGAATAGGTTGAGTAGTTTGTTTAATGCTGGGTGATCAGCCATCTCCTTGGGTCTTCTTGTGACTTTTTATCTCTCTCTCTCTCTCTCCTCTCTCTCTCTCTCTCTCTCTCTCTCTCTCTCTCTCTCTCTCTATATATATATATATATATATATATATATATATATATATATATATATATATATATATATATATGATCTGGTTCTTCCCTTGGGTCGTGTTTCCCGCTCCGAATGTTACCTCTGTTGCTGATTCTGTAATTTTACGGAATTTCCAGTGCTCTTTCGTCTTCCTCGCTAAGTATGTTATTGAGCTTGTCCCACACTTTGCACGCTCTATTATGTGGCATACGTTCGTGATTTGGAGTTCTATCTCTTGATGTAGTTCCCTTAGTCTACTGAGCTCTCTTTATCTGGTGTTGATAATTATGTATACTGCGGAGTTTTGGATTCTCTGTAGTTTAATTGCGTTTGTTTTGTGTCGTCTATTCAGAGAGACTGCTTGATTTAGCAGGCTGGACCCACAGAGAGAATTGTGGCTGCCACTCGCGTACTCACGTTTGCCTACCTGCTTGTTTACCTGCCGCACTACTCTAATATGAAAATAGTTCTCTATCAGTCTTTCATGATACACTACATGACTCAAAATTAAAATAAACCTTATATTTTATACCTAACAAAATTAATTCCGTATTTTAACTCAAGCAAAAAAAATTAATTTGTTCTAGTTAGTTTTTTATGCCCGGTCAACGCAGGGTATCTTTGCTAGTTATTAATATTCTTAATCTCTGCCGCCGTGATTCTCGCCATGGATTTAGCGGGACTGATTGTGCTCTGTTTGCTATTATAATTATGTCTTCCGCGAATATGATATATCTCGTGAGGTCGTAAACAAGGCTTGATAAGTCCATGGTAAAGATACTGTAGAGAGTAGGACTTAAACAGCCCCCCCCCCCTGACGGACCTCCTGAGAGCCCTCGAACATCTGCCCTTCATAGCTGTCCTCCGAAATATAGACTGATCGATCAGTAACATAATCGCATAGACATTTTGAGTGAATTTGGTGTAGCCACAACCTTTTGATCTCCAAACTTTATTAAAACCTTTGCGAGTATATCGACGAGGGTTACTAAAACCGTTTCGGTACTTCTGATTTTACTAAATCTGTGTTGGTCCTGTGGTATTAGAGAGATCTCTTCTAAGTCTCTGACCAGTCTCTTGTTTATTGCCTTTTCGCGAAGTTTCGCCAATATTTCTAGTAGAGTTATAGGTCTGAAGTTTCCTGATGTATTTGTGGCTTACCGGGTTTTGGCAGAAATATTATTTAACTTCCTTTCAGTGAGTCCCTGAAATAGCTCGCACTGATTGTGGCATTAAATAGCAGAACTATTTTACTTAAGAAGGAGTCTGCCGTACGGAGTAAGTTCTCCCGTGTTATTTCCGACTCTCCACGCGCCGTCTGCTTGGGGTTGAAGAGTTTACTCTTGAGTCACTGGAGGGTTAGCGGTTCCAAAGCTTTTTCTTCTAATAGCGTTGGGGATGCAAAATTGTTGGGGACAATATCGAGCATATTTTGGTCCAGGTTTTTGAGCATCCTTAGCTCGTGATCTTGGTCGAACTCCTTGTTTTCCTCTGTGAAATATCAAACACCCCTCTTCAGTGCTCGCTGAATGCAGTTTAAATCTCCTGGAGCTCCTTCACTTCTTTCCCATTGTGTTGAATTTAAAGCTTGGACTTTGGTTGCCTTTTCTTCTCGCGATGTTGAACTTGTGGCAAAACTTGGTTGGATTTAGTTGGCTGCCCAAAGCCTCTAAATATTTGTCCCATCTTACATTTATTTCGATTGCCGTAGCAGTAAAGAGGTAGTCTTTTATCTGCAGTCATCGGGGCCTGTCTCCCCTTTGGGGTCAATGTTATTCGATAACAACAGTCAATGCAATGTATTATCGTTCTAGATTTGATATTTGAGCTGCCCTGGGCTGTGGAGTAAGGTTCTGAATGCTGTTTTAGGGACGTAGTTCTTGCCTGCCTTGACTAGCGCATCTACTATGCTTTTGACTCCAAGATTGTACTCCTCGAGGGTTGCTCCTGTTGGGTTTGCACAGCTCTTCTGCCTAGTCGTTCTAGTTAAGGTTGCCATATAGTTTTCTTAGACGACATTTCATTTGTATTGGATCCAGTGATAGGGTATGAATGATCATCTCGTGATCGCTGGTCGATGGTGGGCCTTTCTCGACGACATAATTATATTGAAAATCTGGAGTTGTTAGAACAATATCTGGATTTTTACCTCTATTCGCTCCGTAGTAGGTTGGAACTTCAGCACCGAGACGATTGAGTATTTCTCTCTTAAGCAATGTAGCAATGTTTTTATCATCCTTATTAGAGTGGCTGGAATTGCCCGAAACTCTGCTACGGGCGGTTATATCCCTCATAAAGATTGCCTCGTCTTTGTGTCCGAACACTTCAATGAATTTGTGGAAAAGCAAGAAGTTCCTCCTTGGGGTTAGTATGCGGTCATGATGATTAGATTCCCTGTGGATGGCCTTGCCTGGATCGCCAGGTATGCTTCATCCAATTCTGGAAGTTTGTTGAAACTAATATTATTTCTAACTGCAAAAGCAAGGGTGTCGAAGTTGATCTCGTGGGTGGTCTTTCTGATAATGATGTAAATTAATAGTTTGATCGGGTTTACCTTAGGATGTATATTAATTTCATTTAACAGTATTATTTAGGGATCTTCCTTTAGGTAAGCATTGTTTAATGAGTGTTTCTTCTCGTTCCATCCCGCGACATTATGGCTGATTTTATAAAATATTTTAAGTAGAGTCATTATTTTGATGTTCTCTCATCTTTATTCGATTTCCTTTCAGCCTTATTAACCTCTCGTTCGATAAGTGACGTTGCTCTCCCACTTTGCTTCTTTATGAACTCCTCTTTCATTACTGTATAACATAGGTCTTAAGGAATGACTAGGTTATCACCGGTTCTGATCTTTTAGACCTTGCGGTCTAAGTATGGGCGCCTTCGTATTCATATTTGAAATGATTTTTCTTTATTCCTTGAATGAGTTTGCTGTTATTATTTGAAAAATGTCTTTCCTAAGAAGCAAAAAACTTAAGATTAAACTTTTGCTGTACCTCTTCTCTTTCTATGGTTAGAATGTGCGTCGGTTCTTCGCCTACTTATTTGTGAGCTACGATTTTGACTTTTGTGGCAGCAGCTTTGTATTTACTATCGGCAGGGGCAGGCTCAATCTCCATAACTTCCTCTGGACTTTGCTGGTTCTTTTTTCTGATACTCAGCTCTCTTGGTTCCGCCGAGATGGGGAGCTCTGTTACTGTCTGATCTATGGTTACCTGCTGCGTATGAGCCTGTTCGTATGTTTTAGGATTGTATTTTACATTTAATATGTCCGTTGAGGAAGGGTTCTCAGGAAAGCACTTTGGCTCGAGACGGTTGTTCTTGAGCATGCGATTTAGTTCCCTAGATTATGATCCCGGTTTGGCTGCATTTAATACATGCGCATGCAGGATGCATGTTAGTATATTCATAAACTCTCCCTGTTTGATTTTGATAATATTCTTCGTAGGTTGCATTTGGTCTGCTGTGACCTTGGATACCTTAACGAAGGTGAGATTTGTTGTTTTTTCTAAACTGTTTTTTTCTTTCCTTTGGTTTTTGATAACGTCTCATTTCTTCGGTCAAACTATCGCCATAGTGCGCTGACTTCCGTTGCAATTTAGTTTTTTTTTACGAATTGCATTCATGCCACCTATTAGATTTGCTACCGCACTGCGAATATCATTTTATATCTTTTACCGGACATGGCGAAACAATTAAAACATGTCATATGGCTAACGAAGTCATAGATCAAAATCAGTTCTGGGGTGATCTTTTAGTTGAATGCCAATATAAGGTTATCTTTGGCCTTCCTCACCATGATAGTTTGTCTAAAAATGACTTTTAAATCATGCGAGTATTCATTATTGTTTCTTCGTTTGATGAATTTAATGACTCCTTTGATTTTTTCCCAATTCTGAGCCCTCTCACATTTTTCTTAATCTCGCCAATCCAAAATTCGATTTGTCGTCAATATATCGCTTTTTGGGCTTCAATTTGCGGGGGTACTTTTACCTCAAAAGCGATAGCTTCCAATACTTCCGTGGCTCTTTCCGAGAGGAGTTTATCCACATCTTTCTTGTTTTGGTAAATTGCGATGGGTGAATTTGCACCACTCCCAGTTTGTTGTCATATATGACCGTTAAGTGATTTAGTCTATCGTTTTGATGGAGTCCATTGGTTAGCTATCGGGTCTCATTCTATTTGGTTTTCTTCATTGGCAAAAAAGAAAAGATAAATAGGTTAAAGGTAGAGATAGGGTGCTGTTATATCCAGTTATCTACCTGGCTTATTCAGCTGGCGAGTCGGTAGCCCTACCTACCTGCCTATCACCTAACCCTAAAAGTTTTTGCTCCCACCACACACAAGTCCGCCACTTACACGGGTCTATACTGACCCTTGATAAGCTTCTGCCTGCGCCGAGTTAGCAGCAAGGTTAAGATATGGGTCCCGCTTGAGGGGTATCTATGGAGACTTTAAGCTTCCCTAACAGACTTGCCCTATGAAGGGTGGATAGGATCGGAAAGAGCGTTCTTGTAGAGGTGTCACTTCTAGTCCTGTCAGGCGGTTATCGTCTCCTTTAGGTCTTATTCAAGTTCAGGCGAATCTTAGTTCAGAGATCAGGAAAATCGAGATTTCTTTGAAAAAATCTTCGCTTGCAAGAATTTTGAAATCTGTCATCCGTCCGCTGTTAAACATCAACGATCAACGACGATTTAAGATAGGAAGTTGTGTGTGGGATAGAAATAAAGTGAATATATGGTATAAAAGTGTCTATATGGAGAGAAGATATGTACCAGGTCATCATGCCTCTTTTATCCTCGATTTTCTTTCATGGTTACTCATAAAAGTGAGTCAAACTTTTCGAGCATTTGTATTCATTGACAAGACCTCTTCTGTGAATTAAGAGAACTTGTCACTGCATTTCTCCTCTTAGGCTTCTTTTCATTTTTTACTGTAATTTAATTTTTGTCTACTTTGTATTTTTTTATATTTTTATAGCTATTGCTATTATCATTCTTTGTCCACTACAGATCTTTAAATTTTGATTTCTTCACTTCGTATTTTTCAATATTCTTCCCTACTGTGTATTTTCTCTTATTTATATAATTATTTCTATTATACTTATTTTGTCCACTACAAATCTTGTTTTTATTTAGATTACTACAGAACTCTTGTTTTAATTGATTAATTTGTCCACTTCGGATCTCTTATTTTTTTTTTTTTTTTATATTATTAATATTTTTTTATTTATTCTATTTAAATATTATTATTCATAAATAGGGTAAACCTCCTGTCGCGTCTGCAGCTGGCTACTTTTGGAGGCTTGCCTGAAATGTAGGTTCGGTAAGTCTTGTTCTTAAAGTTTAATCTGTTAGGGTACTTCTTCTAGTAAAATTTGGTATATTTTTCGCCACATTTCCTTTGCACGTTTATGCAATGTGATATTTATAGAGTCAATGTCGGTGATTTCATGTAGTAGCGCCGATGGAATCTAGTCCCAAATTGTAAAATTAGTTATGAATCTTGTCGCTTTGTTTTGGACCACTTGTGCATTTTTCATTAGTGTCTTGCTTAAGATATAAAGAAGAAACCGTGGATATAGCAGTACAGGTCTTACTAGTATCATATATAATTTCTTTTTATTTCGTTGTGAGAGCAGAGTCTAAAACGAAATATTGAATGTAACGTCCTCTTGGCTGCATCATCTTTTCTTTGTAATGTGCGACATATACGTCAGATATTAAATTTGAGGCCAGGTAGTCGCCCATCTCTAGATTATCCGTAATATTCGTTCTGTACTAATACACTACATCCGCTGTCTTTTGTCATCCAATCGGAGTCATTCTAAACTTAATGATTGTTTTGATCTTGTTTAGTTTCTCATATTTTTTGAGGTTCTCAATCTTCCCTCCTGTACTGTTGGCAACATCTCTGGTGTTATGGTAGTTAATACTGGAAACCTACGAGATGCCATCCGCCAGCTGACTATATTGTGCAAAATCATGATTAGGGTGAGGTACCCCTTTCTCCAGGTCGAATGTCTTCCCTTCAATGTCATTTACTTTTACGACTGCTTGATTTTGCTCCATAACGAGATAACTGCCTTTTTTTTTAAGCGCTGGTAACCATGCCTTATCAAAAGCTGAGGACAAGTCACCAAGAACCACGTCCAAATTGCAGTCTTTGACCTTGGCGATGAGAATTCCTTCAGTGATTAATTCTAATGCCTTTTCATTACCGAGTTTTATCCAGAAGCCCGGAAACCAAGTTGCTGATCTTATACAAATTATTAGTGTCTAAGTAGTTACTCAGCCTAGTGTTTAGAAGGTTTCTCTAGAAGCTTTCCCATAAACTCCAAAAGTTAGATATGTCTGTAAATGCCTATATCCTTTTTAATTTTACCTGGCTTGAGCATAAATATCATTCTGGCCCTTTTGAATTGGTCTGGGAAATATCCAATATTAATTCAAGCATTGAACAGCTCCAATAAGACCTCATTAATATTTTGGAGAGTATTCATTAGCTGCATCTTCGTTATGCCAGTTATCTCTGGCGCCTTCTCTTTGAAGCTCTCTAGAGCAGCTTCATATTTTTCATGAGTAAAGGGTATCCCTTCCTCTCGTACGAGACCTGTCTCATCTCAGTATGGTGCGGCGTTAGTTCATCACCTAACTCTCTAAGCCTTATCTTGCATCAAGGTTCTCATTCTTTTCATCTATTCTCATTCTTTTCATCTATTTTAGATCGGTTTAGCCAGTATTCTCTGAAATATCGTTCTAGTTAGTTAGTTAGTCGATGCCAATCATTCCTTGATACAGGAGGATCCCCAACCGGATAAGGAAAATCTACATAAAGGTCAGTATGACAATCGCTGGTCGGCCTGAGGGCACAAGAAGCCGGTCCTCTTTGGGGAGAGGTGCCAGGAAGTATTATGTTTTTGACACCAAACAGCGCTCAGGTCAAGCCTTTGTCGCCCCGGATCAGAGGGACCTTTTCCGCGTCAGAGGTATGTGGATCTAGAGACCCATCAACAGGATTCCTTGGAAAAGAGAGTGCTTGTGTATGTGTTCCGTGTGAAGACGAGAGAGAAAAGAAAGCAATGTTGTAATTGGCTACGTACCTGTGATGAGAATTGTAAGATCTACTCGCCCCAGTCCAGGGCTGAGCAAAGCACGTCCACCAATTGGTACTTAGAGCTCTACGTGAGCTGACGTTTATGTCCACTCTTACCGGGATCGACCCAGTACCGCGAGGTTAGGAGACTAACACCGTATCCACCGGTCTTCTGTAATTTCAATGACGTTGACTTTGATATTGATTCTATTATTACAGTCTGTTTCTTTATCGATTTTGGTTATGATGTTCTTCCATTTCTCACTCGATTTCTCCCTGAGAAGATGCTCTATTTCGTTCCTCAGTTCTCTCAATTCCCGGTAGTAATGCGCTGTAATCTCCTAAGTATTTATTTTGTTGATATGAATTTTAGTTGGTTTATTTTGCCGAGGATATTTAAGTCTCATCTTGCAGCCGGGGGTGTTTTATATTCCGTCCAGGAGATAGCTATATTGGCATTTTCCACGATTTTTGTTATTAGGTGATTAACTTCTTCATCGAAGTCATTAAGTGAAGCGCCTTATGTCCTGCCTATTCCTATGTTCTGCAAATGTTCTTTGCATGCAGCCCATTTAGCTTTGGCCAGGCACCAGCTTCTAGGAATTTTAACCTGGATTGGAGAGGTAGAGATGGACGTAACCATACTGATAAGGTCCTTTTGAACAAAAGGGGCTGGAGTTTTCGCTTCATTAAGGGAGAAGTTGCGACTGGTAAATATTATATCTGATGTAGTAAAGAACCTTTCCGTGTGAAAAGTGGCAAAATTAGGTGGTTCTCTCTGCACTATGCCTTTGTTGATTAGGAGGTTTATCATGTTTCAAGCTTCATTATTATTCGGCCTCTCTACAAAGGGGCATTTAACTCGCCGATCAAGATGGTTGAGGCGTCTCTTTTGTAAACTCGAAGAAAATTCTGGATTGGAAGGTATGGACGCCAGTGTGGCTGGTACCCAACTGCAACCACTAGGTCATCATACGTCATGACTATCTTAACGGCTAGATAAGACTCTTCCAAGTATTGTATTTCCTTAAATTCTATTCCTTTTTTGATGGCAATGGTCACTTCATCATACCTTTCTTTCGAGTAGTTAACCCTCAGTACCACCTAGTTGTAGATTCTTCATATATTTAGTCCTCATTTCAGCCGTGGTAAAAAATGAGCACAATACCGGGATCGACGTATCTTATGATTTCATTGTATATCCTGCTCTTGGTGTTCCATTCGTTTGCATTAACTGAAAAGATATTTATATTTCTAATATATTTGATAATGGTAGCTATTATTAATTCATATGTGCTTGCTCATCCTTAGTTCCCTTTTCTCTTGTCAGCGATCTGGCTGTTACTGATCATTTCTTTCGAAATTGTTATTTTGTTAGATTTAAATAGGATTCGAGGAAGATTTCAATCAGGGCTCGTCTTAATGCTTGAAGTACTCGTAAGTCTTCCTCTACAATATCACCGTCAAAGTCCAACATATATTTTCCTTTTATTATCCGGTCTCTTAAATCATCAACTTTGGATTTTTTTCGTTTGGCGCAGATGATGATCCAAAAATCCTTATTTATATATCCTGAATAGTTCGGCATGGTTTAATGGGCGTGACAGTTTCTTCCGTTTTCTCTACTTCAATTTCGATTTCCTTAGGCGCAACGATGTCTCCTGACAGGTCGCTTGTTTCCATATGAGAGACCGTATCTTCAGTAGTTCCTTGTTTGTTAGACAGGAGTCCCGAGAATCTGAGTGAGACTTCAACACCACTTGCGTCATGATTTTGAGTTGAGCGTAGAGCAGATAGCCCCACCATGGGTTTTCTGTAAACCACATTGGATTGAGGCCGTTTTGGAACAATATCTTGTTCAGCTCCTTCGCGAAACTACCTGGCTTACTCACCTAAGTTAAATGGGCATGCAAAATATACATTATTCGGTCATATCTCATAAGTTGATCAATTTGGAGCAGTGTCTTTTCTTGCTCGTTCTTTTTCACCGCCTTCAATCATTTGCTGCTTTCGGTTTGTTATTAGTGCCTTCTTGATTGGGGTTCGTGCATCTCTTCCACGTGTCAGTTGATTCAATGCACTCCAAACTGAACTTGCTTCCGACTTTCCACTCCTTGGTGGCATGCTTTTCCATGGCATCACACATAAAGCAAGGCTGCAGCGTCACTAAGCCCTCACGTTCTATCCAGCTTGCGAAAACTTTTGAATTGAACATGATTAGCCGGTTCACAGTTGCCTTCGCGGCCATCTCCGTTGTTTGAAAGGTCACTTTAAATACGTGCCTGTGTTCTTTTCCGCCACGGTTCTTAAGTTTTCACGGCTCTTCAATTTTAGCCCAGTTCTGTTTATCCTCTATTTCCTTTTCGATCAACTCTGCAGTGTGCGATCCAACGAAGGGGCCGATGGGCAGACAGATGATCACCTTTGTGCAGCCACGTGTGGAAGAACTTTATGTATGAAGCCAATCTCTTTGAGTTTTTCTTTCGATTTCTCACTCAATAGGTTGTCTACGTCTTAATTTGTGCTACAGAAGGCCCTGTACCCGTACGACTGGTCTTTCAATCTGCAGAGCGCGATGCCCAGTTTGAAGTACACGACTTCGAAGACTTTTTCTACTTCCAAACATAGCAGGCCCTTATTGCTAGGGTATGTACCTATATATTTTCTGGTTCCTCCTTATCTGCCCTAGCTTAATAGAATATATATCAGGGTCATCCTATCTCTCCTGACTACTCCGCTACCGAGTGGGACCCCTTCTTTGCGCCCTCTGGGGGGGCGTCCTTCCGGGGCTCGGACACGTTAGTGGCAGGCGGCTTCTACAGATCTTAAAATGGCTGAAAGATTAACTGTCTAACAAAATTTAACTTTTTGTTGAATACAAAGATTAAAATAAAATTTTTCTAATGTAGTTTTATGTATAGATTTCAAAAATGGAAGTCATTTTTATCGAAATGACTCCAGTTTTTTGTAAGTTGCCCACTACTATTTTTGTCAAATTTTGAAGATTTTAACGAATTTCATTCTTTTATTTTCAGGTTATTTAACTAAATAAAATTTTAAATAAACACAACAATTTTAATTAAAATGCCAAGAGGACAGTGGAAAAATATCCCAGATAAATTCTGCTACATATGTGGTTCAGTAACATTTTAAAAAATTCAAAGAAAAATTTCTTCTCTAGTGAAAAAACTATATAATTTGTATTTTGGATGTAAAATTGGCGACCAAGATAAACCATGGGTACCACATATCTGTTGCACGACATGCTTTAATTCTTTATCAAAATAGTCTAAAGGAAAAAAAAAAAAGCTCTTAATTTGGTGTTCCAATGGTATGGCGAGAGCCCCAAGATCATGCCACTGACTGCTATTTCTGTTTAGTATACATACAAAGTAAGTAATTGTTTATTGTCCACTATGCCTATATTTTGAAGTAGTATACTGTAATATTATTTTTTTTAAATATATAATTAATTAAGTTTAGAACCACTTTATTGTAATCACACATATGTATATAACTTTAAATTTTATGCATATAATTTCCATACTTTTAGGTAAAACAATGAGGTGCGCTTCAGCTGTGGTACATCCCAACTTTAGATCTGCTATTTGACCTATCCCTCACCCAAAAGACATTCCAGTACCTGAACCACCTGCAGAAATTGTTTTGTCTAACTCTGATGAATCAGATATGGAATAATGTGAACCAGAAACTGAAATTTATGTTCCTGAAACTGTTGATACTACTACAAAACATTACTCCCAACTTGATCTAGATTATCTTGTAAAAGATCTAAACTTAACAAAGCAACAGAGAGAATTCTGGCCTTGAGACTGAAAGAAAGAAATCTAGTAGTAGAAGATGTTCGAATTACTAAGTTTCGCATTCGATCAAACAGTTTACAGGACAAATTTTCATTTGAAAACAATTTATGCTACTGTAATTATATTCCACGTCTGTTTGAAGAATTAGATATACATTATGAACGTAGTGAATGGAGACTTTTCATTGACGCTTCTTTATATAGTAGTAAAGCCGTGCTTCTGCATAATGTAAATAAACTACCTTCGATACCAGTAACTCACTCCGTTGTTTTGAAAGAAACTTATGAAAATTTAGATTTCATTTTAAAAAGCATTAAATACAGTAAACATAAATGGTTGACTTTGCTGACCTTAAGGTAATAGCCATTTTAAAGGGCTTGCAGTCAGGCTACACAAAATACATGTGTTTTTTGTGCCAGTGGGACAGTAAAGCTCAAGGAGAACATTAAATATGCTCAGAATGGCCTATAAGAGAAGAGACAAAAGTAGGTTGTCATAATGTCATACGTGAACCATTGGTTTGTAAGGAAAACATAATTTTGCCACCACTTCACATGATACAATTTGTGAAAGCCTTAAAGCATTACCAGCCATCCTTCTTATATTTAAAAACAAAATTTCCTAAGACTAGTGATGCTAAAATTAAAGAAGTAATGTTTGTTGAGCTTCAGATTCAAAAACCTATGGTAGATAGTGAGTTTGAGGCAAAATTGAACCAGCCAGAATTTGAGGCCTGGCATAGTTTCAAAGGTGTATGTAATGGTCTCCTTGGAAGGCACAAATCAGAAAATTACCACATTCTTGTTCAGAATTTGATTAGGTCTTGTAGTGAGTCGGGATGTACTATGTCACTAAAGGTGCATTTTTTTCATTCCCATCTGTCTTTCTTTCTCGAGAATCCAGCAGACGTCAGCGATGAGCATGTTGAAAGATTCCACCAAGATATTGCTACTATAGAAAATCGTTATAAAGGAAAATAGAGTGCTGCAATGCTTGCTGACTTTTGCTGGACCCTTCACAGTCACAAACAAGATGTTGTAAAAAAAAACGAAGCCTAAATATTCTGAAAATATATGACTATTGTATAGATTTCTGCAATTTTGAAAAAGTCTTTAATCTTCATTACCTTTTTAAATATTTTAAAGTAATACCACACTCTGAAATGTATTAAACGGAATTATTAATTTCTTTTGATGAATAAGCTTTTGTTTCCACTTATCTTTGTACCTTTTGCCAATTAATATAAAAATAATAACAAAAATTTCATACCTCTATATACTGAATAATCTAATATTAAGAAATAATTAAATGTGCAGCTTACAAAAAATTGAAGTAATTTCAGAAAAAATAAAGGTCATTTTCGTAATCTACGCAAAAAACTACAATAGAAAACTACTCTCTCATTTCTGTAGCAAAATAATTGTTGGATAGTATTATTAGAACAAGAGATGTGCTTTGAGATGGAAGCAGATGGATTTGCGGTGATCTTTACACTGCCTACAAATCTCCTCTCATGTGCGCGCGTATGGACGTGTGCAGAGTCCAGGCGATCTGAGCTTGACCCCCAAACGGCGATCTTCAGATTCTATGTATACTCTTTACCTACGATTTGCAGTGACGAATTTCGAAGAAAGCTGTAGTAGGACTTTACTTTTACAATGCAGGTCAAGTCTTTCAGATGGAGCCGTCTTTTTGCTGTCCAAATTTGTATTTTGAATTTTTCTATTCCAACATTGGACTCTACACTGGATATTGCTATTCTCTGATGTGTCGAAAAAGGTGTAATCTAGGCAAAAGAAATACAATAGAAAACTACTTTCTCATTTCTGTAGCAAAATTAGTTTCTTTAAGTTCTTTAGTGTAGCCTCAGAAGATGACCAGTATGGTCGAAAGGTGCCTCGGTCGATAATAAATAATTAATTTCAGTAATATTTTACGACCTCTTTTTCCTCAAGGGATAGTCATTTCCCGTATATTGGAAAACCTCCCCAAGAAACTGAACAATTCCTCTTTGTCTGTGGTTCTTAACCATTCCTGTACACAGCATGGCATCCTTCCAAAGTATACTTATTTCCAATAGGCTGACAGCCAACTTATATCCGCCAAAGAACGGTACTCATATTTGAAAGATGAACTTATAAGTAAAAAGAAACTTGAAGAGGAACTGTCGTCTGACGCACGCCTTCACCAATCCTTGGATCGGTGGAGGACTCCCCAAAACGTCACATCCATTACTTACACGATAGTAATGCGTCTTAACGCTCTTCTCACTCCCTTCACTCATAGACATCATTGTCTCACATCGACTGCAGAATTCTTTTCATTTTAGCCCACTTTACCCCTGCCCAAACTATGGTCTCCTTTGATATTGAGTCCCTATACACAAATGTCCCAGTTGAAGAAACGATCAACCTCATCTGTCGAAACGTATATCATTCAACAGATTACGAACCATTAGAAATTTCAGGAAATATCCTACGTGTTCTTCTCCACGGATGCAGAGAGGAAGCACCATTTTATGCTCTTGACAATTCTTTGCACATGTTTTACTTTGGCTGGTGACCCTTTTGATGTGTTCGTGGCAAATAATTTGCAAGTTTTTTCAGGTTAGGATTTTTTTTATCCGAGAGTGTGTTCCACTTGATCTAAACCTTCAACCTGCTAAATTGATTGACAATTTGGAGTACGTCAGGCTACTATGGCGTTAAATATTATAAATTAATTGTTCAGTACCTGATTAATTAAAAAAAATGATTTTGATTTGCTTAGATATTTTTGCTTATATAGTACATATATCTATTCTTTCCCTTCCATGGTAGAGGGTAAGATGTATCGCATAATCGTGTTTTTCAAGCATGTTCGTTTTCATAAGATTAGCTTACTTAAATTATCTCTAAGTGTTTATAATTGGTTTATCTTTTTCGTGGTTCTGAAAGGAAAATTGCATTTATTAAAATAGCTGTTCGTTTTCTTTCAAGACATTGAGCCAGAATCTATTATTAAAAACTGTATATTTTACTTTGGTCTGCATGAAATCCTTAATCAACTTGGTAAATTTCATTCTGGTAAGTTTCACTAGGCTAATAATCTTGGTTTGTAATTACCACATTGGTTGGTAATCTAAGGGAGGTTTGGTGACAGTTTGTGGGTAAGACTTCAAGAGCTAATCTTACCTTTTGCCGTTGAACATTGTGTTCTTTGACTCTAAAGCGGTGTTCATAGCAGTTTATTCACACATAAATAATCATAGTTTATTCTTCTAGTTCTTTTTTTGCAACGTCTATTAGCAAAGTATTATTTAGTTAGGGATTCTCTTAGTCATTACTATCTCCCTGCATATTTAAGCAAATAACGCTTTTTCTCTGAGGTTTTTAAGCCCAGGGAGAGGATTGCTTTAGGAGTAAACTAACAGTAGAATGGTTGAGATTTTCTGTTTGTTTTACTTAGCTTTTTCTTCCATTTCTCCTGTAACTTTGCCTTTTAGGATAAAAGGGACCATGTTTTGTTTTGCTCAAGAATCGAGTCCGTGGCAATTCCTTCATCTTAAACTAGTTTTATTTAATCAGTGTTAATTTATTTTGTATATTGGTATTTGAGCAATATTTAAAAAATGTATGAAATATGTATATAGGGATATGATTCCTGTAACGAAAATTTATTGAGGGCCATATGCATAAATAAATCACTTTGCGCAGTCCAACGGCGTATATTAGAATCACTCTGATTTACCTGTACACTGAGATCTTTGTCTGTCTGTCCAATGTAGCTCTCACATTATTCTTTATATCGGAATGTATAAATATCGCATGTTTCCATGGAGGGGCAATTAAGAGCAGACACAAGGTAGAATCATATTTCAAGTTAATCTTAATGTCAAATTGTTTATGGTGATGGGGTGATGAAAATAATTGATGGAAAGTACAATTAGGAGGTGTGGGTTAATACGGATTGACATTTTCGCATTTTTTTTATGTACAAAAAAGTAGAGGGTAACAATTGAATACCAAGATATATAAAAATCAAATTGCTTTGACAAAATATGTCCAGCGAGACAATTTTTAAACAACATATATTTCCTTTCGTTGAGCTGGTTAATAAGTGTTTGGGTAAGTTTCTTTAGTACCGTTCTTTTTTACTTTTACTTAAGAGTATGACATAATTGAATGTTATGGGTTTGTTTTAGATTGTTGAAGAGAGGATAATCTTCTGTGTTTTATGCTCTTTAACGAGTGATAAAGCAATCATAGGTTAGCGGTTATCAGCTGAGATCGTTCATTTTGAGAATATATCAGGGGGATCATGGTCAGGATATTAATTCTACGGCCAATAAGTGTATGAGTGAAAGTATTACTGAATTACTGTAGAGAGTGATGGCAAGAATCTTAATTTAGTTAGGGATAAAAGGGTAGTAGACCAGGTAAGGAATCTTTTGGAAAATAGAGCTACGCCTGAGGTTATATTAAAGGGAAAGAGAAGTGTAAGTGTAGGCAATGATGGATTGGGGAGTATTATTGTTGTTGTAAAAGGCTGTGTAATGTAAAAAAGACGAAGAGTAGGAGTGGTCCTCTTCTTTGTAGCAAAAGGCTCAGTGTATATGAGATCTAGGAGTAAAGGAGGAGGTCATAGATGAGGTTGTAGAAATTGAGCCATTTTGGATAATTGTCGAGGAATTTTCGCGAGGTAGATTTCTAAAAAAATATTTGGAGAGTAAGAGAGAAGAACGAAGGTGTTTGCCATGGTCTTGTTTGGAAGATATAACAGAGAGAAGTAAAAGACTCGTGAATACGACTGAGAAAGATGCAAATGTTTATTTGAATGTAAGTGATGTATTGAAATGGAGGATAGTGGATACAATTTATAGGTCAAGGGTTGGGACATTTTCTTGTAATGAAACAGATAGGGTAGCTTAGGTCTCATTCATAAACTTTTATCTACATGCAGTAGATAGAGTACAATTTGCTCATTTTTTCTTATATAACTGCGTTAACTATGTATTCACATATAAACCAAAATAATGATCATATCTAAAATTAACTAACCATTAAATGACATTATTCGAGTAATTTTGTAGGAAAACAACAAAATCTTTGAATCTGCCAATTTTGATTTTATTCATAGAACCGCAATTAATGGCCTAGAAGACCACACGCGCCCTAAAGACAGCAGGTTCTCCACCCCTTGGTCTAAGTGTAGTGATCTGTTAGCAAAATTGCTGGAAGCTGATAAAAAATATGTAGGATCAAGGTTAATAATTAGGTTTATAAATAGATGGGGTTAAAATATAACGTTTTTATAGAAGAATTTGGTTCCACTTTTTGAAAAAAAAGAACTTTGGTTGCACGTGAATAAGTCGAGAGTGGAAGTAGGGAGTTATTATTTACAAGAGGCTTATTGGAATTTGTTTTAATGGAAATTAGAATATAATAGCAAAGAGAATATTCGGTTAAATTAATCCTGCAAAAAATTGGAATGATTTTATTCATGGGAATGGGGTAGAAAAGAAAGAGCCCTGAGAAGTCTAAATGCTGGTATGTTAGTGGATTTAAGGATATACCTGCATGAAACAAACTTGTATTTAATTTAGTGATCCAAGAGATTTAAAATGATCGGATAGTATAGTAGGAAAGGGATAGTTTTGTCTTATATTTGTATGAAAGAATTAACAGGCCAGCTAAATAAGCTATATATTCTATATAATAAGTGGTTACAATCAGATTGATATAAGAGTGGAGAGCAGGATTAAGTCGGTTAGGGTGGATATAATCAATGCTAAATGTAACTTCATACGAATTCGACAGAAGGTTCTTTGTTCTAATCGAAAAGATTGTGCCCATTTAACCATGTTAGCGCTTGTAATTTTATGCAATTCGTTCCTGGACCTTTTAAAGTTGTCAAGGTCTGCTATTTTTTTCTTGATCCTTAAGATTTTTCTCTTTCTTTTTCATAATTCACTTTTTTTAACTTTCATTTGTTTCCCAGTTAATATACCTGCATCGGTCTGTTCGAATTTTCTTTTCCAATTCTACAAGAAGTTTCGATAAGAGCGTGACTAAAGTGTCCTTTTTTATTGTAGGGCCTTGCATCAACGTTTTGTCTGTATCTTCTCGAGTTCTGTTTATTAGCATCGACTTTATATGTCATTATATGTCACCGAAACAAAGTTATAAATTGTACGTTTTGCTGTCAGCAGAACAAGTATAATAGTAGAGCTTTTAACTTACCTTTATATAGGAGGGGCAGTCAATAAGTCTTGCGAATCGGTAGGGAAAAACAGAGGAAGGGCGATGGCTGTTTGTGGGGGTGTTAGGACAAGTTATGAAAAGTCAGGACCTGCAGCCGCACGCTCCTGCCTCGTCTATTTAAGAAGCAGTAGCTGATCGCAGATCGTCAGTCACACATTTTTCAACAATGGAGAAGGTTGAACACCGCGCACTGATCAAATCTTTGACCAAGGAAGGCAAGAATGCAAAAGAGATACAGCAGTCGGGAGATTTCTGGTTGTCGGGAATTCGAAGCCTCAGGGACAAATGGCGCAAGTGCATTGAAGTCGAAGGTTGTTATATTGAAAAATAATAAAAACTTTTCCTCATATCTCGTTTCCTTATATCCGAATTGCAAAACTTATTGACCGCCCCTCGTATTAGGAAGATGAAGAAAGGAATGATGAAAGTATGGAACTTTTATTGATTATTTTTTGGACAATTTTCCCGTCTAGAGCGGCTAGAATTCACTTGTGGTGAAGGGATTTAGTGTGGGCCAAGAGAAAATGTAGTTTATTCCTCCCTTTAACTAGTGTTGAGGATAAAATGAATAGTGAGGGACATTATGATGCTTCATTCAATTTACAAAAATGGGGATATTGTCTAATTGTATATTTCAGAAGAGTGTATTGATTTCAATTGATACTTTTTAAACTAGAAACACTTACATATACTTTAATGTCACAAAATAACTTTTGTAGACTTCACTCCTTATTTAAGCGTGACAAGAGGAGTGAAAAACAAATAATGGGCACTATCAAGAACAAATGAGTGGTTTTGATATCAATCCTTGGATTACCTCAAAACTTAGGTTATTTGGAGCATAAATGAATAAATGTTTTGAAGAAAGTCTTGAAAATGAGTTTCGATTCGCCACTTCTCCGAAACGCATTAAGAAATGGCTGTGATGGGCGCGGTTGTCATCGGCCCGTTTACATAATTCACATAATCCTCGTGATTGTCTGAAATGAGTTAGTTAATTTAAAATGAGGAGTGAATGTGAAGCATTGGTAGTATCTGTATTATATTTGGAGGTTATAGATAATTAGACTATATTAAAAGGGATGAAAATTTCGTGATAGATGAACCAAATGTAGTGCGATAATGTGTAAAATGTGGTAGTAAAGGTGAGGACTGGGTAGCTATAGTAGATGAGGAAGGATATAACGCAAAATCCGAGTATGAAGTTTAGAAAGTTGAGATGCATGTAAAGGTTAAACAGTGGATGGTTGCAATATAAAGCAGGAAAACTTTATGCCTGATAATTTTGGGGGGGGAGAGTTGAAAGGTAGAATAAGTTACAGGACAGTAATAATACACCTTGCCTGAATGACGATTGAAAGAAAGTGGTAAAATAAATTATTATGTGGATAAACATGTTCTAAAAGACGTTCTAAATATTTCCATACTTAGAAGGCGGGTCTAAGAGTATTATTGATCTTATCCTAGTAATAAATAATTTGCTGTCGGATGTGTTTGATGTATATTCTATTAAAGTTTCGATAGTGAGCTTACGCTACTTCTTGATTGTGTTATTCCTGTTTTTTTGCCTAGTGTATTTGTAGAAAGAAGAAAGGTAGATTGTATGCAACAGAAAGTCAGAATTAAAAGGGTGTTGGTGCTTCATGAGAGGAATTAGCTTGTGACACTTCTTTAGATCAATATAGAGGAAGTAAGTTCAACTTAGGGATAGAAATATGTGAAGTAAGTGTAAGAATTTATTTTGGATGTGCAACTTCATGGTGGAAATGAAAAGATAAAGGGCAAAGCTGAGTCGTGGAATAATAATCTCAGATATACGGCATAAAAAAGGTCCTAGTTTATTTTTACTTAGCAAGTCTGAAAGATCATAGGTGAAAAGAATAAACAAATAAATATTTTAAAGAAATATTAATGAAGTCCAAATACAAACATGAATTTATTTTTTTAAAAATTAAGAGATGTGAAATTAGTGGAAATAAAGCTGAGTCAACCTAAATTATTAGAATGGGTGAGTATAAATTTAAAGGAAGAGAGACAGATTACTTTGATAACCCGTGAAATTTTGTTTAAAAGTGGAAGGAATGTAAATATAATTGTCATCGCTGCTGAGAACCGACTATTTTTCATCAAGATATAAACCAAAAATCATGCAAGTAGTCGTTAGTACTGTGAAAGTTCGATGTAATGGGAAGGAAGCTTGAGAGAAAGTTTAGTAACCATGTTAGTAAGAAATTACCAGAAATGCGAAATGAAATAAGTATAGGGATGCATTTCAAGGAATTAAGGCGATAAATTGCTATAGGAGTAGAAGAATGCTGTGATAGTACATTGTATTTCATAGTTTAAAGGAAAGTAATCTGACTGGAAGGCTGAAGGGAGAATAAGTTAGTTGAGGAGTGTAGAACGGACGTATAATAAATGTGATTGATCCGTTTTAAATGCTTTCCAATTATCCGCTGAATTTCTTTAACTTATCCCGATGACATTGTAATATGTTGAGCCAGATAGATATAATTTTCTCTCCCAATTCACTATGCCCGTTACCAATTGTTATGTCTATCGTGTCGACCCGAAGTTAGATTGTCTTACTTTTAGGCTGAAATTTTTGCTTTGAAAGTTAAGTTCTTCAATCATTGTTTGAATCTCTTCTAGGTTATTGAGATAAGCAAATTATGTTTAGTGCAGGTATGTAAGCAGGAATGAGAGGGGCAAGGTGTATACTGGATCGATGTAGGAGAAAAAAGGTATGGTCGTGTCGAGACGAGATGACAACTTGTCAGATGTTGTGTAAATATTTTATATCTGTTGGAAGTAAGGCGTGGTTAATGAACAAAGTTGAACAAAGTAAGAGGTCTGCTTTACAGAATTATGAAGGAGCAAAGACCCTATGATCCACTCAAAGCTAGTTTAAGAAGGAAGGGTCAAGGTTGATGTCCGAGGTAAATGACAAGTTAAAAAAAGAGAATATATGGATAAAGAATTTGTCGAACAACCTTTATATCTATAGGCTAATATTTTAAATTAAAATGTGTAGTTTATATTCTTAAACCAATTTAGTGCAGTGTTTTCTATAACATTAATAGATAAACCATTTATTTAAAATAAAATCAGTTTGAGGCCATGGTAGTATTACATCTTTTACTAGCTTAAAGCCATTATTTTTGTTATGTCCCGCAGATCCTGATCATTTTTCTTTAAAAGACATTTCCGAAGCTTCTAAATTACATCATATAGTTCTTCATTGTCCATTCTTCGCTTTCATATATTACCGTGGATGATATAGAGCGATACGGTATTTTTACCCGAATCTTCTACGAATACTGATGCTTGATAAGACTTTTTATTACTACTTTAACCATTTAATTTCAAGTCAAGTAAATAGAATACCCACGGGCTTCAGTTTCGATAAACCAAGAAAGTCCGCTGACCAAACTGGCGTGCTCTCACTTATTCTGATTTATGACTTTATGACCTTCAAAAGTTTTAATAATTCCCGGACTAACTTTGGGAGGACCTTGGCAATTATATAATTCGAAAAATAATGTAAAACAACATAAGGGTTTCTCTGAAAGAGATTGGTATGCGAGTGGTTCTCGATACCACTGGTCTACTCTTCGATGTGACCAAAGGAACAGCCTCGGGAAGAAAAATCACGCTCGGTTCCACTTTCTTCTCGATTCGCGGTTTTCCTCCGGGACTCGTTTTCTTCTCCTGACTGCTAACTCAATTTTTCTCTTCATTTCTCCAGATCAAACTATATATACGTCGATTATCCCCTGGGGGAGGAAAGGGGAGATGCGTGCCCACCTTTAAGCCTCTCTCCTCGGGCATCACTTTTCAACGTTGTGACTATTCGCCTTTCTGGTTTACGTCGGAGAAAGTGAAATTTCGTCTATTTAGCGAAAAAAAAATAAACAATAAGAGGGAACAGTGAGCTTGTTCATAGATTTTTAATCTAAAGGTTATTCCACCCTCCTGTGTTTATATTAAAGGACTACGAAATCTGCTGATGGTACTCCTTCTTTGCGAGCGATCTCCAGGATTTTTAGGACAGTGGAGCAAAGGGAAGACGCTCTGTAAACAAACTAGCGTCTGTTTGTCCTCGTGATCTTGATTTACTCACAAGGTATATACTCGTAAAGTACATAAATTGAATAAATAATAACTGACAAACTTTATCTTCTCACATGTAGTGGTACCATCTTCACTTAGGAAACGCTTAATGACTCCCATTAGACGTTAATTTAAACATAGCGACTTTTACCACAATGAATGATTCAATAAACTGAATAAAGACACGTGAAAATTCAGCCCCTTTGATAGATTTTGATTTTCTGGTCACGGTTGCAAATTCTGGCTAAATTCAACTTTATTACTACTTAAAATATTCCACTGAAAATTCCACTTAAAATATTCCATTGCAAATTTGGTGGCAACCATTTCGAAATCTATATTAGAATATCGGCATATACTTAAATACTAGTAATGTTATAGAGAGTTTATGAATGATATGTGGATATATGTAGCTTACATGTGTAGAGAAATGTGAATAAGAGTGTAAGTTAATGAGATTAGAATTTATCACGAAAATTTATATCCCCATTTGTCTTGATTCACTACCCTGGGGTTCATATTTGTTTTCGAGTTCCTCGGCCAATTTAGGTTTGCAATGGAAGATATTTACCCAACCTTTCCTATTATTTAGATTCTGTTAAATTTCTTCTTATTATTATGATTCTCTCTCCCCCTCCTTTTTGGTTGGCTGCTAACAAGACCCTACAATATCATAAAAGGCAGGGATTATGATAAATGACGGTGACTAAAACGATTATATATACCCTTCTCTCTCTCCCCCCCTCCCGATTATCCATCTTATCTTTTTTCCCATCTGTCTCTCTTTCCTTTGCTCTTTATATCCTCTGTGATAAGCCATTAAGACCAGCATGAACATCCATTGAGTTCTATCTCAGTATCCATTGAACTCTTCGTGAGCGCTAGTTAAACCATCCGTGACAACCTTATGTGTCTTGGTGTTTCACCTTTCGATCCCTACCATAACACCCACTTTTGCCTCCCTTAACACTCATTGACCTCTGCTTTACTCCATTCGAGCCATTTTGACAGCGATGTAGTACAGCCTCGCACATTTTCTCCGTACTGTAACGAAACTCCGGAAAAACGCCTCCCTTAACACCCAAACAAACTCTCGGATCCCAAGTGGTAGAGCTCTGGTAGGGTTTATTAGGACCGTAACATCAATTCAGCACTCTCGCACTACATAGCGAGTCTTACCAAAACACCATTTGATCACTTCCAATAGTGAAATAGCATATCTTTGGCAAGTTAAATCTGGACTACCAAATACCAAGTTATCCATCTGGTGCATGCCCTTCAGAGCCCCCGCCTAAACTCATAACACACATTGAGCCCTATTGCAACATAGAATGACCTAATGCACCACCAAGTGAGCGCTCATATTATCTGGTAATACCAACTGAACACTCCCATACAACCCATAGAGTTCTCTCGGGGCACGTTTTGTGCATTTATGCAATCCTGTAATACCCATTAAGCCAATCCGGTATGACTGTTGAGCCCTCCATTATTGCCCATTGATTCCTCCTATAAAAGACATTTAGGCAGTTCCTGGTCTCTTAATGCCACAACACCCTTTAAGCCTTCACGTAGCCGTCATTGAGCCATCCTTTATTACCTATTGAGACTTCCGCTATTACCTATTGAGCACTCACGCATTCCAGTAACGCCCATTGAGCCCTACTCTACTAAATAATTGAGCGCTCCCTTAATATTCAATTAGCACTCTAGCATCACCCATTTACCACTCAACAACTACCAAATGAGAGTTCCTTTAGTAACCATTGCCCCCTCCCATAACCCCCATTGAGCTCTTCCTGGACCAAGGTACACTCTAGCGAGAGAACTTGCGGCGGTATGTGGCCCAGGTAGTGTGGGACCTCTCTGAACAACCATTTATCCATAGCCTGACAACAATTGAGTCAAGTATACCTTAACTAAAGCACTTTTTTGGGCGGAAAAATGTGTAGCAGTCAGTGCATCATGTGGTATGATTCCTACTTGAAAATCCATCAAGCTCAACTTGTATAGCCATTGACCTACCCCTGGATTAAAGTACTATTTGTGAGGGTAGCGTGCAGCGTTCAGCAACCATGGTGGTATGGTTCCTCTCTGAACCTGCAATTCTTTCCATGGCACCATTTCAACCATCCATGTATCAAAGCAGTGTTGTGGGTGGCAAATGTTTGGCAGTTGGCGCCGAAAATAGCGTGGGTCCACTTTAAAAATCCATTGTGGGTTATTTAAACAACCATTAATTCTTTCCTGAAAGCATATTAAGATCTCTAGGAATAACTATTGAACCATTCCTAAACCAAGTCGGAGGACGGTGGGCGCCCATTGCAGCGTGTTCGTCCGAGAATAAGCCATTGATTGCTTCTTGAAATCCCATTGAGCTCTCCCGTAACTCACATTAAACTATCCGTGGGCAAAGGTACTCAACATATTAGCAAATATAGAAGGTGATCGGCAGCGTATTTGGAGTAAACGATAACTTAACAGCAATTGCCTCTTTCCTGAATTCTAGTTGAGCCAACCCAGAACGCCCAGTTTGCCCCCATTAACATTCACTAAACCATTACTTAACAAAACCATTAGTCAGAGGGTGTAGTTCTAAGATCATTAACTAAAACATTTACGCTCAGGTTCCGGGAATAGGAACAACAGTAATTAAAATTGAGAATTCCTCCTATTATGCAGTATTGATTCTACAATTTTTATTTTACGAAAATCTTTACAATTGTATATTATTTGGAAAAATGAATAATCTATTTGCTGGTCATAATTGCTAATGTGGTTAAAAATACTGGATGTAGTACTGCCTCGCCTTACATTACCTTTATGTTCATACATTTGTTCATATGTTCATATAGTCATATGAACATATGTTCATATAGTCTCTCCTATATAGAATGAAGGACAGTGGGTGGATTCACCCGGGATTACATATGCACCTGTCTCATTTGCCTGATCCATTGGCTTAGTCAAAGGGAAAGATTTTAGAATGGAAAATGGGTATACAAACGAGACTCGACCTGGATAAATAACTGTTTACTCCTTCGAAGAGGGAAGAGAACGGGAGAGGTAGACAATTCGTCTTACTGACGTTGTTTTTATCCATGTGGAGTCTCGTTTAAATACCATTTTTCTGTCCGAAAATCTTTCCCTTCGACTAAGCTCAAGGATCAGACAAATGAGGCAGGTGAATATTTGAACATAAAGGTGAAGTTAGGCGAAGCAGTACTACCTCTATTATTTTTAACTACATCAGCAATTAAAAGTACCAAATAGATTATTAAAAGGCCCGAATAATATACAATTGTAAACATTTCCGTAAAAGAAATATTGTAGAATCGATACTACATAATAGGAGAGATTCCAAATTTTAATCGTTGCGATGGTCAATTTAAATGTAGAACATCAGTGTAAACAGTTTAGTTAATTAATTTAGAACTACACCTCCGAATTTTTTTGTCGGGATTTTGAAGTGTTTAGTGACGTGTGTGTTCATTCCATTCTCATTGAATATATATATATTGGGTTGAGGAATAAGTTCTCGCGGTTTTATCAAATTTATTCATTACCATTAACAATTTTAGAAAAAATAAATTTAACAAATATATCTCGAATTATGTTCCCAAATTTATTTATAAACCACCCGAACAATCTTAACATCTTTGCTTCCGGTTTCACGCAAATACTTATTTTTCCCTGTCTGTTTCCTCTTATTTCATTAGGTTAAACCTTTGCCCCGGAACCACGCCTAATATTTATATTTATGTTTTCCCGTTTTGCTTCCCCTGGTTTCACTTTGTTTAGGCTTTTAATTCACTCCGGAACCGCGCCAAATCTTTATGTTTTTTCCCGTTTTGTTTTCTCTGATTTCTTTTTGTTTCGTCTTTTAATTCGCTTTTATATATTGGACGGTGCTAGCTTCATTTTTCATTACACAGTTGAGAATGGCTGCTGAAAGCTGAAACTAGTTCTGTGCTTCAAAATAAATTAAGATTCATATATTGTGGTTTATCATTACTCTTTGGATTGGATATATGTATATCTCGTTATGCGATGTCTTCTAATCTAATCTAATCTAATATATATATATATATATATATATATATATATATATATATATATATATATATATATATATATATATATATGAATCTTTTGTTGCGGATCAGATTGCATTTCGATGCCTTTAGTAGTTTAACTTACGACTACAGTTTTTAATGTTTGACTGGAGATTAGAAATCAATATTGGAATATCCATTTGATTTGGACTTAATTCAAAACTACTAAAGAATTTGCCGTGCACCTTAGTTTTCATTCAATTATCTTTAGGCAAAGTCCCCAGTGTTTTTGAAGGGTGGTGTTGTGGCGTTTTCATTAAACTTGCCTCCTTACGTGTAAAGCGGTTGAGTTATAAACCTAGGCAGCCAAATTAATCTTGAAGTGAAATGAAATGAAAATGAAAGTGCCACTCATCGCAGTGGCTACAGCGAGACAAGGTGAATGCGAGATGAGGGGCGGGCATTCTCTTTTATCGTTCATCAGTATTTTTCATCAGTAGCTTCCTGATTTAAGGATTTGATAATAGTTTCGTGATGATTTTTTTTTCTTATTTCTGATGTATTTTTTATTATATCTCGTATTATTCCTTCATTCGTTCTTGTAGTTAAGCGCTAATGGTTTTCTGTTTTCTTTTTCCTTCTCTATCTCGAAAAGAGATTTGTATATTTTCTTCTGTATTTTGTCAAACTGTCCGTTTAGGTAGCTACTGTTCAATAGTATTGGTTTGTATCTTCTATATTTTAAGTCGAGTGCCGTCCACGTTGAACAGTTTTTAATGGATCTTCTTATGTAGATCATTACCGATTTTTTAGAGCTCTGAGTGCATTCACTTCTGGCGTTAATGCATCGATCCAGGTCCGTTCTTTTTCGATTGGTACATCGGCGGCCATTGTAGTTTTGTATTTTAAGTTTTATAATCTCGTTTGTCTATTTCACCCAGGTCCATATTTAAAGAGATTATATAAAATTATCTAGAAAACATAATTTATTATTTTTAAATTAAGTTATCTTCATAAAATATGTGATTCTCTCATAAGATAGATCTACGTCTATCCAATACTTCTCCCTAATGTGAATGGTCTAGTTCGGATAATTTGTAAATAAAGACTACTTTGTTTTAGCCTCCTTTCTTATACTGGCTTTACCAAGAATATGATCACCATGATTTTATCTCAAAGGCGATATGGCACTTAATCACACTAAATCATGCAAAGTCGAGATCTTTCTGCTGTTTTCTATTTAAACCAACATGAAATAAAAAAATGGCGCCCCAATCAATTTTATTATTTTACATCAAACGTATCTATACGGAATTATGAATCGCTAGAAGCATTATACAAGGCCGTTTGCTTACAGGTAAAGGAGAACTATATACTTTTAAAGATCAAAGAAGAAAGAAAAAATAGATTACGTGGTTTCCATCTGTGTGTATCGTATTTGGTTGGGGATATAATTCCTTCATATGATTTGATCAACGTTGGAACTATTGACTACATCTACCACTAGCGTGTTTCATGTCTCTCACACTCTGTAGTTGGAATAGTCACTCATTGAAGCAGTCCTGAATCGCGAACTTTAGGTTTTCATCTATACTTCCTATTCCTATTATGACTAAGGGTAAAAACTACCGGTCATTCCACTACGCCAAGCATCGAAAGTTTTTAACACTTCTATCAGCTGAGACAGAGGGAATTCATCTTCCTTAAAATATTTACAGCATATTTTGAAGTGATTTCGGGGACTTTATAGTGTTAGCAAAGATGATCGGAATTACAGAACTACGAGCCAGAAAAAACATGATATCTACACGAGACCAGAACAAAATAGGAGTAAATGGAGTGGACAGGATTATATTCGCTGTAAAAAATATGAATTGAGTATCAGTTATGCGTATCGGAGATTGCTTTTAATATTATTTAGAAAGGCAATATTTATCGACTCTATTCTTTTAACATGTTGACTGAGGTGCATTTATCTATGTACAACATTACTTATTTGATATTTGATTAGCCCTATACGCGAAAGATTTCTCTGCTGTTCCAGTATTAAAGCTCATATTAGCCAGTTTGAATCGATATTACCTATTTGATGCTCGGTTATCTAACTCAAGAAGCAACCAATTCTTTATATTTGTAAAGCTATTTATTAAAGACTTCAATCTTCATGCAAATGACAGTTTCTATTAAATGCAAATAAAAATCCCTTTCTGTCTTCATATGATATATGAAGTTCTAACTAAAGGATTAATTTTATCGCTGTTCGCGCAATAGTCTCTAATGTTGCTTTGTCCTTTTGCATGTGAGGAGACAAAAATGTCACCGCATACTTTCAGTGAGGTATAGCAAGTTTAAGATATAATGTAGTAATTAAAAATAAATCATTTTAATTTAAATGCAAAACATTAAGCTACGTAACCCAAAACTCTGTTTGCTTTTTACAATGCTCAACTACATTGCCTAGCAGTTCTAAGTTGCACGACTTTGCCACAAACTAAACCTTTTCAAGAAAAATCATAATTAGATTATGACTATGTTGTACAATCGAATGGTGTTTCGATGAACCTTACCTTACACTTATGTAGATACATTAAATCTTATCATTGCTAGCACTTACCATTCAAAATATTTGCGTCTAACACATAATCATCATAAGTCAGGCTACCGCTTTTCTGAAAATTAACTTTTCAAACATGTGAATGGAAACAAAAAAAGGCCAGGACACCATAATAGAAAAAACAACGGAATATTTTAAATTATATTGTAAAATGGACACATTTATAAATAAAGACACCAATAAGGCGACCTTCGGCAAAATTGAGAACCAATGAGATGCACTCAATAGCGAAAGCAACGTACCTATTTCTACGACTAGACTGTGATCAGTTTAAAAATCTTTGGAAATTCCTTAACTTATCACGGATCATATCACAATGCTTCTTGTTTATCTCCATTAATGAACTTTTTCCTTCTATCTGTTACCTTTTATCGGTTTACTTTTTTTCTGTAACTTTAAGCCGATCAATTAAAGTTTCCTTATTACTTAAAACTAAATCAAGCATCTTATTTTCTCTTGTCGGGTGTTCGACAAATTAATGTAGATTTTTGCTGAGAATACGTTTAGGATATGGTAATCCCGATCTGAATTCATTGTATACCAATTAACTTCCGAAAGATTGAAATCCTGTACACTGCATACATTTTTGTAATTATTGGTTAATTATTAGTTAAATAATTAATTAGTGCATGGTCCTCTTCATATGAACTACACTGCGTTTTGTATTCAAGTTACATAACTAAGGCAAGAGATTTATTGATAAATTTTTTCCAGATTGAGACGCTGTGTTTTCGATTTATAACCTAGTATTTATTCGCTTTTTAAGTAAAACAAGACACCACCTCCTTTTCTTACAGGTATATCCTTGTATACTAGTGTGTAGCTCGGAATTTGAAATAACAATAGTGTCCGGGTGTACTGTATGCAACTGAGTTTCAGTAATGGTTTTAATGTTGCGATGATATTTACCACTAATTAAATTTAGTTCATTAAATTTATTTTGGATGCTCCGATCATGGCAGAGTAGACATAAATATACTTTTTATGGCTGCGATTCTTTTGTAATCGCCATTTTCCCTTCTATTTACCTAACCGTGTTAGGTTATTAGTTAAATAGCGCCCTCATTGTGTATTTTTCTACTTAGATGATATAATTATTATAGAATGTTTCCTCCTGACAAATTAGTTCTTCTTTATTTTTTTATGGCAACGTGCAACAAATCAGCACATTTAATTGCCTCAGTTGTTTTTCGAGAGGTTATAGTACGATCTTAGACTATATTATTTTTAGTTTAGACTGATACTTCAGTCTGTTCAATCATTGACCTTCTGTACCATTACTATCTTCTGATTAGCTATCTTTTGTGATCGATTTCCATCTCAATTCCCAATTCAAAATAAAAAAGTGATAATAACTTCGTCAGTTTCAGAGTTGCCAAATAATTATCAAGAAATTACCCACTCCATTCCCCCCCTCCGAGTGTCATACTGCTAGGTGATTAAGATTAAATACATCGGTAAAAATTGCGCATATTTAGAAGAAGAAAATGTTTAGAAGATAGATTACGTATAGTGCAAACCTTTGGTGATACGGTAGATACAGGGTGAGGTGTTGTTGTTTTAGTGTGGCGTGTATTGTTAACCATATACAAAACTTAAAAGGGAAATCTAGGATGGAATTGGATGTTTTATTTATTGGTAAAAAGAAAAAAACTGACTTGAATAAATTTTGAAGATGGGGTACATAGAGTGAGGAACCAAAAGTTAGATTCTACATTGGTTCAAAAACTCCTGAAGGCATCTCCTGCATAAAGTATATAAGGAGGGATATGTAAAGAAAATAGTAAAGTAGGCGACAGTAAAAATGTGTGGAAGATATACAGCCGAAGATCTCCCTGCTGGTTTATGGACCTAGAGTGCGCGTAATTCTTTATATTTTAGCTGCATTATGTGGTCCATGCTGCACTACACTTGATATATATGGAGCCTGTTTTAATGAAAACATCCCACAAAAAGATGTAGAGAACAAAGAAAACAATTATTTTAAGGCAAAATATTTGACTAAATTCATCACAGTTTCCACAAATGTTTCATCAATTTGGTTTGTTTGTTATGATGTTTTCTGGAAAAACACTTCAACAACTTTTCATAAAATATATCTTCTTCAATTATGAAGAATATTTCTCTTCACTGGGTGACAAAAAACTTTGTAAGTTGTCTATGTTTTATCAACTGATTTACGATAATTTTACACCTCTGAATCCGAAAATACATCTGTTTCCTTCCATCAGATCAGGTTTTTGTGTTAATTTGACTTAAAAAAAATCAAATCTTATACCTAAATAGATCCTATTTTTGTGACATTTTGGGTTGTTTTTGTTATTTTTCATCCGAAATAGAATCAGAAATTATTGTCGTCCATTTTACAAATGGTTATTACATAAATGGTCATTATGCAAACAAAATGACTGTCGAATACATACAACATCTCAAATCAGATAAGACAAGCACGATAAACCTATTGAAAATAAAATGTATATATATATACTAATTTTTCACTAAAATATTGTAAAAAAGGAAAAATATTTTTTAATGCAAAATCATTGAAGTATTCAAATAATAATGAGAAAAATCTACAAATTCATATAAGTTTAAGAGGTTAAAATCTAAATTTAAAAGTAATAATTAAAAAATAGAAAATTACAAGTTTCTACAAAAAAAGTCAAATGTAAAGTTCAGTACAATTAATATTAAAACAATTAAAAGAAAAGCAAATTATATAAATGTTTTGTGCAAAAACAGTTCCTAAAGATCCGTACAATTATGATTTCACGAAACAATAAAAAGATGTGGTTAAAAAGTTTGAAGGTATTTTTTCAGCTGCCTTTTAAAAGTAGTCATACAGTTAATGCTTTTAATGTGATTGAAATTGCTGTTTTATTGTTTAGGTCCTGCCAATAATAAAGATATGTCCTCTCTAGGAGTATTAGTTTAGAGAACAAGTTAGTGATTTTGATTTCTTGTGTGTTGGTTTCTCATCTTAGGGAGTAAGGAAAACCAACCAGGCAACGTTTTATTTATTACGTTAAAAACAGTAATTCCCAACTCGTATTTGTACATATCACTTATCTTAAGCCACTTTAATTCTCGTATGTAAGGTGTTTCATGTTCGAATTTTGTTCCTCCAAGTGCAACTTTAGCAGCGAAGTTTTTTGTTTTTTGCACATGCTTTTGATGTCACACTGCATTATTTTCACATACTTTTACTCCATAACTTATTAAATTAACTAAAGGAGAAGGAATTAATAAGATTCTGGTATTTTTGTCCAACTTTCTTTTATGCAATTAATAAAAATTATAGTGCAAAAAAAACATTTTTTTGGACATAATGTGATATGTGTGCATCAAATTACATGTAGTTGTTGAAGTATACTCGGAGGTTTTATATGGATGTACTAGGTGTTATCATGTTGCCATCGACTTTATTAAGAGTTTTACTTAGGATCTGTGCCATGTGTCCTCGTGTTCCAATGAATATGCATTGTGTTTTATTAGTTATTTAGCAAAAGACCGTTTGATTGAAAGTATAATTTTAGTTTAGGTACTGTTTCCTCACACTTAAGAACTAGTTCATTGACATTTTCTTCGGTACCCTTAAGTATTAATTGATTATCGTCTGCATATTAAGTTATTGTACAGTTTTTAATAAATTGAAAGAGATCATTCACACTTATGTTAAAAAGAATAGGGACCTGCATAGACCCCTGAGGCACCTCGAAAGTTACATCTTGTTTACTTGATGCTCATACATAATTCTGCATATGTACAGATTGTGTTGTTTATCTAGATAATTAATATTTTGTGTAGAAAGCCTTGGGTAAATCACATAGTCACACAAAGGATAATTTCTTATTATCATATTATCGTATAATTTATCTGTTTGATTAAGTAAAGCTGTGTCGGTTGAAGGAGCAGATCTAAAGTCACGTTGGGTATTACTTAATAGGCGGTTATGTTGTAGTTACTCAGAGACTGATTTGATGCGGTATTTACCAGCAATATCGTCATCACTAGACTTGTGGATAGGAACAACGATACAATGATTCCATGTTGCTGGTATAATACCTGTTACAATAGAGGTATTTATTATACGTGTTAATTATGGTTTTATAATAGGGAGAGAGTCTTTTATAAATATAATATTTATTTCCTCGGAACGGTATGAATTAAAATTCTTCATATGCTTTATAGTTAGAACAATGGTGGCACTATCAACTAGCTTGGGACTAAGCATTATGTTGTTATTGGTGACATCGGTCCTCACTGTAAGCGGCCTACCACCATGGTCCTTTACACATTATTGTGCAAACTCATATTAGTGTTTACTTACACTTGAAAAAAATGTGTTAATCTGTTCAGCTCTATGATGCAAAACTTCTTCATCTACATTTGTCTTGTTTATATTGGTTTTCTTGTTAGGAATTCAACCTTTTAAGATGCGCCAGACAGTTCAGT
The DNA here is from genome assembly GCA_963969495.1 of Ceratothoa steindachneri. NCBI lineage: Eukaryota > Metazoa > Arthropoda > Malacostraca > Isopoda > Cymothoidae > Ceratothoa > Ceratothoa steindachneri. The sequence continues at coordinate 119,580,454 of OZ018327.1, read as the reverse complement.
GTCTCCTCTGTTTTCCTCCAATTTTCTATTATAATACTGTGCTTTACATTTACGAATTGACTCTTTTACACCTTTGCAGTGTTTTATATTCACTTCGTAGGTTAACGTTGTTTGATCGTGTTTTATGCGAGACTAAAGGTTACTTTCCTGCCTTAACGTTTTCATCTCATCTGTGATCGATTGGATTAGGGCTCCTCTCATTGTTTTTGTTGTTACGAAAGTACTGGTATTTAAGCAATTCATAAAATATTCAGTAAATAACTAGACTTGCACCTCAATAATATCACTATTAAAACTCTTATCTAGCTTCCTTTTTTCTTAATAATAGCTTACAAAATGTTTCGGGAGTGTAATTTTGTAAATGTCGGACCGTTTTTATTGTGAGGTGTTTCGGTTTTTGCAGGTTTATTTTTATACAAATGAGTTCCTGGTCACCCACAGGGCAGGGAATCGAGTCAGAGTGAAGAACTGAGTCACGTTTATTAGTTGTGACAACATCGAGGAGGGTGGAGGAAGTATAAGTAATTCTAGTTGGCTTACTGATGAGTCGAGTCCTCTTAACACTCGTTATTATTTGCTTCAACTTATTAGCTTCATGTAAAAAAATATCATTTAAGTCACCAAATAAGAATAAGGGTTTATTACGTGTAGAAATGCTACGGACAATTTTGTGAATATAGTAAAATGAGTTGACAAGAGACTTGGGGTGACGGTACAGACACCGCTTGATAATTGATGGCAGTTGACGGTTCTGTATCGTAATCTAGACGTCCTCAATTCTTTCTGGTCTTTCGACATTGACATTGATAGCTTTAGCTTTATATGTGACTCTAATATAGATATGTATATACACCACCACATCTTCTTTATCGCTTCTTAAGACGCCATAACCAGGTAGTGCGATGTGTTCATCTTTAATGTCCGTGGATAACCATGTATCGCTTAAGCATAAGAGGTAAGTGTTTCGCTCCTTCATTAAAATATCAATATTATCTTTATTAGTTAGTCGGCTCTGTGCACTGATGTGGTCGGTCTTAAGGTAGATCCTTCTATTGATTAGGGATATATCGGCCTTACCTTCCTCCTTAATTTCCCATTGGTTGTACCGATTACATAGACGTAACATATGTCCTAACATATGACACTAGTTACACAGGAGTCGATGGTCAAACCTACAAGTAGCTTGGTAATGATTTTGTTCACCATAATTATAATAACCACGCCTCCTAGTTGTATGCGTCGTAGTGTGCTGTTATTACTATGTATTGATAGCTTGGCGAGAAATGTTGACGAGTCATCCTGTGTAGCTTAGATTCCCAGCCGTACCGCATAAAATTACGCTGCAGCTGACCACATCCCCGGGAGGCTAGGGTGTCACCAAGGGGCACTGAGTTAATGGGGGAGCTTGACACACCAGGGGCAGCTGAGTCAATGCGGGGTCATATTGGAAGGTAAGGGGGGGGACAGCAACCTTGGCATATGTATAAGGTAGGGGTGAGAGAGGAGAAGGGGGATGTGCGTTAGAATTTTTATATGTAGGTGGTGCTCGAGATTGACATTAGGGGCCACTTCGTCATTTCCTTTGTGGCTATTATTGGATAGTGGATAACTTTTCGTTTATTCTTGTCCCATATTGAAGATAATTTAAAAGAGGGACATTCTCTACTAAAATTATTATGATGTCTAACAACTCAAAATCTGTTTAAAATGCATGTTGAAGACTCGCGAACCAAGTTATAGCATAATTGGTCTACTTTTCCGGTGCCCAACTTGAAACCCAAATCAGTATTAAAGATAGAAATCTCATTAGATTCAACCTAATTATTCCTATCTTCTTTATAGTCAGCGATTCTAGCCTAGAATTCCTCTAATATAATTGTTAGTGCTGACTGACAAATATTTTCATACTATTATTTTTTTCCTTAAGTACAACTACGAGCGAGATACGTTATGTTATCCAATATGCTCATGGATCCATCTTGCCCTGAAAGTCGTGCAGGCCAGCGTAGATGTAGCTATTCGATGGATTCTAGGTTAATTTTCCAAGACCAAGCATTTTATAAAATCCACATTAGCAACTCTGATCGTCCGTATGGAACATTTTTCCAGATCAGTGGGTAACACTCGTTGCAGGTTTCCGACCCAATCAGTAGGGACCTCTCCACTAGGGACAAGGTGATAGTTTGTTGTTGCAGTAAGAGAAGTGGTATTGCCCACCATGCTTTTGAGATCTCTGTTCCGTTGTATCAAGGTCCCTATTGTACTGTAGGCTGCTTTAACTTCTCCATTTAGAATTTTAAATTTTAAGTCCTTTATTTGTAAGTTTTCTAGGATTTTTTCAAATTCTTGTTTTTTAAAATTCTTGTTACCTCGAGATTCCCTCTCGTATTTCCGTAAATGGACTCTCATTTTCCGTTTTGTCCAAGGCCTCTGCGATAATTTTTTCGTTTGTAAATGTTCGCTGGAGGCAGGAGAAAGTGTGACGTTGAGTAACGTTGAAGAGGCGAGATCTTCAGATAAGGTAGAAGGAACTACGGTGGAGGGCGATGCAAGCATCGTAATACACAGCACGGATGAAATCATGAATTAAGGCTTAGCGGTAGTGGGGGTGGTGGGAGGCGGAGTAGAGTATTGTGTATCACCTGGAGTGAGATCTGTATTTGTGACATCAGAGTGGAATGGTGGTGTATCTTGAGGGGGGTCATCCCTGTTTTTTACTATAAAAAACAGCGTTTAATAACACATTTTAATTAAATGTTACAAAAACTGATTAGTGTAAATTGAATAGTAGACATTGATGAAGGTAAATACATGTAAATTGGATATTAGGTCATCATTTTCCATAATTCAGGGCGGCAACTCCTAAATTTCTCAGCGGTAGAGATGTCTCTCTTCAGAGTCTAATAGTAATCAACCATTATGTCTGCATACCAGCGTCCCTGTGACCTGGTCTCCATCTTTATCATGTTCTGATTAAATCTCTCCCTCTTGTCGCTTCTATTGATCCCAGATTCCCAGAAAACCCATCCATATGTAAGAATATGCAATGCATTTTGATGACTTGTTTCATCAAAGGTTTCTAAATGGTTTATTGAGTTTACAGACTTTGGATCTTTGATGAGCCGACGGAGTTGAGGACCGTCAAATGTGCCAACTTTCAACTTCTCCATGCTCAATTCGAGAAAAGCGTGGCATAAGCAATTGAAGTAGCCACCATACTTATCCAGAGCTTTGGTGAACTGTTTGATCAAACGGAGCTTGATGTACAGCGGTGAGAAGAGCATATTGTTTATGACATTCCTTGCCCTGCACGACATCAATTCCTCTAGTACAGGCAGTCTTTTTTTGTGAAGTGCCGAGCTCGGTCCGTACATACCCACATGCACAGAAAACACAGGTGTTTGTCGATTCCGGACCGTTGCTCAAAAAAAAGATCACCATCTTCAGGTGGATACAAATCATTGACTGATGCTGATCATACCTAATTCTCTCCAGCATGTACTACACCGCTTCATAATTCTCTCTAGGTTTAGTCGAGTGAGCGATTGGTAGAGGGGCAAACTGGTTGCCCATACGCCGCCGAACACACTTCAGCGATTGCTTGCTTCTGTTAATGAAGTTTCCAATCTTCTGGTTTGTATTCTGGCACTCAAAGCTTACGCAATATCTACACAGTACACTGAGTCCTCCTCTTCAGAGGAAAATATGAAGTATTCTTGATGTCTGTTGTGGCAAAAGGTAATGCAAGCATTGTCAGAAGAGATGTGTTTCTTCCTTAAGTCATGCTAATAATTTAGCACAGGACTTTGATAAGCTTAAATCGCAAACTAGATCATTTAACTCCCTTTGGAAAGAACGATGTGGTGCATTATCGTCAAAATCCACTTCTTAATTTTCTTCAACACTAGATGAAGCTTCGTCACTATTGTCTCTAAGTTCTGCAAAGACAGGTACATAAGTTTCATCCAATGCGCTACAGGACGACGAGCTGATTGAAGATCAGGTTACCTGAAGCTGCTCCGTTTCTTCTTTATGATCCCAGTCAAATATATAGCACAGAAGTAACAATAAATGCCATGGTTTGTTGGCTTCATCCAAACGATGGGAATTCCAAACTTCAGACGACCCTTCTTGCCCTTCATACAAAGACGTAGACACTCGGTGCACGTCTTGCATACCATGTGTGGCGCTCAATGAAATTTCCTGGTCAGCAAGTTTGATACCAAATTAAGCATAGTAAGCAAGATTTATGAAATTGTTATTGCAATTTTGGTAGCAGCAACGGTGTTTCAGCCGCAGATCTAGCAGAATAATACATCGTGCTTATTTTTGCAAGATCTGATCGAAATTACCAGGTCGTCCAAAATTATCGCATGTATGTAAAATATTCATAATTCTTTTATGTGAAGAAATAAAAAATATTTTTGCATCATATAAATAGAAAATATCCGTTCATGTTAAAAAACGTAAAAAAATATGTGACGATAAAAAAGTAAACTTGATGTTATTTTGGGATTCAGCACACCGAAATTGTCCTAATTCAACTAAAAAGAACTTAGAAAATAAAGTTGGTGTTGGATAGTGTTATCCTTCCTTCCCACCATAATATCTACTCCCAACCTTCGCAAACTTTTAAGCCTTGAAACTTAAGATCCCTGAAGTAAGTGACGCAAAAATTCACTGCTGATTTAGGACAAATAATTTAGTAGTTATACGCTTTTTCATTATTACCTATATTAGTGGATGAGTTATCAATCTTCATTGGAATACAAAAAAAACACAATATATCAACTGAGTAGAAAATCTACAGATAATAAATTAAGTTCTAGCTAGCAAATGGCAAAATAAATATTATTCAAAAATGAGCACTGTTTGAATGTCGCAGCATATTTAATCATATCTCTGAATGGCATGGTAAATAATATATTCGAACATTTTCCCTTAAAAATAAGCTATTGTGCTTTACAAAGTAGGAGAATATCTATGTTTGTTTGAATTCGGAGTTCAAGTTTTCCCCATATTTGGTGCTGCAATGTATACTGGAACGAAGACTATTGGTGAAAGACATATTATAAAACTTTCTTATCCAGCGTGCTAAAATACTTAGGAAATATATTATATACCAAGCGAATAATGTTTTGTGCACTAATGTTATTTGAGTGCGCTTTCCCCCTAAAGTTAAGTTTTTTATTTTTTTAATTTATACAGTGTCCACCAAAGGAGAGGTGTTACAGAATCAAAATATTCAATAAACTTTTAAATTAAAGATATATTTAGGTAAAATAAATATACTTAACTGGGAATAATTAGATTAAAACCTCTCATTCATTAGAAAGTAAGAGTACCTTTGATAACATAAACAAAAAATAATATGGTAAATTTCGGTTAGGCTCAAGAATTTCTTTGATGAGTAATATCAACTTTTCTCCAATTTTGAATATTATAGTAAATTAGACGACTAATATGTAATATAATGCAAATTGTATAATATTCGCACTCGCACTTGATATACAGTATCACGCAAAATTATTGGATACATAACATTTTTTTACTATTTCTTTCATAATATTTCTCTTTTGGGTTGATAATTTACAAATCTGTTCCAATAATACTTTATTCGCCTATGTAGTAAAAAAATCATAAATGCAAAAATTCTAGTTAAAAAATGTCAGAATAACACATGCAAAAGTATGGGATACATATTAATTATTTATTATTTCATGCATAATTTTTTATTTGGGGTTGAAAATTGACAAATATGTTTCAATAATAGCACTTTTGTTCTTGGCCAATCAGAAAGGGCCACGATACTTTGCTTATCCATGACGTCATCTGTTATCTCCTTGAGCCACCATTTTCCTTCCACCAGTTGTAATCTATGAACCTGATGGGTGGCAAAGTTAAGCAATTGTCAGAAGACGTACGCAAAATGATCATTGAACGTCATAGAAAAGGAGATGGCTATCGTAAAATATCCCAAGATCTAAAGATCCTTTTAAGTACAATAGCAAACATTATTAGGAAGTGGAAGAAATTTAATAGGACTGATAACATTCAGAGGAGTGGCCGGTTGCGGAAAATAAACAATGCAACCTCACGGTGGATTGCTCGGAAAGTTCAGAACGATCCATTTACAACTCGCATGGAAATTCAAAACGATCTTAAAGTAGCTGGGAAAAAAACTGAGCAAGAATACAATTAATAGACCCCTCAATCGGAGCGGCCTACATTCAAGATCGCAAAGGAGATCTTCTTTGTTGAGCACTAGACATGTAAAGGCCTAGTTGAAATTTGATGAAATATATGAAAACCAACCGAAAGAATTTTGGGACAATGTAATATGGTCCTATGAGACCAAAATTAAACTTTTGGCGGGGAAAACGGCAACTCAGGTTTGGAAGAAGAAGAGAACTGTCCATAACCCTAAGAATACCATGCCTACTGTGAAATTCGGAGGCGATAATATAATGGTATGGGGTGTTTTTCATCAAATGACACTAGGAATCGGAAATAATCAAAGGGAGGATGAATTCCTCTCAATATTGTGGAATTCTAGAACAAAATCTTATCAAATCTACCAGATCATTGGGGCTTGAATGAAGTTTTCTTTACCGACAGGTCAGTTATCCGAAGCACACCGCCAAGGCAACTCAAAAATGGTTTGAAAATAATAGGATTAACGTCATGACATGACCTAGTCAGGCTCCTGACCTAACTTACTTTCAGACGAACCTGTTCCCTTACTACAATTATTCCATTCCACAATCTACATATTCGTAATTTCACAGGCTTACGTTCACAACGTCTAAACTCATCGTACTTACCCAGAATCCTCTCTTCGTTTACTAACGACACTTGCGCTCCAGTATCAATCAAACCACAGAAGAACCTTTCACCAACTTTCACTCTTGCTTCCATCATATCAGGTCCTCCATGTTCGCAATACACAGAATGAACAACCACACTAACATCAGCACTGACATCCACACTGTCATCAACTTCCACATCATCATTCACGACACACTCATCTTCATCCAGACAATCATTCTTCTCCCTCATATACGAACAGTTTTGAATCACCCAATTGTAATGAACACCGCTCAAACACTGCATATGCACCGCATTAGCATTCAAACCCTTCACCTTCTCATTTTTGTACACAATCGACCTCTCTCCACCAAAGTGCACATAAACAAGCACTCCATACAAACGACTCACTACAATCAACAGTTCCTGAAACGGCGGGACCCCTTGCATAAACATCGCTCTCAATCCTTTCATAAAGTTCCGTACCCTCGCCATACCAATACTCTCAGGCTTCCTACATACTTCACTCATTAATTAAGTCAGCCACACTATCGGGCACTCTCACATCTACTCCATCACTCTTCAAATCTTGCAAACCATTCCATACACTCTCAAACAAGGAATCACCACCACCCTTACTCTCCTTTCCATTCATAATCCCTTTCGGCAAATACTCAGGATCACTCACTCCACACACATTTTCAGCATTCGTAACAGGATACCTTGACATCAAATCAGCCACTTCATTCCGTTCACCAGGCACATATTCAATCACATAGTCAAAATTACTCAAATCCTCTAAAGTTCTCACAATCCTACTATCAGCCCATTTCATACGTTGTAAATACACAAGAGGTTGGTGATCTGTTTGACCACAAAACTCACACCATACAAAAACGGACGCAGCACTTTCAAACAATACCTCATCGCAGACAACTCTCGCTCTACAGTCGAATACTTTCGCTCTGCCACATTCATAGCCTTGGATAGATACCCAATTATTCGCCTGACATTATCTCCATTCAAACGCTGCTCTTGCATAAAAAAACCTCCCATACAGTACCCACTCGCATCTGTATACAATTCAAGCATCTTAGCATTCACACTATAATCCGGGTATGCCAATTCAACATTTTCAGCTGCTGCCTCTTTATATCTCTTATATGCTTCATTCATCTTAACATTCCACCTAATAATCGTACTAGCTTTCTTGCTCATCTACTCAGTCAGAGGCTTACTCGCACCCGATTAATCACGTATAAATTTTCGCTGAAACACACTCAAACCCACAAACTACTTCAACTGCTTCACAGTCACCGGTTTCGGAAACATTCTCACCTTCTCAACATACTTCGTCGACTTTCGCAACCCATTCTCATTCACCATATGCCCAATGAACTCCACTTCTTTGGCAAACCATTCACACTTCGCTACTTTCACCTACACACCAACACTCTCCATGTTCTCAACACATCATTTACCAATCTCATATGCTCCTCAAAACTATCAGTCATAATCAAAATATCATCTATAAACACAATCACATTCTTACTCGCAAACTTACTCAACACAACATTCATCGCCTGCTGGAAGGCTCCGGGAGCATTAGCCAACCCAAAGCTGAGGTTCTGAAACTGATAATGCCTTTTCGTGGAGGAAAAGGTAGTCACCGGCCGGTTCTCCTTAGCAATGGGCATCTGGTAATACCCCCGTACCAAATCCAGCTTTGTAAATCACTTCATTCCATGCATACTATACACACACTCAGATACCACACAAATCAGAAACCTTTCTTTCACAGCCCTTTCGTTAACCTTTCGATAATCAACACACAGACGCAATTTTCCATCCGGCTTACGTATAGGCACAATCGGATTATTCCATGCACTCTCACTTTCTTCAATCACCCACAATCGTTCTATTTCCACACACTGCTCTTCAACCTCATCAGCAACGGGACGCGGGAAATGTCTCGGCCACTGATAGATTGGGGTGTCCTCCTTCAGGACAATCTTGAATTCCGGAAGCTTCGCAACCCCGAAATCCAGATCACCCTTACTGAGGACCCCCTTTCTTTCAAACAGCATTCGATACACATCCTCTCTTTCATACTCAGTCAAACATTCATCCAATTCCACCATCCTTTCCACTTCATTATACATCCATTCACACGTCTTTTCTATTGCAACATTTACCCTGACATCCGTGCTATCATCCATACCTACCTCATTGACAGTAGAGAGGTGACCCAGTACATCTCCGACTCCGACTTGGATCCCCCTCACCTGTCCTTTCACCCTGGGGTCCCCCTGCAAACATACAAACGGATCATTCATTCTCATCAAGCCATCAAACACACAAGCAACACGCCTTACCTTATAACACACATCCTTTCCATCCAATATCACAGTGTTCTCACCCACATCCTTACTCCAACTTACTCTAACAGATATCCTTCCACCATCCAAAAGCCTTACATTCTCCATAGTAGTCACCTCAATACCGGTAAACACACTTCTCAAAACACTATCATCTTTCCCTACATATAACTTATACACCCCATTTTTACCAATCCTTCCCTCAATCTGATCACTCGCAGGATGCACAACCATACGGTTCACTTTCATAAAATCATACCCCCAAATCACACCATACTCATTACTCACCTTATAAATCACAGAGACTTCACACTCATTCATCATCATACCATGCATTCGAACAGCTGACCTTATCATTCCAATCACAGGCATTCTCATACTACCAATCCCTACCAAACTACCCTTACACTCAGATAGGATAGCTTTATCACTCAGCTTGTCATACACATCTTTATATACCAAGCTCGTCTTGCATCCAGAATCTATCAAAGCCAAACACTCAATCCCGTTCATTCAACCTTCACACTCAGAAACTCATACTTCCTACTAGACAGCACTTTCACACTAGACAGACTTACCAACACATTACTCGCACTCATGCACCCAGAGGATACTTCACCAGGTACCCTCTTACAATTCAGTTTCCTGTTTCAGACTTTCCATTTACACCTTGCGCTCTCAGTCTAATCCAACACTTTTCACTCGAATCTCCTTCCATCGCACAACAACTACATACTTTCCTCTGGTCACGACACATCCTCGCATAATCACTAGCCTTTCCACAGTTACCACATGCGTATCTTACACTCCCCCCAGCATTTGCTCCACCATTCAACTTCGCACAGTCTCTATTATAATGGCCTCTTTCTTTACATTCAAAACACTCTTTCACACTTTCCTGGCAATCCTTTATCATATATCCCTTCTTACCACACCCAAATCACGTACTAGACGTCCACCTACATTCCGCCAACATATACGACATTCCATAATCTTTCTCACACCATTCGGTCTCCCATTTGCTGGGACATACGTCGGTTGCTCCTTCACATACCCATTTACGCGCTTACCAGTCATCTGTCCCCTTCCACTTGTTCATCCTCCATCCGCCTATTTAGCCTGCCGGTCCAGGAAGCTCGACATCACCCCAGCTGGCGCAGCCCACAAGGCATCCCGATGGCTGACAAACTGCTGTGATGGATGAAAGCTCCTGTGCTTCTTACCCCCAACATTCACATTGTACCACCCATTCTCATCTAAATTACTTT